>CM068374.1:137018085-137350585 GCA_034769895.1 Magicicada septendecula | reverse complement strand
GTGGCTGATTTCCCAGGGGTGTCCGATGGGGAGGTCTTGTATCTTATATACCCGTATTGCCGGAGTACGTTGGCTGATCTGGTCACCAAGGCCCTGCGTCGGGGTGACAGTGTTGATGCTTTCCATGCGGAGGTGTTGGACTTCTTCATATCCCGTCGACGACAAGACCAGTTGAAGTTTAAGTTATTCTATCGCCCACAGGCCTACGGAGAGGCGTTAGGAGACTTCGTGCACGATGTAAGGAAAGCTGCCCGTATATTAAGACTGGGGTTGCCCGAGACGGAAGTCATACAGGTAATACGAGAAGGTCTGAATCCCCAAGAGAGATCCCGGCTGGTTTTCGCAGAACCTCCACGTTCTTTTGCAGACCTGGACCGGTGGTGTGCGCATGCCAGGACTGTCCAGGCGAATGACGAGTCCTGGGGAAGAGCTGCTAAAGATGTCCAATACTCCAGTGGTTCATTAGGAAGAGCCAAAGAAGACAAACATGGTGGTTGGAGGAGAACCCAAGAGACAGTCAGAAAAACTGAATATTCCGGAAGTAATGGAGGCTACAAGGGGGTGGCACGTGAGAAAACAGTAATAACAGCTACAGCACACAAAACAAAGAAGTATGAAATTAACAGGGGAAGAAGAAATCATGTTAGTAAACAAACAGCGGCAAGTAGGGAGCCGGTAGAAAGTTATTCCTATTTGGAGAGTAAGGAAACTTTAAAGGTTCCAGAGGAAGTACCAGTGCATAATAGAGTTGTGGGTGAAGCAGGTGAAGAGAAAGAAGAAAAGCGGAATAACTTCAGTGGATTAATACAAGACGACAAGAAAACGTCTGTTAATACTGCGTCAGTGAGGACGTCATGGTTGAATCCAGAGGCCGCAGAATTTGTTCCGGTATCTCCATCTCGGTTCGTGAGGGATCCAGATCCCGTGACATCATCATCGTCTACGCAGGAATGTGAGAAGTCACTTGAGAGTGTCGCTTTACCATCGCCAGTAGAAATTAATTTAGTAATTGCACTTGAACCTGGACAGCTGGATTCCAGGGTGGAAAATGTCGAGGAGGTGGTAGTTGCTGAGAGTGGTGAAGGAGAGGAATCGAAGGAAGAGGCAGAAGAGCGGTCTGCAGATGCTGCACAGGGAAGTATAGTTGTGGGTGTTAGAAAGACTGAAGAGTCTGAGTTTGCGGACGGACCCGGAGATGTCCAGGCTGCAAGTGTTTCTGAGGTTGCGGATGGACAAGGGGATGTCCATGCTGCAAGTGTGGTAGAAGTAGATGAGGTAGAAGTTGAGGAGAAATTTGGTGGCAGCGTTGTGGAGTGTGTGAGTGAGAATGATGTAGTGTGTGAAGATGTGCAGACGCCTTCTGTAAGTAGTGTTGAGGATTCCGAAGAACGGAAAGAAGTTCCAGGTGGAACAGATGAGCAACTCGAGGATGAAGAGGTGCAGTGTTCGAATGGTGGTAGTGGACGTGATGGCGATGATGTTGATGATGAACGTGTTGATGAAAAGGAGGATGTCAAGGAGATTGGAGAAGAAGCTTGTGAAGCAACTGGTGACCAATGTGATGAAGAAATTGGTGAGGAGCTGAGGGAAGATGCGGTTGAAGAAGGATCAGACGAGCAACTGGAGGATGGTGAGGAGGTGCAGTGTCAGGAGGTTGATTTGGATTATGGGGACGAAAAAGGGGAAATTGTAGAAGAGAAGAAGGAAGTAGAAAAGGAAGAAATTTTAGCAGAGGAGTTAGACGACGAGCATAATCCAAAGCAGAATGAAAGTAGTGAGGTAAGTTGCCTTGATCCTGATTCCGAGGAAACAAATCAGTACAGCTCAACACGAAATAATCCCTCAGAGAGTGGTGTACGAAAGGAACGAGTCACTAAGTCCGTCACAGAAAAGTGAGAAGAAACGGTTAACGGGTAGCGGGTAGATGTTCCCCACATTCCCAGTGGTGTTCATCTATTTCAGGGTTGCGCCCCTGCCCACGCGAGCCTTGGTTTCCTCCATTCTTCCTTATTTCCGGAGGTAGCCAGGTCCTTGCCCTCAGTCCTAGCTATTGCCCTTTAATGATCCTTGCCCCATTTCATCTTCCCAATTTTCCTACCACTCCCCTTAGTAAAAAAAAAAACGGAGTTAGAGAGAGACTTAGCTTGTCGTCCTCGAGATCGTTAGTTTCCCCTGTGTTAAAGGTTAGATGGAGTGATGGTGTGCTGTTGCTGATTGTTAATAGTTGTTGAGGTTGATGTTGTTCATTATAGGGTCCGAGCCATGCCGCATTCTCCGGTTTTCCTGGTGTTATTTTTTTGTTGCGAGAGAAAGTTGTGTAGACGGTGCTGTAGAGAAGTAAAACCCCCTCGAGTTATGGTGTATTTGTTGAGTTGAGATTGGATTAATGTTCGTGTGCCCTAGGTGCGGTCCTCTCTGTCTGGCTAAGCGGGGCCGTCCGCCCTTGTGTAGGGAAGTGGGCCAGCCATATGGCAAGGTTGGAGATGCCTTGTGGGTGCATGTGGCTGGTCGGTCCGAGAGAGGGACGAGAGGTAGTACGGTCGCTCACATGCCAAGGTGGGAGATGCCTTGTTGGGTCCTAGGACAAGCATGTGAGTGGGACCGGTGGGAGTAATTGGTGGTCACCGGAGAGGGTGACGTGTTGGGGCGGTCCCGTGGTGGCGGAGAGGGCCGCATGGGGATGTCTGTTCTCCTGGGAGCCATGACTGATGGGAGAACCGATAACAACTTGAGTTTGATATATAAGGATGGGAGTACACTGCAGGGTACTTTCCCGAGTTTGTAGGTGTGGTAACCGGGTTGCCCTTTTGGGGTGGGGGTGTGCCGCGTTTAGGAAAACGCGGCGATCTTCCGATATCTATATTGTGCTTTATTAAAGAAATTACGTATTTGTCGACGCGAAAGAAGTTGTCCTTTGGTACGGTCAATTGGACTTTGTCATTGTGAATTACCCCTCCGCCGCTCGCCTCGCGAGCGCCCTATCGCTGTTGCATACGGTTTTTTCAAGATCCAGTTAGTTCAGTTCCAATACGACGCTCGGCGCTTCACATTCTGGTCCCCGGCTGGCAGAGTAGATTGAACAGTTTTCGTCTTCCAGCGTCTTCTATAAATACGTAGAAAGCTACGTGACCTCCGGGTTTCCGAGGTAGCCGGGAATCTGCCCCGCTCTGGAAGGATGGCCGAACAACTGCCTCCGACGATGTAACTTTAAAACCTTCGTCAGCTGTGTCAGCCGGAAGGATGGACTGGACACCCACTACTGAGCCCTCAACATGCACCCTTCAAACCAGGTGACATTTAACCATTTTTAACCTAAACCTTGTGGCCGAAGTACTCGGTGAGACTTTCATGAAACGTTCCAGTGTGGACAGTTATTTACGGACAATGGGTGGAATATTTTAATTGTATTTTGTAAGGCTTACGCCTCCTCAATTACTATCATGTATATCTCGTTCTGAGAGTGAAAACTCGGCCGGGGTCACGCACCGCCCGGGTCGAGGGGAGTTCGGTAGATAGAGTTGTATCTCATTCTATTTCTGTTTTAAGCATGTTGGGATGGTTATGTTAACGATGTGGCTCCATGTGGACATGTATTTTATTATTCATTCATGATCTGGGGGGTGGTTTTAAACCGTGGTCGACTCCCGTTGGAGACGTCCACTGCAAGCCTGTCTATGTCAGATCTTGCTAGATCCCGTCCAATGCCTGACCCTGCCGGTAGTCAAGTTTTGTAACACTGTGAGCTGACTTAATACTCTTATGACTTATATTCTGTATTACAAATTCTGTTCCACTGTTTAGATAATTTGCACACTTTAAAATTTACCATTGTCACAGATTGTATTTTACCATAGCAAATTTTGTAACCATAATTGTAATTGCTCCCTATAACAATTAGTTAACCATAAGACTACACAAGATTGATCAATGTCAGTTATGAATACTCATGGTGGTCAAATTCCACTATTTTTCTATATTCTGTTTTGAAGGTAAAAAAGAAACATAAAATGCAGTTAGGCAACCGGACATCCATGTTGACCTTGTGATGCTACTTTTCATTATAGTAATTGATGGGATTTAATTGCTTATTAAATATCGGCATGGGATTTGTGCGCGGGCCGCATGGCTTACAGAGAACATTCAGTTAACTCTTATCTTGTTAAAACTTGGGGGCATGTCTGCTCCACTCCTGGGATATTTTAATTAAAGTTTTGGGAAGGGGGTTTTAGTCACCTATTAATTAAACAGTAAGGGGGTTATGGGTGTTGAACAAGATTATTATATGCGCTGATGACCAGGGTGAACATGTGATGGGTTATTTAAATATAAACGTTGTTGATATTAATTATATGTGTGTGTTGTTTTGTATAATTGTTACTTGTCATGTTGATTATGCCTGTGTATATTTCTGTATATTTATGCCTTGTTATAAAAAGTGATTACTTGCAGGTAGAAACTATGTGCCAATTTTTTAATTGTATTATTCTATAACTACAATTTGTTATTTATGTAACATCCCATGATTTTGTTAGTCAATGATGGTTCAACTATTAATAATTATTCAATACTTAGTGCTGTTAATAGTTATTATTCCTTGTTCAACTTTTGGGCAAGGCACATATTAATGAAATTATATTTAACGATCAAAAGACTGATTTATCTGGCCTTTAGAAGCTCATAGGTTGTACTGGCCAAGAACAATAAATTGTTGTTATCTTAAGTTCAGTGTTTCATTTGCAAGTCCCATCATACTGGACCCAGCCCAATTTTAGCTTTTCTAGGCTCTCGCCTAGTTCTAAATAACTTGTAACCTCTCTTTCAAAAAAAAAAAAAAAAAAAAAAAAAAGGAAACAAAATCAATACTAAAAGCATAGAGAGGTTACAATCTTCTACTCTTGATGAACCGGTCTGTGTCAGCACCATATTGCTACGACAGCATAGAACAATCTAGGCGTTTATCGAATGTGCCAGAAAGATCTCGACGTAAGCGTGTGGTGTACGTGCTACTAAACGCATGTTGCGAGAGTTTTCTCGACTTTGCCAGCCTTCGCTCGGGCGCTCGGACTGTGTCAAGGCCGCAGCAATTACGTAGTTCGCGAGAGATAAGACGCAGTTTGGAAGCTTCTGGTGTGTGAGCGTAACTATAAATACATCGCGTCGCGGCCTTAGTTTTCAGTTTAATGCGAGATTTTTGACTGTGCGGTTGGAGAGTACTTGTTCATGCTCTCCGTTTTGAAGCTGCCAAGTCGGCGACCTACATTAATCAAAGAGTGCCATCACGTTGTAGCCAAACGGATCCAATACCACAGTATCGTCATAGCGGACAGCATAAAGAGACGATTCAAAAACAACAGTTTAAGAAGTCAGCAGCACCACAACTATCTTTCAAACCAAAGGACAAAGACAGAAGACCGAAGTGTTACAACTGTGGAAAACGTGGTCATCTACAGGTAGACTGTTGGGAGAAGAAGAGACTGATCGCACCAATTGGAGAAGTAAAGGCCCAGAACAGCACACAGTTTCCACGCTATATAAGATCAGTGGAAACTTGATTGTTAGTGGATTTGCGGATGGTAAACCAACATCATTTACAGTTGACACGGGCGCAACAGTGTCCATTGTGCGCCCTGACTTAGTCTGTAACCGCCATCCTCTAATTAGCTCTTGTACAATACAGACTGTGACTGGAAGCCCCGTCAAGGTGCTAGGAAAGGTAGACGTACGTGTACGCCTGGGTCTTCTTGAGTTTAGCCACCAAATGCTCGTTGCAGACATTGTAGATGAAGTGATTCTTGGCACGGACATTATGAATGCCTACGGATACGTTGTGGACTTAAGAAAGAATGTCCTGAAGGTTGGCCAAGAGAAGATAAAGCTTTGCATGGCTAAAATGACAGGGTCTACCAACCATTCGATTAAGCGAGTGGCATTAGTCGAAGAAAAATTCAACAAGTCTGGTCAAGAGGAAACCTCCCTGTTGCAAGCGGAAATGGAGGAAGAACTAGCAGAGGAAGTACAAATAAGTATAACGACAAAAGAAGTGATTGAAGAGCCAACTATGGGTGTCGAGACAAAACTCTTGCTTGTTCCTGAGCTGATAGAAGCGGCCGAGGGTAAAGTGGCTGAAAATGAGGTTGCGCAAGAGGTTGTTGACGAGAACCAAACAAACTTGGATCAGCCAGTGGTTCATTAGTATCTGACGCAACGCGAGTGATTCCAGCGAAGCTAGTGGTTACGCGAAAGATTCCCATTCCTGGGAACGTGATGTTCGGATCACACGAGACTGAATTCGAAGAACGGGAAAATTATCCTTCTCAAGGACGGCCACCTAGATCGCCTGGTCGAGTATTACTTGGGAGACGCTTTGCCAGTTCGGGACGAACAGGCTTAAGGAGGGGGCAGTGCTACGACAGCATAGAACAATCTAGGCGTTTATCGAATGTGCCAGAAAGATCTCGACGTAAGCGTGTGGTGTACGTGCTACTAAACGCATGTTGCGAGAATTTTCTCGACTTTGCCAGCCTTCGCTCGGGCGCTCGGACTGTGTCAAGGCCGCAGCAATTACGTAGTTCGCGAGAGATAAGACGCAGTTTGGAAGCTTCTGGTGTGTGAGCGTAACTATAAATACATCGCGTCGCGGCCTTAGTTTTCAGTTCAATGCGAGATTTTTGACTGTGCGGTTCGAGAGTATTAGTGCGATATATTTACAGAGCGGTTCGGGTTATTACGGTGTACGTTCAAGTAGTTATTAGTGAAGTGTTGCGTTTTATATTCGGACGGTATAATTGTAATTCAGTTGAGTTTTAATATTTGTGGACATTTTATTGCGTATGAACAATTTCATTTGATTTGTTGTAGACACTGTGTTGTTAATTACGAACTGTTTTACTATAACAATTAAAGGTGTGATTAGTGACTTAATTGGTGTCTTGTACTTATTTTGTTTCCACTGTACCTACGACGATCGAGTAGACCGTCGTAACAGTGGTGTCAGAACTGGGATAGAACGATTAACAGTGGAAACAGTGGATACTTTGTACAAGACGAGTGTGATTCGTAATTAATCGATAAACAATGGATACCAGTCAGATGATAGAAGCATTCCGAGCAATGCTACAGCAAAATCAGAAACAAGGAAAAGAAGAACGAAGACAGGAAAGGGAAGAAGCAGAAAAACGACAAGACGAAAAACGTAATCGTGAAAATGAAATACCAGAGGGACGAAAAAAAGAATTTAGCCGTCAAGCAGACGACGTTAAGACGTTCGTACAAGAGGATACCACTGCAAAATTTGTCCTGTTACAAGGTGAGCTGAACAAACAAGTTGACAGAATATCTGAAATAGAAAAATCTGTGTCAACTATAAAAACAAGTATGTCAAGCTTAGAAGATTCAAAATATCAGAGAAATCAAAGAACGCTATTAACTGAAGTAGGGTCAGTTTTTGCAAAGGCCCCGTCGTTTAATGGAAGCACCCACTGGGCAACTTATTATCGCCAATTTGAAGCTGCCGCTCGCTTAAATAACTGGACGGAAGAAGAGAAAGGCCTCTCACTCGTTCTTGCGTTAAAAGGACCTGCCGCAGAGGTAATACACAAAGTGCCATCTAACAGTCAGAACGTCTATGCCGAATTAACTAAAGCTTTGGAATTACGGTACGGTGACCAGCATTTGTGCGAAGTGTACCGTGAACAACTTAAAGCGAGGCGACAGCGTTCAGAGGAGAGCCTTCAAGAGTTTGAAGCGAATATAGACCGACTGACGAGATTGGCTTATCCCGAAGAATCGGAGGACTTCCGGAAGTGGATTTCTCTCATTATGTTTATTGACGGTATCAGAGATCGTCAGTTACAACAAGTGTTAAGAATGGCTCGGCATGATAATAAATCAGACGCTCTTGTTCATGCTCTCCGTTTTGAAGCTGCCAAGTCGGCGACCTACATTAATCAAAGAGTGCCATCACGTTGTAGCCAAACGGATCCAATACCACAGTATCGTCATAGCGGACAGCATAAAGAGACGATTCAAAAACAACAGTTTAAGAAGTCAGCAGCACCACAACTATCTTTCAAACCAAAGGACAAAGACAGAAGACCGAAGTGTTACAACTGTGGAAAACGTGGTCATCTACAGGTAGACTGTTGGGAGAAGAAGAGACTGATCGCACCAATTGGAGAAGTAAAGGCCCAGAACAGCACACAGTTTCCACGCTATATAAGATCAGTGGAAACTTGATTGTTAGTGGATTTGCGGATGGTAAACCAACATCATTTACAGTTGACACGGGCGCAACAGTGTCCATTGTGCGCCCTGACTTAGTCTGTAACCGCCATCCTCTAATTAGCTCTTGTACAATACAGACTGTGACTGGAAGCCCCGTCAAGGTGCTAGGAAAGGTAGACGTACGTGTACGCCTGGGTCTTCTTGAGTTTAGCCACCAAATGCTCGTTGCAGACATTGTAGATGAAGTGATTCTTGGCACGGACATTATGAATGCCTACGGATACGTTGTGGACTTAAGAAAGAATGTCCTGAAGGTTGGCCAAGAGAAGATAAAGCTTTGCATGGCTAAAATTACAGGGTCTACCAACCATTCGATTAAGCGAGTGGCATTAGTCGAAGAAAAATTCAACAAGTCTGGTCAAGAGGAAACCTCCCTGTTGCAAGCGGAAATGGAGGAAGAACTAGCAGAGGAAGTACAAATAAGTATAACGACAAAAGAAGTGATTGAAGAGCCAACTATGGGTGTCGAGACAAAACTCTTGCTTGTTCCTGAGCTGATAGAAGCGGCCGAGGGTAAAGTGGCTGAAAATGAGGTTGCGCAAGAGGTTGTTGACGAGAACCAAACAAACTTGGATCAGCCAGTGGTTCATTAGTATCTGACGCAACGCGAGTGATTCTAGCGAAGCTAGTGGTTACGCGAAAGATTCCCATTCCTGGGAACGTGATGTTCGGATCACACGAGACTGAATTCGAAGAACGGGAAAATTATCCTTCTCAAGGACGGCCACCTAGATCGCCTGGTCGAGTATTACTTGGGAGACGCTTTGCCAGTTCGGGACGAACAGGCTTAAGGAGGGGGAAGTGCTACGACAGCATAGAACAATCTAGGCGTTTATCGAATGTGCCAGAAAGATCTCGACGTAAGCGTGTGGTGTACGTGCTACTAAACACATGTTGCGAGAATTTTCTCGACTTTGCCAGCCTTCGCTCGGGCGCTCGGACTGTGTCAAGGCCGCAGCAATTACGTAGTTCGCGAGAGATAAGACGCAGTTTGGAAGCTTCTGGTGTGTGAGCGTAACTATAAATACATCGCGTCGCGGCCTTAGTTTTCAGTTCAATGCGAGATTTTTGACTGTGCGGTTCGAGAGTATTAGTGCGATATATTTACAGAGCGGTTCGGGTTATTACGGTGTACGTTCAAGTAGTTATTAGTGAAGTGTTGCGTTTTATATTCGGACGGTATAATTGTAATTCAGTTGAGTTTTAATATTTGTGGACATTTTATTGCGTATGAACAATTTCATTTGATTTGTTGTAGACACTGTGTTGTTAATTACGAACTGTTTTACTATAACAATTAAAGGTGTGATTAGTGACTTAATTGGTGTCTTGTACTTATTTTGTTTCCACTGTACCTACGACGATCGAGTAGACCGTCGTAACAATATATTGATTCATTCTTATTCTCCAGAACCCATCTTCAGTTTGCTAACGTCCAATGATCTTTTGCAAGATTTTTGCGGTCAGTATTGTAAGTTGTTGTTCATTCTCATTAATTAATGTCACTATTTGTCGAATCAGACTTCTAAATATGATTAGCTTTAGTTCTTTGCTTAGTATCCAGGATTTGAGCAACTTTTCTTAGATAATTACTCCTATTTTTACTTACAATACTGGACTCTATTTCATTACTACAAGAGTAAGTCTAGGGTAATCTGTGATCCTAAGTAGGAAAATTGTTGAACATGTTCAAATGTTTGAGAATAATTTCGTGTAATGTCCAACTGCTAAATTAGCACGGTTGTTTGTCGCGATTCTTCGGACTTCCATATACTACTTAGTTTTACTTTAATTTATTTTCAGCACTTCTTTCGGGCTCACTGTCTGGTTTAACCAAATTGTGCTCTAATCCTCTTTTATTTGTGCTGGTAATAGCTATGCAATCAGCCTAGGCGCATACCTGTGGCTGTTTAAACTCCTACTACCCAGATGTATTTAATTTTTGGCTACTAAATATTTATACTTGTACTAAATACTTGGATAGTTTATCGTTTATAAAACCTGGAAGAACCTTGTAATATGTTACATTCACTACTGTAAAACTTCCGTAATTTGTGTAAAGTAATTTATCACTTTTCTGATGTACTGGTTGTATAATTCCATACAAACAATCCTCTATTTTTGTAGGTATACTACTGTTTCTCTTCAAATTCATTGGCGTTTTTCAGCTGCTGAGCTCCTGTACGGCGCTGTACAGTGTGATGATCTAGATTAATGGTTTCTAAAGGGGACAATGTAACACAGGAACCTACCAGTAGGCTGCATCACAACTGATCAATTTTTGTCAACTAACGGAGAAATGTATACATATTGTAATGATGGACACAAAGTACAACGATTAGCAGCGCTCAACGTGCACTAATAACAACGTCTGTGAGTGCTTTTTAACGGAGGAATAACTTTCGCTGATTTCAGTGTAAAATAGTCAGCATTGCACATACCTCGAGTGAATGACAGAAGCCCCTGGTTAGGAATCAAAATTGAAAAATCAGACAAGAGTGTTTAGTTGAGGGAATGGAAGGCAATAGACTGGATCTTACAATACGATGAAAATAAAAGAGCACGAGAGTAAATACACAACCCTATTACAAAAATCGTGTAAGTTTATTATTGAATCAGTGAAGCTTTTATTTTACAGGTTTTTCCTCAAAATCGATCTGTCCGTTCTCAGCTAAAAAATAAGTTCACTAAATTATATTTCCAAGTTACTTAGCGACCATAGTTGATACTGGGAACCGTAAGTTAAAAATCGCTGATGCAGTCGGTGGTGTTGATTTTCTAGCTTTGATTTGATGTGCCCTCAGGGGCAGACCTACATCAACAAATTGGTTATCAGAAACATATGTGAGAAGTACCAATTGCGTTGTCCATCTGTAATGACTTTCGTCTCTGAGGTTGCACGTAAACAGCTAGACCCGTACGACCACTGTGAAGTTATTGTTACACAAACAGTGTCCGTAAAATACTGTTGCGACAGTCACACCGAATCGTCGAGGGTAAACTGGAAACAGAATATTGACACCAATGAAGTCACTAATTACAAATTTTAATTAGACATAAACGACTGTTATAAATTAACAAAGGCACTCTGATATAATAATTCAAGTTAAATTTGTCCAATAAACAACAATAAATGCACCTTATTACAATTTTGCACTATTAACTCAGTAATCACCTTTTACTAAACGGCAACAAACACTTCTATCCGCACTCTACATCGCCAAGTCTAACTGAATTATTTCTTTAAAATCCAGTATTTACATCTCGGCCTTGCATTATATTGAGATAACGTGTCTGGGCCCTGGTAGAGTAGTCGTGTAAACGTCTGGAAGGGGCACGGACAATCTGGAAGAATCCAGAACAGTACGTGACTCTGCCGCGCAGAATGATCGTCAAACGATTGGAACAGCCTCGCTTGCCCCGGTAAGCCAAGAGTCACGTAGGGACTCGGCGTTTATTTTCTCAGTATAGCATACGTAATTACATCAACGCTGATGAGTATGTTGACGTAAATAACTCCTTTAAAAAGAAAATATAATAGAGTAACAAACTACGTTTTTGCTGAGTTCCATAATCACAGCACGTCAAGAGCATGGATAAAATCGTTGGCCATCTAGAATTTCGCTAGGTAGAATTGAATTAGCTGTAAAACATAACCTACAAAAACGAGTAAATCAATTCGAACGAAAGCGTAAGTGCTAAGTTAGGCGAGAAAATAACATTGCGTGTAGAGGCTAACTTGTCACCTGTAGGAACGAAGAGTCTCCACCACTTAAGAGAAGTCACGAAGGCAGCCACCTCCACAGAGTAGTTAGCGTCTTCTTCAATATATCAGGTCAAGCTAGTTAACAATTTTCTCTCTAAAGTCTCAAAGTTTAACTTTCGTTTCCCACTAAAATTGGAAACTTCTAAAAGTAAATTAGCAGCATCTAAGTCTCAGTATCTCAGTCGCCATCACAGGAATTACAAGTTAAAAATGCCGTCATATCAAAACTTTTATTCTTAAGATAAGCTCACTTTTCTTCCAGTAAAGGAATATCGTCAATCCATTAACTCACCATTTTCAACTATTATGTTTTCAGTTTATAGTTACAATATCTGCTTCTTTTCCGAACTAAAGACGAAAGAAAACTAAACTCTTAATTTTACAGCTCTAAGTTATGTATCTCTCCTTTAATTCACAGACAGCTTTACAACGGGAGCCGCCTGTGTCACTTGTAACCCACAGAAAGCGGCAATGTAAAAGTAACAAAATTTAATTAAATCACACAGTTATAAAGTGGAAGGAAATATTATATCTCAACTGAATAACAAAACGTTATCTAGACTGCATTTTTTATTATCTAGACTGCATGGTTTTTTCACACTGTTAAGCCACAGTGTTAAAATTTACAATATGAGATACGAGTTATAAAATATTCATTGTGTGTGTGTGTGTGTGTGTGTGTGTGTGTGTTTGCGAAGCGCTAAACAACAACGTTATCTCTCTTCTTCCTATTCTTCTTCTTCTTCTTCTTCTTCTTCTTCTTCTTCTTCTTCTTCTTGTGGCATCGTAACCCAGTGTGAGTATGAGCCTGCTCAGTGACTTTCTCTCTCTCACCACACAACCTTCTCTACCCGCTCACATTCGTAAGTCTCCAAAACAGCATCATCTGCGTTAATAAGTATCTACAAGAAACAGCAGATGTAATCTCGAAAGTTAATCAATCCAAAACAGTTTCCTTCGTACAACATAATATAGGTCTGATATGATCTGTGTGTTCACAACGCAATATCGTATGTGTACGAGAGCTTGTGTATGCACTGCAGACGTAGATAACTACATTCTAAGAAAGTTTCATATGACACCCAGTAGTAGGGATTATAAATATTGCATGAAATTTAGTACGCGTGTACCCCCCCCCCCACTTGACCTACCCATACAAAAATGATACCCATGAGTACATACTGTTAAGTTTATAAACAATTCGGAAAGTGATTTTCAGTTCAATGTAATTATTGAACGGCAAGGGAATCGACACTTACAAGTGTAATTAATACGTCTATAAAACGTCATAAAAACTAATTATTAATTAAGCTTTTTGTTTGATTTCGATCAATAGTAATATCAATAATAGCACAATAGATAGTCTATCTGATGTCTCTGAGGTAGGGTGATTCATAACAATACGCTTAATTAAACAAACAGAAATTTTTAAAGTTGTATTACAATTCTGTGATTAAATTTTTCTGCTAATGTATGTAAGATAATTTCTATAATAAGAATTCTGCATACAAATTTTCAATTTGCTAATTTTGGTAAAAATGAAACGTTAAATGTATATACAAAATTATTTATCGATGATGAAGGGTTTTTAATGAGATTTGCCGCTAGTTGAGAATACATTTATTATGAATAGTAACAGATTATTGTAGAGTTGAATGACGCGATTATGAGCATTTCCGAAAGCGTTTTAAAATAATATATGAAAAATATTGAATTAAATAGATTATGAAACATAATTGTGTGTAAGTGAAAAACAGAGCAGAGAGAACAGAGAGTCTAGAGAGAAAAAGAAATAGAGTGAAGATGTTAAAGAGGAGGAATATTATAAGAATCATAAGAAAAATTATAATGTTATAGGGCTTTTAAATACGTCATAGTAAAAATAAACGTATATTATACGTTTGTTCAGTAACATTATAGGCAGGCAGCTCCAAACAAATACTTTGAAGAAACATTTATGAAAACAAATTTCATTTTATATCCAGTTGGATGCAACCTTATTACTGGCGAGAAATTGCGATTGTTGGCAAGATGATTGCTACCATTGTTCATCAGCTGCAGCTACGATTGTTTATCGGTTTGTAGTTGTTGCCATGCTACAATTATTTAAGGCTACCACGTAATGGGATTCTCTATTCTTTTTTGATAGACGACTTTATCCCTGTTGGTACGCTGCGTGTTGTGTCACTGATTTCCAAATAGTGTAACCACTGCTTGTATGTTCAGGTAGTTTACATTACGTAAAGTCACTGTTATTCTAAAGTTATTATAAAGTTTCATTTGTCTTACACGAAAGTTTTTGACACAGATCTACTTAGCAAAACAAGGAGGTCAAATGTTTTTTAAGTTTAGATAAATCAATATTATTGATTTGTCGTTTATTCCATATTTTCTTGTATGCAATAGAAACAAGTTCCGACAGTGTCCTCAAAACAAACTCTATATGTCATGCCCATATATAACTCTTCTTGCCAGTACTTACTGCGGCTCTAGCAACTCCCCCAAAAATTTTGTATATTTTTTTATACTGTTTGTCAGGTAAAGAATGTTTTTAATTGGTTTCACGTTTTCAGGACATAGGGCCTACTACTTGTTGCTTAATTTTAAAATTAAAAAAGAATCACTTCACCACTGGTTTGTGTTTACTCTTTACACGGCCAAACATCCCGGATATAAATTCTCTTATCAATAACTCCGGCCTCAATAGCCTACATAATTAAGTTGTAGCAAATATTATTATTTATATTTCCTAAAAGGAATATAAACTAGATTAAGAAGAGACAGAAGAATACTGTAAACCGAAAAAGAAATTGTAGGCCATGGATTGTGATGGTTATATAGGTCTACTGTATTTAACGAAATATATTATTGTAATCGAGTAAGCATTTCTTATGTCTTCCTGGTTGTTCCCTAATTGTTTGCCCTGCCGGCATCCTACACAAAGACTAGAACCGCGATACAATGAATTAGCGATTAGTGAGTATCGTAAACTTCAACTGTTATAATCGGGGACTAGTAAATTTATTAACTCACTGACTACTGAGTACTGTAATGGATGTCCGATTGATAGTACATTTCCTCTAATACATGTATGATTACTGTTATTTACTGTACAGATAATCTACAAAATAACTGAAACGCAACTAACTTTTCATGACCATACCATGGTTGGTGAAGGTTTCATGACCATACCATCACAATGAAGGTTGGTGTTTTCCTTCTGTTACAGGCCATTCCTTAGCTTTTATTTGCACGCAATAATATGTTATATATACTCAGATTTTCTCACGTAACGGTAGGCCTAGTACGTGCGTTCTTTACTTCTGGCAATACATAGTCTTCCTTTTTTAGCCAGCATAAAACTGTTGCCATTAAACTGCAACATTCTCGTCGTAGAAAGTAAACACGTTTCCTACTTATAATGTTAACAATATTCTACTTTTATGGTAAACATTACAAATATTTGTATATACGGCCCAAACCACCTTAAGTGGAATAATAAAATTTGCATTAAAAATAACTTTAGACTATTTCCAACTTTCTCGCGTATACTATCTCAAGAAATAAAAACGTCCATACAACCGAAAATTTTAGTGCACACGGTGACGTCATTATTTAATTACAGAGATAAAATCAATAAAAATATTATTTATTGTGTTTCGGCTTTTGAAATGTGTTTACAAAAAAGGAAATTTATTGTAAACAAAACGTGGTAACAAAATTACAATAAACGTAAGTGGTAAAAATTAACTCCATATACCTTGTATTAGGACACCAGTCATTGGTTGATTGAAACGCTGCTCCAACTTGTACAGTGGATATAAACGTATAAAATATTTGTTTGAAGAAGATAATTGTGTACAGACATGTAATTTATAGATAAATGTGCTGCACAGCATGTAGAACAGCAATAAATTTTGGAAAATCTATACTTTACAATTAGCACGAATGGCAACGTTAGTAAGATAGAAAGGAAGAGAAGTATAGGAGAAACAGGTGGATAAGACGGAGCGCTATAGCTTCCAAGAGTCAGTGCTGAAAATTAAACCTTTGTCAGTCATTACTTTTAGATTTTAATTAAAATTCCTTTTAATTAGATAACGCCACATTGACCCCTTGCAACTTTATAGAAACTTTGCCTCCTCCACCATTTTGCCACCCCACCTGTTTGGGGAGGGGGTCAATCTAAAAAACAACACCGCCCTGTATAATAAAAGTATGGACACGCAAGCCAAGTTCTACGAAAATCGGTTGACGCCTTCCAATGTTATCGTGAGACACACCTCAAGCGGATAGAAAGAATGGATGGATAGACATAAAGACAAATGCTAAATGATTGAGTAAAAATTAAAAAATCCTTTCGCTCGTCCACATATTACGGTCTACTATTTTCTAACAGCTAACAGACTGAATAAGAGGTTCTATAATTTCCGTCAAGCGAGGATAAGACAGTGAAAGTGAAAAAGAGAGATTATAACAACGAACACGTTAATTTAATTTTAATTTTCTAATGCTAAGACATTGCTCCAGTTTATGTGAATATAAAATTTGTTTTACAATACCGAATTAAGGCTAATGTTACCCATGTTCATGTGTTTTGCTTATTTCTTTGTTGTTATAGTATACATAATAAATTGTTTCGACAAAGGCAGTTGTTCTAATTAGCTTTGTGAGCATGAAATACATATTTTTCCAGGAAAAAATACTGTTTTATTTAGCTACTGAACCCAGCTGTTTCTGCTTTATTCGCTCAACATAGTGGAGTGTAAAGTTATTCACATAACAAATCATATAGTAACATTATCTTTAATTTAATGCAAAATACATCGCAGCGTGAATGTGGCATGCCAGTGAAACTATAAATATAGTTTGTTTTATTACTTAACTGAACACGCAGACTTTACACACGTTTGCTTAAAGACTATTATAGTAGAAGACCAGACAAAAAACGCGGTAACTCATAAAACACTGACTCACTAAAGAGACAAAACGTTTTACTTGAAACCTAGTACGTAATCGACATTACCTGTCTCTTGAACTACTCGTAGGTATATTTTAGATACCAAATTTATATATATATATATATATATATATATATATATATGTATATTTATATTTTATATATGTGACAACAAATTGCAACCAGGGGTAATTCGAATTATAGGTTTGTTCTAACATATAATTTTAAGGTAAACAGTGCAGTATAGAAAATTATAAATAAATATTTTATGTGATAAACAAATGAATAAAAGTAAATAATTTCTCACTACTTTTGTACGTAAGTAGTCACGAAGAAAAATAAAAAGGGCTAATTACGTATTTTCACTGCAAAAAGAAGTAAAATATACGATTTGAGATCTGTAACTTGTACGTACTAATAAGTAAGTCATTTACTATTTTATCGATACATGCGAGTATAACTCTAAAATCTTGAAGGGCGAAACAGTGCATTTTAAAGTATTTAGAGATGTACTGTAAAAAATGTTTATTAAAATACAATTTTTTGGTATATGTATGTCTATTTATTTCCTGTATTAAATGATTTAATTTCACCCAACCCAAAAATTCCCGTGCGCCTCCCTCCCCAGCAGTGCTGCCTAGGCAGCTGCCTAGTCTGCCTTGTCGGAAATCCGCCGCTGTCCACAAGCAAGATTGCCGTCCTACGCAGCAATTTTTATTTTTATTTTTTTTACACAGAATTTTCATATTCCAATAAGTTTTAATTTAAAACGCTGTTTACAGTCACAGAACAAATAACGACTGGAATGAAGACTTTATTAATAATAACTCACCGCTCAACGTTTATAGATATTCCTCGCTATTATAATTTAATACACTGACTGAAGAATATTTTATTTTATCCTTCAATCGCTTTGATTAAAATAACGGTGTTTACTTCGACGCCTACACAGAATCTTTCCCCGCTTACTACCATGGAATGTATAATTATAACACGCCATCAAATATTATAATACAATATTGTGATGTCACATTGTATTCTGTTCACACAATTTTGTACCATTACTTCTGGATAGACAGATTGTTATGTTCGTAGCAGACTACGCGGCGAGATGTAAGAGAGGTATGAGATTATGATTTCGAGGTAGGAAAGGAAAACCGATGTGAGTGAAAATGATAAAAAAATTGTTGTTAATATTCACAGATAGAATTTTAAAAACCTTTAGGCTAGTGCAATCTTTGTGTAAACCGATTTATCCATTCTCAAGTCAGAAAAGACTAAACAGACGCGTTTATGGTCTTCAGCGTGAAACGTTCACTTCGCTTCTATAAAACGTTTATTTTTCAGTCTTTCAGCTGTTCCTCCTGGTACGATATTCTGAGCTTGTCTTCGACAAGAGTTTTCGATGGAACCATCGTCACTTTTTCTACGTCTAAATATGACAATCAAATATTTATGAGTATTCCAAATAAGTTTGCAATGAGAAAGGACGTTTATTTGACCCTTGTAGACCTAAAAAGTCGTATGACCCTAAACAGTCCCTAGGATAAAGTTGTAAGACTCTCTAAAAAAAAACTAAATATTGATAACAGTTAGTAATGATAATAGAAATTTTAAAGCCAATACAACACATTTAATTATAAAAGGCATAAACTATCATAATTCGTTAAAATCGCGAAAGGTCTATATACCCTGCAGGAAAGATCAGAGCAGGAACATCTACCCTGGTATTCAATATATTTGTAGAAAAGGGTTTTCCGAGTTGGAAGGTACAGTGTGACAGTATGTGAATCTTAGTATAGAATGAAACACTGTGAATCTTAAATCTGCAGACTACCAAGTTGTTTTCTACCAAACCTCGTGTGATTTGGAATTTATAACGTAACAATTGTATTATTGATATCAGAAATCTACAGTTAAGTCTTAAACACCGGAATACATGGTTATGAATCATGAAGAAGAATATGAAGTTATGTAAACCAATTAAAATTTTGTCAATAAAGTCGAAAATGTTTTAATAAATACGTTGACAAGAATGGATTGGGAGAAACTGAACTAAAGTATCTAATTTACCAAATTAGAGAAACAAAACGTATCTTAATTAATTTGTTTTAACAAAGGTATTTCAACCAGACCAAATCGAGTAGATAGAGCAACAGTAAAATCTAGTTTGTGTTATGGATGGTAAGTTTGGGCTCTGAAGTAAACGTTAAAAGTAAAATGTAACGAAGAAATAAGACTTCGAATAATTACAAGAGAAACGATAGTCGATAAAATAAAAATAAAATCAGTACAGTGATTTTGGACACCTATTGATGACTGTGAAAGAATAATAGCCGAAGGCACGTTTTTAGTCGAAAGTGTCGTATAAAGAAAAGCGATAGGTTCGCTCATACTCAAGTGGGAGCATTGTAAGGGCCATGAATGACTAAAATCTACAAAACTAGGTCAGAGTGGCTTGGCGAAGGACGTTTAAAATAGTTCTGTTACAACTGATTGTTTGTTGAAGCATAATTGTGTCTATAATATACAATTCTATACTAGTCGTCGTCAGACTATGTCATACGCGCAGAATGAGGGGAAACTCATGATTGAGATGAACCTGATATCGCATCTCTACTCATTATCTGTCAACTGATGAACAGAGTTTTGTCTATTACCGATCAAAGATGTTATAGGTTGATAGTAGTTGGAAAATGCTGATTTCAAAAGTGTACAGATTAAAACCGGGTATAAAAACCGTCTCTCCCACTATTTTTTAATTACAATGATACAACTTTCAGCACCCTCCCGTGTGGTCTAGTGGCTAGGATATCTGGCTTTCACCCAGAAGGCCCGGGTTCGATTCCCGGCACGGGAATCAGTTTTTACGGAAGCTAAATTATATCTGTGATATATCTGGTTCTTTTTACTTTCCTATTACTCATACAACTATTATGTATTAAATAAATTTTGTTTATACTTTCCATTAATTTTAGTTGCTTTAGAAATTGTACTGCTAGTAATGTAAGAAAACTAAAACTCATTGTAAAATATTAAACACAAGTCATTTTAAAAATGTTTAAGTTTTAGTATGATTTAGTAGTTTGTCATTTTGTTAATTATCTAGTTGCAAAAATAAATTTGTTTTTATATCAGAATATACAATAGGCCTAATGCTATGACGTTTACTAGTTTATGAAGGTTACACACAATTATTCGTGTATAACTTGTAAATTTTAAGAAAGACAGCTCAAATCTCAAAATTAAATTTAATGTCGGATGTAGAAAATTTTTAAATTGATTTTTAATTCCCTGTAAATGATCTCACGCAAAAACTAGGGCAATATCTTTTTAAATTATAGATCATTTTCTTTAACTGTAGAGAAGTGTATTAAATTTAGTAAGTTTGGCCGAGTTCGGCAACAACATGATAGTCTTCAATTGTATGTTTCTTCACAAGTGCATCCGGGTCGTTCTTGAGCTAGTAGAAAGTAAAGACGTCAGGTTCGTGTGACCAATTCGCAGTCTGGTGATGCAGACTTCACGAACACTGCGATCACTTACAATTTGTCATTTAGGGGCGCTCTGTTCCACTGCGTAAAGTTTGCATTCCAGTTAGCGCATGCTGCTACACATTAATAATCACGGTTGTCGTAGTTATCTCTATGTCCTCAGGCGCTATGGCAATTACATAGGCTTCTGGGCTGTATATAGCGTTTCTTGCTGCATTACCTTTTATTAAATTAGGTATTTATATGACTAGAACACCAAACAACGATAAACCTAGGTTGCCCAGCATGTCATAATGCCATTATCTGTAGCAATGCGGATCCGCTGTGCCCTGATTGTTTAAGGTGGTTAGAAAATTCGGTAAAACCGAACATATAACAGACTTTCTCTCACTTCGGTGCTCATAATGTAGAAGAGCTTGGCACACTGCATAGAGTTCAGCCGTCTATACGCGCCCCTCCTTGGACGGTGTCCATGAGTCGGGGGCACCCCACCAACAAAACCACAACCCACTGCACTCTCCTTCTACAATTAAACAGTATACACAATGGTATGATCTTCAGCGCATTCCTAAAGACAAAGTTTAAGATTATTA
Organism: Magicicada septendecula; assembly: GCA_034769895.1. Classification (NCBI taxonomy): domain Eukaryota; kingdom Metazoa; phylum Arthropoda; class Insecta; order Hemiptera; family Cicadidae; genus Magicicada; species Magicicada septendecula. The sequence continues at coordinate 137,329,489 of CM068374.1, read as the reverse complement.
GGTTGCATAATTTCTTGCTTCTATTAAGAGTAGAATGTTTGAGTGTCGAAGAAGACGCGAAACATGAAGTAAGAGAACTTACGCAACGATCTCGAGACACGCACCCAAACTGCCAGAAAGATCTATTTAAGAGAACGTCTACGTAACTGGCTCAATCACAACCATCACAAAACTTTGCCTCGACTCGTAAAGATAGGGGGGTAGGACCCTTGCCGGGGCTGGTTCACGATCTCGTGGTACATCGCTGATCAACTCGACGACCCACCGAAGCCCTGAATGGTCGTGGGCCTGAACTCCGAGTTCGATCCACAGGTTCTCCCTCAGGAGAACACTATCCCAGTTGTAAGGTAGGTTACCGTAACCTCTCCCTCTCGCTCGTTCCAACTTAGCACTCTACGACTGGACGGACGTCAGTCAGCCGAAGAGAGGAGAGCAAACGGTTGAGCCCGATACTAATAGGGTTCAACTGTACACTTAATGGACATCGCGGACTTGCTTCTACTAGTAGCAACCAGCCGGCGTTGTGATTTGCGAAGCATCCAAGGCGACACTTTGTAGCCTATGGATGTGCTGTTCAATTACTTTTACAAATCTGCAGCCAGCACACGTCGAGATCCAAGTGTGTTAAGTACTGTATAACTTCTGTTAAGCACTGCATGATTTTTATAGAAACCTGTTTTCACTTTAGTCTTGGGCTTTTTTTAAAGACTTTTGTATTATGCCTCTTCTGTTAAAGGTCATTTTTTAATTTTAATTTGGATGGATTAATACTGCACCTATATTTTCCTCACGTAACGTTATTATTTTCCGTAATATTAACATGACGTACTCTTTTTGACATGGAATCCATAGGTATGTAATGTCTTACTCGCACGTTTCGCGAAAATCGACCGTTATGTTTCAAATGTACTTTCGGCATACCACTATCTCACGAACCGCTCAACCAATCCCAGCAAACCAGGTGTCAGGTGATCGAGTCACTCGGCCCCCTTCCAACAATAGTACTTAGAATTTTGACAACTGACTTCAGTCGCCTCTAGGCTTTGTCTGCGTGAGGGTGTTTTTGCGCCGAAAATTTCTAAATTGCTCCACTAAAACTTAAATATCTCGGGAACTACAAGTCCGATCGCGAAAATACAAAGTGCGTTGTGATCCTCAGAACTCTAAATCTCTCCAATAACACCAATTCCGAGTACCAGAAGCACTCACAGAAAATAATAACAACATTTGAACTCAAAAATTTGAAATGCCTCGACATAAAAATCGCGATAAAACTCGAACAAAAAATTTCAAACCGAAAACCGGCAAATCCTATGCAGAGCGTCAAGAGGCCTATCGTGTGAGACTAAAATCAAAGAACTTAAAAAATGGCAACCATTTGAAGATTGACGAAACCCCGTCAGCGCCCAAGAGGCCCGCATCCCCGATACCTGGGTCATCCGGCGTGCCCCCAAAGCGACGCAGATCGAGCGTACGGCTAGCTAGCAAGAAAACAGACGATAAGCACAAGTCTGCCCATGATTCCATGTCTACCGGTAGTCCCACGACTACCAGGTTTAAATTTTTCTCCTAGGTTGGGAACATTGCTAATAAACCGAAACATCTTATCATCGACAGTAAAAATATTCTATTTTCAAACTTAAAAATATTTGTCTTTACTAATCCATTGAGTTTCATATTCTGTTCCTTCTACAAGTTATAAAATCCAATTGTTTAGATGTTAACTGAGCGAGTTGTGCGTTCTAGACGATAGTGACCGTCAACTGTGAATTGAAACACAGCGCATAATATAAGTGGACCCAACAATGCACATGAAAATTTAATTTTAGTTTTCCAGTGCTAAGGCCAATAGTCAGTCGAGTTCTGTTTGTTTTGTACTAGCAAATTGAGGCCAATGCCAACAAAATTTAGATTGTATGTTTCCTTGCGTGTTTTTTTGTTATTACATTAATTATAATAAATTGTTCGTGCAGAGACAGATGTTCTCAGCACTTTATGCGCGGAAAAGAATATTAATATTTTACGAGACAAAGAAGATAAATCTGTTTAATTTTTCCACTTGATGCAATTCTTAATCCTTCCAATATAATAAACTCAATAAGCAACAGTTTTTAAATTGATAACTTAGTTTTAATGTGAATTGACATAAAAGTATACTGCAACTGATACCCGTGAAACCACAAATAATTTTGTAGCAATGAAAACGTGTTGTACATAGGCCCTATCTAGTTGTTAAACAGTAGGAGAAACAGTACGAATATACAAATGACTTTATATTCTTTAGCCTCAGAGCGCCTCGTGTTCTTATGTTCCTTACCTTTAGGCTTATGATGTGATATCTTACATCAAACGTAATTTGTGAAATATTTGGTCATTCGTATAACCTAGTACATTAAATAAAACAATTGTGATCCAACAAGCCCTATTTTGTTGTAGTCTCTCAAATACTACCAGATTTTTCAGACACTGAAAGAAATAACAAGACTAGACAGGTATCGGCAATATAGTCAAAAAAATTGCACACATAGTTGTTCACAGTTTAACAAATTTTTAAATTCTTAAAATAATTTAAACTCTCAAACAATTAAATTGACCAGAGTAACAACTAGAAGGGACATCTCGAACGACCTAAAGCGTTATGTAATTCTATCGGGTGCCAACAGTCACGTAGGCACTTTTTTAGCTCAACGTAGCATATTAGCAATAAAAAAAATATAAAATGTGGGAATTATAATTTTTCGAATATGTTATTACGTTGTGTAATTGACACTGAAATTGTATCATAAGATAATGGAAACCATATATAAAAATTAAAGTAACGTTTAAGCACACACACACATATTAAATTAATATTAAGTTAACAAATATTCTATAGAAGGTCTTAATATTTTTACAGTACAGGCTAATAAAAATATCTATAATGTTACAAGGTTGAGCCATAAGGTTATCTATCTATAAAGTTAATAAATATATATTTCAAAATCTCATCGAGTTTTACACTGTGTCTGACATTACATACTTATTAGCAGTTTCAGTACTCGCCTGATTTACCCACATACTAAGCGAAACACAACCAGTCACCGTACTGTACTGTGCTTTAGAACAGTACTCCTGTGATGTACCGCCGAGTGTCACTCAATCTTGGAATATTTGGTATTGCTGCCTGGCACTAGGTTATGTATCAAGATTCGTAAGACTGTAACATACAATCGGCTCGAGAAATATTGAATATTTTTCTTACAGGATACAAAAATACGTGTGATAATGAAAGTGTGAGGGGGAGTGAGAGAGAATAGACAGACACGCATACATAGACTGACAGTCAGAGACAGATAAACAAAAAGACAGACACATCAACAGAAGAGAAATATAAAAACTAAGGGTAAATGTGCAAAAATTAGTCTGATCCCTGTATATTAATCCTTTATTGGTCCTTTATTATGGTTTAATCTTAAACCATTTTGTGCGTTGCAAAAGCGAACAGTTTTGTTATTATAAAACACAGTTGATCAGAACTGATCATATTAGGAACGTGATATTTGTACAATAAAATATTACACTCTCTTTAAAAAATTATATATTTATTTGTTATGCAACTAAAAAAGTTACGACAAAACAACACTTAAAACATTATATAATTATTAATTTGTAATTTTATCATAACACTAGATTAAAATATGTGTATACCCATAAATTTTTATATACACCCTTGTAATATTAAGTGTACTACTAATTTACTTATAATTAGTTTGAATGCGCATCAGGACTGTTAGACCTAAAAGCAACGATCGCCAAGCGCCCGCGAAACATTAGTATTTTACTCAAAGAAGCGATACCTCCATGAAACTTAGTTTACATTAAAACAACTCTGATAACCTAACTAGGATAACTTTGAATCTTCCTCAGCGTTATCAAACATTCTGAGAAAACATGTTGTAGCGTGACAAATAATCCACACAAATGCATTACTCAATGATCATTAATAAAGCTCTAATATATGGAATATCCAGATGAGAATTAATTAAAATGCACTATTTAATAATGTATTCACAAGAAAGGTTAAATAAAGAAAAATTCTGCAAATAATATAATATAATACAAATTTAAAAACCCAGAAGACTAAAAATAACAATAACAAAATTACCCAGGTAAGATAGAAGCAGGCAATTAATATACCCCGTCAAAGAAACCAGACCAGAAAAAACAAAGCTACTGAAGACAGAAGAAAGAAGAATAATTAGAACTACTATTACTGAAGAAAGAAGAAAGAAGAACTAATTAAAAATACTATTACTGAAGAAGGAAGAAAGAAGAACTAACTATAACTACTACTACAGAAGAAGGAAGAAAGAAGAACAAACAAAGCTACTGAAGACAGAAGAAACAAAACTAATCAAAACTCAAAGAAGAAAGAAGAATAATCCCAAACTAAATCTAAGGAAGGAAGGAGAACTAATTAAAACTACTATTACTGAAGAAGGAAGAAAGAAGAACTAACTATAACTACTACTACAGAAGAAGGAAGAAAGAAGAACAAACTAAATCTAAGGAAGAAAGAAGAACTAATTAAAACTACTATTACTGAAGAAGGAAGAAAGAAGAACTAACTATAACTACTACTACAGAAGAAGGAAGAAAGAAGAACAAACAAAGCTACTGAAGACAGAAGAAAGAAGAATAATTAGAACTACTATTACTGAAGAAAGAAGAAAGAAGAACTAATTAAAACTACTATTACTGAAGAAGGAAGAAAGAAGAACTAACTATAACTACTACTACAAAAGAAGGAAGAAAGAAGAACAAACAAAGCTACTGAAGACAGAAGAAAGAAGAATAATTAGAACTACTATTACTGAAGAAAGAAGAAAGAAGAACTAATTAAAACTACTATTACTGAAGAAGGAAGAAAGAAGAACTGACTATAACTACTACTACAGAAGAAGGAAGAAAGAAGAATAATTAGAACTACTATTACTGAAGAAAGAAGAAAGAAGAACTAATTAAAACTACTATTACTGAAGAAGGAAGAAAGAAGAACTAACTATAACTACTACTACAAAAGAAGGAAGAAAGAAGAACAAACAAAGCTACTGAAGACAGAAGAAAGAAGAATAATTAGAACTACTATTACTGAAGAAAGAAGAAAGAAGAACTAATTAAAACTACTATTACTGAAGAAGGAAGAAAGAAGAACTGACTATAACTACTACTACAGAAGAAGGAAGAAAGAAGAACTAACTATAACTACTACTACAGAAGAAGGAAGAAAGAAGAACAAACTAAATCTAAGGAAGAAAGAAGAACTAATTAAAACTACTATTACTGAAGAAGGAAGAAAGAAGAACTAACTATAACTACTACTACAGAAGAAGGAAGAAAGAAGAACAAACAAAGCTACTGAAGACAGAAGAAAGAAGAACTATCAAAGCTACTGAAGAAGGAAAAAAGAAGAAAAATTAAGACGATCCATATAAAACAAAAACCCCATAGGGAAAGAACCCCCAAAAAACCCCAAAATCAATGAATGCCCAAAGAGAAAGTATAACACCCTAAAAAACCATATCACTGTAAAACTGACAAAAAACTAAAAGTGTTAGCAGTAGTAAATATTAGTGCATTCAAAAAGTTATTGTGTAATGTGTATAAACAAATCTTCACAGTTCCCCCATGGTTGAATATTTCATATTAAAAACTAGAAAAAGACTAGTAAATATAGTAATAATTCACCATGGAAAAGTGTAAGTGATCAAATTATAACTAATAAACTTTAAGAAAGATGCATGAGTAGCAGTACAAAGTAACAAACTTTAAGTTTTGTGAACGGTGTCTACTTTGATAATGAAGTAGTAATTTTACTAATAAAAAGCTACTAAAACTGTATGAACATTCCATAGAATGGAATATAACTTAGATAGCCAGGGTTATACTTTAAGAGGGGGCATAAATCTTATAAAATGGGAAATTAAAGAACTAACTGTTTATGATGAAGTTGTAGAAGGTATTAACAATTATATATGGATCCAAATGTTGGGTTCCAATTAAATATAGCATTTAGATAAGTAAGGGTTAGTCATAAGAAATATTAGTATTATAATTGTTATTTTATTGTTCATGTTAATTTAGGAATGCATTATCTAAAATTAGATATCATTCCAATGTTGTAGAAGTACTTTTTATTATGTTATTAGGTGATATACCAAAACAATGTTATTAAGAACACCAGTTTTATATATCTGGGTGTTATATTTTAATTGTATAATCTATAATTACTGTTATGCCAGATCAGAGAACTATTTTTTAATCAAATATATCAGAGTCAGAAGTCAGAGAAGGAAATAAAATAATTACATTAGTAAAACATTCTGCAAATAGCCACAATTCAAATCTAGGCAATATAATAAAGTTAAAATGCAGAATAATTAATAAACCTAATCTTATAAACCAGTCAAACTGACAATATTTAGGCAAGATACACCCAACATATTAAATACTATGTAAATAAGGCTTTCTAAAGATATGGTCATTCTATGAGTAAAATTATTTATTTGTATAATGAAATACCATTTGAAACTGAAATAGATTCACTAACATGATCATAAGGGGAGTCATATACAACTGAATTGTATGAAAAAACCATCATTAATATACTAAATTGCCATAAAATAAGTGAGAATTGACAATTATAACAATTTCAGATTTTATAGAATAATAATTATATTAGGGAAAATGGCTATTATTTACATAGAAGATAGAAAGTATAATTTTAGGCCTACGTCCCAAAAAATTATAAGAAATATAATTTTCAGATAAAACTTTGTAATACTAACTTAATTACTATCAAAATAAGTAGAATAGAATAGTGAAAACGAATATGTATTTTATATTTCAAACAGTTAACTAATAACGAATTTATTTTTTGAACATCAAGTATATTTTTAAAGTGTATCGGAAGTTATGGCAAATTTAAACAATATTGGGATATATTATATAGGCTAAGACTTTCATGAGACGAAGGAAATACAGACAGTTCATGATTATATAGATAATTGCTTATCTAATCCGTCGAGTGACTTACTTGTAATTCCGCTTGACGCGTTTCAGGGCATATGCCCCATCTTCAGAATAATTCCTCTTCACAGAACGTCAGACATTAAGATTAAAATGTAATAAATTAAAATTAAAATCCATGGTTAAAATATTAACTCGTCAAAATATTAAAATATACTAAATGCACAGAGAAGCACGCACTATCACAACATGAGTTCACTTCGCGTTATAGCCGGTGTACACCGCCGCGATGTTAATCGCGCACTGACTGTCTGAGTAAACTGTTATCTGTGCAACGCATCTTGTATCTCAATGGCTGTGTCGTACAAGGGATTTGACTTGAAGTTAAGTTGGTCGTTTAATATGAATCCGCCGTCTTGTGAATTGTTCGTCTTTTTAAATTGTTTAAAGGCCTTGTAAATTTCGAATTCTTCTAATGTGTCCATATATCTGCCTTTTTTGCAAAAGTGCAATGGTTTAAAGTTGGTGTCAAAATCAGTGTAGTTATGATTATTATTTACGAGGTGACGTGCAAAGTTGGATTTGAGAATGTGGGTGTCGTTTTTTGGTAAATGTTCTTGGAAGCGTTTTTTGAACGCTCTGCCGGTTTGTCCAATATAGAAGCTGTTGCAATCGTCACATTGGATTTTATAGACACCTGTCCTCTGTTTTATTGGTTTTGCAGCTTTATGGTGAAGAATTTTCTTAATGTTGTTATCGGTCCGGAAAGTTAAAGTTATATTCAATTTTCTAAAAATGTTGGTTAATGTATGGGGTAAAGTTCGGCCGTAAATAGAAGTCACGTACGTGCTGTCTCGGTTACTACTCGGTTTTGTTTTCTTGTTATGTAACTTTTTCTGGTGTTTTTTGATCAAAGCATCGATCATAGAGCACGTATATCCATTGGCCTTAGCTATGTATTTAATGGTGTTGACTTCCTCCTGAAAGTCACTGATTTCCAACGGTATGGTGAGTAATCTATGTATGAAACTGTTATAGGCGGCCATTTTTTGCGGAAGAGGGTGATGGGAATCCGCGTGTATAGTGGCGTCGGTGGTGGTAGGTTTTCTGTATATTTGGTATTGAAAACTATTGTCAAACCTTGTTATTGTTAAATCGAGAAAATTAAGTTTATTTTCTATTTCAACCTCGAGGGTAAATTGTATGTTCTTGTTTATATTATTTAAATAGTTTTTTAAATTATTGATCTGTCTTATGGTACCGTTAAAAATGATGAAGGTGTCATCTACATAACGTGTATATGATACTATCTTGTTATGCCATTTGTTTGCGCTGCTGAACATATGTGTGTTTTCGTAGTGGTTCAGGTATATGTCCGCCAATAATCCGGAGAGTGGGGATCCCATCGCTAAACCTTTCTTTTGTATATAGTATTTTCCATCAAATATAAAATAGTTTTGATTTAAAACAACTTCCAATAGAGCGGTTATCTCATTAATTTCATCAGGACTGCGTATGTTAGCTACAATAAGATTATACTTGAGAATATTTATTGTATCCTGGACGGGTATATTTGTATAAAGGTCTACTATGTCGAAAGATGCGATTCTGTAATTAGGTTTAATTTGGATGTTTTTCAGTTTGTCGATAAATTCAGTGCAACTTTTTGTGCTATGGTTATTCTTTAAGCTTATACTGTTCTTTATTATTTGTACTAGTTTTTTACTGATTTTGTAACTCGGAGCAGTGGTGAAGTTCACAAGCGGCCTAATTGGTACACTGGGTTTATGAATCTTTGGCAAACCAGTGAACTGGGGAGCCTCTGCATTAATAGGTTTCAATGAGTGACGTGTGGCGCTATCGAACAAGTGCGTACAACGATTAACTGTGTTATTCAGGGCTTTAACGAAATCGGCTGACGGGTCGGCATTTACCATTGTAATATTATTATTTTCAATGAATTGATTAACTTTTTGCGAATATTGGTTTTTGTCCATTATAACGATAGTGTTTCCCTTGTCCGCCTTTGTAATGAGTGCATCATTGTTAGATAATTTGTCTTTGATTTGTTTTAAGGTTTTAATTTCATTCATATATTTAAAGTTTAGTTTAGGGCTTTTTTTTGTTCGAAAATTTATTGAGTTTGTTTTTAATCAAAACTCGAGCCTCATTTTGTAAGTTTATGTTTGGTATTGACTTTATAGCCGTCTCAGCGCAAATTATTTCATGGTATATGTGGTTTTTATTGCTGTGGGGTATGTTGTAGTTTAGACCCTTGTTAAGTACGTCCATTTCATTCTTATTAAAGTTTATCGATGTTAGATTAGATACGCGCACATAGAATTCGTGTTTACAGGTGACGTTATCTTCGTTTGGTTTTTGTTTACTTTTGAGAGTTATAAGTTTCTTCTCATGTTTTGTATATACACGTTGCATTACATCGTTGATGTATTTATTGCAATCATGTAATATATTGTCTAATTGTAATGCCTGAACACTGTTAAGCAGCTTCAAATGGGACAAATATAATTCTTTGTTCAATTTAGTCTTTTTCCTATATAAATATCTCAACTCCTCCTTTAACCACATCACCTGTGCACGCTCTTTGATTTTTGTGGCCGTCTTGGAGTTATTGTTTATTTTGATAGAGGCATACTTAACAGATAACAGTTTACTCAGACAGTCAGTGCGCGATTAACATCGCGGCGGTGTACACCGGCTATAACGCGAAGTGAACTCATGTTGTGATAGTGCGTGTTTCTCTGTGCATTTAGTATATTTTAATATTTTGACGAGTTAATATTTTAACCATGGATTTTAATTTTAATTTATTACATTTTAATCTTAATGTCTGACGTTCTGTGAAGAGGAATTATTCTGAAGATGGGGCATATGCCCTGAAACGCGTCAAGCGGAATTACAAGTAAGTCACTCGACGGATTAGATAAGCAATTATCTATTTAATACAGTGACTTGGATACTTTAAAAATGAATATTAAACTGGAAGCAAGTCAAGCATCTACAGTATTCAAATTTCAGAACATTAAGATTAAATTATTAAAAACCAATTCCCATATAAAATTTAATAAAGAATGCATCAGAAACAATGTAATACCTAAGTATGCCTCTATCAAAATAAACAATAACTCCAAGACGGCCACAAAAATCAAAGAGCGTGCACAGGTGATGTGGTTAAAGGAGGAGTTGAGATATTTATATAGGAAAAAGACTGAATTGAACAAAGAATTATATTTGTCCCATTTGAAGCTGCTTAACAGTGTCCATGCATTACAATTAGACAATATATTACATGATTGCAATAAATACATCAACGATGTAATGCAACGTGTATATACAAAACATGATAAGAAACTTAGAACTCTCAAAAATAAACAAAAACCAAACGAAGATAACGTCACCTGTAAACACGAATTCTATGTGCGCGTATCTAATCTAACATCGATAAACTTTAATAAGAATGAAATGGACGTACTTAACAAGGGTCTAAACTACAACATACCCCACAGCAATAAAAACCACATATACCATGAAATAATTTGCGCTGAGACGGCTATAAAGTCAATACCAAACATAAACTTACAAAATGAGGCTCGAGTTTTGATTAAAAACAAACTCAATAAATTTTCGAACAAAAAAAGCCCTAAACTAAACTTTAAATATATGAATGAAATTAAAACCTTAAAACAAATCAAAGACAAATTATCTAACAATGATGCACTCATTACAAAGGCGGACAAGGGAAACACTATCGTTATAATGGACAAAAACCAATATTCGCAAAAAGTTAATCAATTCATTGAAAATAATAATATTACAATGGTAAATGCCGACCCGTCAGCCGATTTCGTTAAAGCCCTGAATAACACAGTTAATCGTTGTACGCACTTGTTCGATAGCGCCACACGTCACTCATTGAAACCTATTAATGCAGAGGCTCCCCAGTTCACTGGTTTGCCAAAGATTCATAAACCCAGTGTACCAATTAGGCCGCTTGTGAACTTCACCACTGCTCCGTGTTACAAAATCAGTAAAAAACTAGTACAAATAATAAAGAACAGTATAAGCTTAAAGAATAACCATAGCACAAAAAGTTGCACTGAATTTATCGACAAACTGAAAAACATCCAAATTAAACCTAATTACAGAATCGCATCTTTCGACATAGTAGACCTTTATACAAATATACCCGTCCAGGATACAATAAATATTCTCAAGTATAATCTTATTGTAGCTAACATACGCAGTCCTGATGAAATTAATGAGATAACCGCTCTATTGGAAGTTGTTTTAAATCAAAACTATTTTATATTTGATGGAAAATACTATATACAAAAGAAAGGTTTAGCGATGGGATCCCCACTCTCCGGATTATTGGCGGACATATACCTGAACCACTACGAAAACACACATATGTTCAGCAGCGCAAACAAATGGCATAACAAGATAGTATCATATACACGTTATGTAGATGACACCTTCATCATTTTTAACGGTACCATAAGACAGATCAATAATTTAAAAAACTATTTAAATAATATAAACAAGAACATACAATTTACCCTCGAGGTTGAAATAGAAAATAAACTTAATTTTCTCGATTTAACAATAACAAGGTTTGACAATAGTTTTCAATACCAAATATACAGAAAACCTACCACCACCGACGCCACTATACACGCGGATTCCCATCACCCTCTTCCGCAAAAAATGGCCGCCTATAACAGTTTCATACATAGATTACTCACCATACCGTTGGAAATCAGTGACTTTCAGGAGGAAGTCAACACCATTAAATACATAGCTAAGGCCAATGGATATACGTGCTCTATGATCGATGCTTTGATCAAAAAACACCAGAAAAAGTTACATAACAAGAAAACAAAACCGAGTAGTAACCGAGACAGCACGTACGTGACTTCTATTTACGGCCGAACTTTACCCCATACATTAACCAACATTTTTAGAAAATTGAATATAACTTTAACTTTCCGGACCGATAACAACATTAAGAAAATTCTTCACCATAAAGCTGCAAAACCAATAAAACAGAGGACAGGTGTCTATAAAATCCAATGTGACGATTGCAACAGCTTCTATATTGGACAAACCGGCAGAGCGTTCAAAAAACGCTTCCAAGAACATTTACCAAAAAACGACACCCACATTCTCAAATCCAACTTTGCACGTCACCTCGTAAATAATAATCATAACTACACTGATTTTGACACCAACTTTAAACCATTGCACTTTTGCAAAAAAGGCAGATATATGGACACATTAGAAGAATTCGAAATTTACAAGGCCTTTAAACAATTTAAAAAGACGAACAATTCACAAGACGGCGGATTCATATTAAACGACCAACTTAACTTCAAGTCAAATCCCTTGTACGACACAGCCATTGAGATACAAGATGCGTTGCACAGATAACAGTTTACTCAGACAGTCAGTGCGCGATTAACATCGCGGCGGTGTACACCGGCTATAACGCGAAGTGAACTCATGTTGTGATAGTGCGTGCTTCTCTGTGCATTTAGTATATTTTAATATTTTGACGAGTTAATATTTTAACCATGGATTTTAATTTTAATTTATTACATTTTAATCTTAATGTCTGACGTTCTGTGAAGAGGAATTATTCTGAAGATGGGGCATATGCCCTGAAACGCGTCAAGCGGAATTACAAGTAAGTCACTCGACGGATTAGATAAGCAATTATCTATTTAATACAGTGACTTGGATACTTTAAAAATGAATATTAAAGTTCATGATTATACCTCGAAGAGAGCACTTCTTGTGAATATTTGATTGAACCAACCTTTAATGGATGTTATGCTACAACGGAGTTCTGAATCATTTTATGTAAACTAAATTTTTAACTATTTTAATAAAAGTGAAGTGGTGAAGTTGACCCACGAACTACATAACACCTATAAACGAAATCACATATAACCAATTACATGAAATAACACTGAAATCGCATCAAACACCAAGTGAAAATTCGAGGCTAACTGACACACATAAACACCAGTTGATATACCTATTTAACAACATTTTTACACCAAGTGAACGTTTCCATCTTACACCAGTGACAATGAACTATACCCCAGAAGATCATATACCGTAGCGAAGAACATTTAACCGAAGAAGGGACATATTATCTCAACAAGTACGTTGTTTACATTAGAAGCTTTCAACGCGCATGCGTCAGGCGGCCATTCTGATCCAGTTTCGTCACCTCAATTAGAGACGACTAACTGCTTTCTGGTTTGAACAAAATTATATATAAACTTTTATTATTAATAATTACCAGTATATTGTTTAAATTTAAGACCTTTTTTGAATTGTAAGTGTTATACTTTCATGTCCCTGACCTTCTCTGGCTTTTTATATAAATAACCGTTCAAAGAACCTGTTTAAATAATACAACTGTAAAACTTCTAATATCGACCGACCCTGACCGAGTCGATATGGCTTGTAACCTCGATTAATTAATCGACCAACCTTATTATTGTATTTAATAAACGTATTTGTTTGTTTTTTGGGTAAATTGGAGTTGATTTCTCTTATAAAAGGACATAATCATTAATTAACCAAGAAAAATAGATAATCTTTAAAGGCAGTATATGCGAAACTACGACATTTCAAGAGTAAGAAGAAGAGAGCCGTTTTCACCTAACTTGAAGTTAATTGGATTATCTTTTTAACAAATTTACCGAACAGAAATTTATTACCAAATTAAACACCTTACTATTATAATTATAATTACGATCCACAACCTCAATTTATTCCTAAATATTAAGCACATAAATACCTCGAAAATATTTTTTCCGAAATTATTTTTTTTTATAAATATAAATTTTAAATTTATATTTTATTTCAATTTGCTACACAGCAAAATACACTTTATTTAATTGATGGTAATAACATCCCAATTACCAATAACAAAGACCAGGAACTTTACCAAATCGACGATTCCCAGAGCGGAACGTCACTACTACACATACACACCATAAAAATTATCCTGGATAATATTATACCAGAACACTCTACAATTACAATTATAGTATGGTTTTATTACCAAAGCGAAGATCAACAGTAAGAGCTTAGAAGACAAGAAGATATTAGCTACGTTACTACACACAATAGTGAGAGTACAATTCTCTTACATCAACTATTTATTTATTTTTATATTTAATATTTATCGTATTATTACAAAATTGGCGAGTCCAACTTGTGGGGCTCGATTACCGCAGAATACCAGAACAAGCAACACTTTATAAATTTAATTATAATTTGTAATAAATAAGATATATTACAAATTTGGCGCCCAACGTGGGGCTTACAGGAGAGCACAATCTACATACATCAACCTTTTATTTATTTTATTATACCCACTCAAACACAGTTATATTACAAATTTGGCGTCCAACTAAAGGGCTGTAATTAGGGGTTGAAAGGCGGTAATTACTTACCCAATTCCTAATTCAGCTTGGCAGCGGTTACCCAGCCAGGGAATCAGGGAAAATAATGCGTCGTGCCACATCAAAGAAGAGAGCGGCGGAGGCCGAGAAAGAACTCGATATGGAGGATAAGGAGGCGACCCCAGTAGAGGACGTGGAAAAAATACTAGAACGGGTAGAACATCAACAACCAGCACTACTAGAGAAACAACCCGAAATATCCACTCAAACAGGGGACGTCCATGTCCAAGACCAGGAGAAATCCAAAACAACAGAAGATCCGATTTTAGAGAAAATGATGAAAATGTTCATGCAAATGAAAAAGGACATGGAAGAAAACAGCAAGAGAATGGAAGAAAGTTTGCATAAAAAAATGGATGACACCAACCATTCAACCAAGGAAGAATTGAAAAAGGACATAGGAGAGACCAGTAAGAAAATGGATTCCACCAAGGAAGATTTGAGGGATATAAATAAAAACATAGAAGAATTGAAGAAGGACTACCAACGGTTAAGAGAAGAAATAAGGGAGGATAACCAACAATGGATTAAGGAAAGGAGAGAAGACAGATTAAAAAGAGAAGAAGAGGAGAGGACCAAAGAAATAAAATATGATAGCAAACCAGAACCAGAAGAAGTACCAAATGATATAAGGCAGGAACAAGTAATGGTAGTACCCGAAATTGAAACTAACCGAAACAAGGAAAATATTAAACAAAGGAAAAGGAGAATGTATCTAAGAAATGTAATGAAAACAAAGGAAGAAATGGAGATGATGAACCATGGTTTATTTGATGATGATAATATCCCTATTACCAACCGTGAAGAAATCTTGAGTTCCAGGAATAATGGAAGTAGATTAAGGGTAATCTCAGAGATGGTTTACCAGCAGACAGTAGTTTACCACTGGAAAAGGACCAGAGGTAAACTGAATAAAACATGGAGACTAGATCAGTTTCAGCGAAGGACTGGACGGTGTATTCCAGAAGGATGGAAGTATGACATTTTACCAGACTGTGATGACGGCACAGATGAATCACCAGAATGTGTTCCATTAGAGTACCATCCAGGACAGTTCCAGTGTACAGGTACACTAAAATGTATTTCTTCAGGGTGGATGTGTGATGATGAACCAGATTATGGGGCTTCAGATAAGCAAATGATTAATCATTCAGATGAAGATCCTCACAGATATTTTTCATGCAATACAACATATGGACCAGAGACGTACCGGTGTATAAAACACTATGATAGAGGGAGCCGAATAAGCTTAGCAGCCAACAAAGGAATAGCAGCTAGGAAAATGAAATACAAGACAAAGGCCAGAGATGTCACTAGTACCGGAACGATGATGAAGACTATGGTCATCCGGACAATGAGAGCAAATGAAGTGACAGACTACGGTTAAGTCTAATACCATACACCTCCACAAAAAGGGACTGATGTTATGATAACCGGCAACGGCAAAAAACTATGTCAAAGAAAAGGAAATTCTGAGCAACTGTCCAGCCTAATAAAAATCTTCACCCTGGGTATATAAAAGAAAAATAATAATGAGAAGTACATTTGAAGTAAAGAAAAGAAGAGAGCTAATACCATATTTAGGGTAATAATATGATATGTTAACCATATTTACGAAAAAATATTATGAGTAATTGAATGTATGGAAGAAAGAATTTAAAAGTAAAAATTCAAAAAAGAAGTAATGACTACTTACTTACCTATTATTTAGAAAACCATTTATGAATCAAGAAGAAAATGAATTTTGAATTAAATCTCAAAATTCAAAAAACAAGTAAGAACACCTTACTACCTATTATTTAGGAGATAATTTATGATGAAAAGTAAAAATTCAAAAATGAAGTAATGACTACTTACTACCTATTATTTAGAAAACAATTTATGAATCAAGAAGAAAATGAATTTTGAATTAAATCTCAAAATTTAAAAAAGAAGTAAGGACTACTTACTACCTATTATTTAGAAAACAATTTATGGACAAGAGAAAATGAATTTTGAATTAAATCATCAAAATTCAAAAACCCAAGTAAAAACAATTTACTACCTTATTTTAAAAACAACTTTTAGAAATGAACAAGGAGAAAAAGAATTTGGATAAAACATTACAAACAATTATATATGGGACCAATTCTGAAAAACGTTCCAGAATAAAGAAATGGCAATACAAACCACTGATACAATTTAAATGAATAAACTTATTGTGAAGTAAAATTAATGAGAATTTTATGTCAAATAAACAGAGATATTAAACATATGGAATTAATAATAAAGGAGTGCATTTGGATAAAAAGCAAGAGCAAAATAAAATTTTGATTAAGAAAGAAAAAACCATATATAAATAAATCCATAAGAAAAAGATGATCATATAATCAATGTCAATTATTAGAAAGACAATTAAAAGAGTAATTGAAAAAACATAATACTAGTGGAACGATTCACAAGAATTAAGAAAGGAACAAAAATATAATACAAAATATATGCTACCAATGACCAGAAGGAGATTGTGATAACAGTCAAAAAATGACAGAGAATTAAAAACTTTACACTGAATAAGGAGTGATAATTATATTATACCAGCTTCCAATCACAAGGAGAAATAAAATGCCAGCAGAGCTAACCATTGAGAAAAATAACTGAGATAGAGATTCACTAAGATAGAAATATTAATAGATCTGTTCGTATACGAAGTGAAATATCCAAAGATATTTAATTTTTTTTATAGTCATAAGGTGGACTATTCTTATATAATTTTATTAATGACTGTCTGAGATAAGTCCAGCAGTATTATTATGTATTGGTCAGAGATGATTTACCTCTGTTATCAATAAATGACGTAGCATGGCCAGCAGAGTGAGATGCCTACAGAGCCCCTCTGGACACTGCCCCAGCTAACGTATTAGGGATGTTAGGGAATAAATATCCCAAGGATAAAGAAACGAGTTAAGAAGAAAATGGAAAAATAAAAAATAACGAACCTCAGATGACTATTACTAGCAGTAAGAATCCAGTTAATAATGAAATATAGATAAGCTCAAAAATATGGGAGAAAAAAAATTTTTAGAAATGTGAAGGAAGTAAAGAAATATAATTTATAATATAATGCCATAAGCAATTACTTCAGACAAACTAAGTATGATCTGAACTAATCACTTCTGGAAGAGAGCAATCTGTAGCGTGACAGATAATCCACACAAATGCATTACTCAATGATCATTAATAAAGCTCTAATATATGGAATATCCAGATGAGAATTAATTAAAATGCACTATTTAATAATATATTCACAAGAAAGGTTAAATAAAGAAAAATTCTGCAAATAATATAATATAATACAAATTTAAAAACCCAGAAGACTAAAAATAACAATAACAAAATTACCCAGGTAAGATAGAAGCAGGCAATTAATATACCCCGTCAAAGAAACCAGACCAGAAAAAACAAAGCTACTGAAGACAGAAGAAAGAAGAACAATTAGAACTACTATTACTGAAGAAAGAAGAAAGAAGAACTAATTAAAACTACTATTACTGAAGAAGGAAGAAAGAAGAACTAACTATAAATACTACTACAGAAGAAGGAAGAAAGAAGAACAAACAAAGCTACTGAAGACAGAAGAAACAAAACTAATCAAAACTCAAAGAAGAAAGAAGAATAATCCCAAACTAAATCTAAGGAAGGAAGAAGAACTAATTAAAACTACTATTACTGAAGAAGGAAGAAAGAAGAACTAACTATAACTACTACTACAGAAGAAGGAAGAAAGAAGAACAAACTAAATCTAAGGAAGAAAGAAGAACTAATTAAAACTACTATTACTGAAGAAGGAAGAAAGAAGAACTAACTATAACTACTACTACAGAAGAAGGAAGAAAGAAGAACAAACAAAGCTACTGAAGACAGAAGAAAGAAGAATAATTAGAACTACTATTACTGAAGAAAGAAGAAAGAAGAACTAATTAAAACTACTATTACTGAAGAAGGAAGAAAGAAGAACTAACTATAACTACTACTACAAAAGAAGGAAGAAAGAAGAACAAACAAAGCTACTGAAGACAGAAGAAAGAAGAATAATTAGAACTACTATTACTGAAGAAAGAAGAAAGAAGAACTAATTAAAACTACTATTACTGAAGAAGGAAGAAAGAAGAACAAACAAAGCTACTGAAGACAGAAGAAAGAAGAATAATTAGAACTACTATTACTGAAGAAAGAAGAAAGAAGAACTAATTAAAACTACTATTACTGAAGAAGGAAGAAAGAAGAACTAACTATAACTACTACTACAAAAGAAGGAAGAAAGAAGAACAAACAAAGCTACTGAAGACAGAAGAAAGAAGAATAATTAGAACTACTATTACTGAAGAAAGAAGAAAGAAGAACTAATTAAAACTACTATTACTGAAGAAGGAAGAAAGAAGAACTGACTATAACTACTACTACAAAAGAAGGAAGAAAGAAGAACTAACTATAACTACTACCACAGAAGAAGGAAGAAAGAAGAACAAACTAAATCTAAGGAAGAAAGAAGAACTAATTAAAACTACTATTACTGAAGAAGGAAGAAAGAAGAACTAACTATAACTACTACTACAGAAGAAGGAAGAAAGAAGAACAAACAAAGCTACTGAAGACAGAAGAAAGAAGAACTATCAAAGCCACTGAAGAAGGAAAAAAGAAGAAAAATTAAGACGATCCATATAAAACAAAAACCCCATAGGGAAAGAACCCCCAAAAAACCCCAAAATCAATGAATGCCCAAAGAGAAAGTATAACACCCTAAAAAACCATATCACTGTAAAACTGACAAAAAACTAAAAGTGTTACCAGTAGTAAATATTAGTGCATTCAAAAAGTTATTGTGTAATGTGTATAAACAAATCTTCACAGTTCCCCCATGGTTGAATATTTCATATTAAAAACTAGAAAAAGACTAGTAAATATAGTAATAATTCACCATGGAAAAGTGTAAGTGATCAAATTATAACTAATAAACTTTAAGAAAGGTGCATGAGTAGCAGTACAAAGTAACAAACTTTAAGTTTTGTGAACGGTGTCTACTTTGATAATGAAGTAGTAATTTTACTAATGAAAAGCTACTAAAACTGTATGAACATTCCATAGAATGGAATATAACTTAGATAGCCAGGGTTATACTTTAAGAGGGGGCATAAATCTTATAAAATGGGAAATTAAAGAACTAACTGTTTATGATGAAGTTGTAGAAGGTATTAACAATTATATATGGATCCAAATGTTGGGTTCCAATTAAATATAGCATTTAGATAAGTAAGGGTTAGTCATAAGAAATATTAGTATTATAATTGTTATTTTATTGTTCATGTTAATTTAGGAATGCATTATCTAAAATTAGATATCATTCCAATGTTGTAGAAGTACTTTTTATTATGTTATTAGGTGATATACCAAAACAATGTTATTAAGAACACCAGTTTTATATATCTGGGTGTTATATTTTAATTGTATAATCTATAATTACTGTTATGCCAGATCAGAGAACTAATTTTTAATCAAATATATCAGAGTCAGAAGTCAGAGACGGAAATAAAATAATTACATTAGTAAAACATTCTGCAAATAGCCACAATTCAAATCTAGGCAATATAATAAAGTTAAAATGCAGAATAATTAATAAACCTAATCTTATAAACCAGTCAAACTGACAATATTTAGGCAAGATACACCCAACATATTAAATACTATGTAAATAAGGCTTTCTAAAGATATGGTCATTCTATGAGTAAAATTATTTATTTGTATAATGAAATACCATTTGAAACTGAAATAGATTCACTAACATGATCATAAGGGGAGTCATATACAACTGAATTGTATGAAAAAACCATCATTAATATACTAAATTGCCATAAAATAAGTGAGAATTGACAATTATAACAATTTCAGATTTTATAGAATAATAATTATATTAGGGAAAATGGCTATTATTTACATAGAAGATAGAAAGTATAATTTTAGGCCTACCTCCCAAAAAATTATAAGAAATATAATTTTCAGATAAAACTTTGTAATACTAACTTAATTACTATCAAAATAAGTAGAATAGAATAGTGAAAACGAATATGTATTTTATATTTCAAACAGTTAACTAATAACGAGTTTATTTTTTGAACATAAAGTATATTTTTAAAGTGTATCGAAAGTTATGGCAAATTTAAACAATATTGGGATATATTATATAGGCTAAGACTTTCATGAGACGAAGGAAATACAGACAGTTCATGATTATACCTCGAAGAGAGCACTTCTTGTGAATATTTGATTGAACCAACCTTTAATGGATGTTATGCTACAACGGAGTTCTGAATCATTTTATGTAAACTAAATTTTTAACTATTTTAATGAAAGTGAAGTGGTGAAGTTGACCCACGAACTACATAACACCTATAAACGAAATAACATATAACCAATTACATGAAATAACACTGAAATCGCATCAAACACCAAGTGAAAATTCGAGGTTAACTGACACACATAAACACCAGTTGATATACCTATTTAACAACATTTTTACACCAAGTGAACGTTTCCATCTTACACCAGTGACAATAAACTATACCCCAGAAGATCATATACCGTAGCGAAGAACATTTAACCGAAGAAGGGACATATTATCTCAACAAGTACGTTGTTTACATTAGAAGCTTTCAACGCGCATGCGTCAGGCGGCCATTCTGATCCAGTTCCGTCACCTCAATTAGAGACGACTAACTGCTTTCTGGTTTGAACAAAATTATATATAAACTTTTATTATTAATAATTACCAGTATATTGTTTAAATTTAAGACCTTTTTTGAATTGTAAGTGTTATACTTTCATGTCCCTGACCTTCTCTGGCTTTTTATATAAATAACCGTTCAAAGAACCTGTTTAAATAATACAACTGTAAAACTTCTAATATCGACCGACCCTGACCGAGTCG
Organism: Magicicada septendecula; assembly: GCA_034769895.1. Taxonomy (NCBI): domain Eukaryota; kingdom Metazoa; phylum Arthropoda; class Insecta; order Hemiptera; family Cicadidae; genus Magicicada; species Magicicada septendecula. The sequence continues at coordinate 137,308,018 of CM068374.1, read as the reverse complement.
ATATGGCTTGTAACCTCGATTAATTAATCGACCAACCTTATTATTGTATTTAATAAACGTATTTGTTTGTTTTTTGGGTAAATTGGAGTTGATTTCTCTTATAAAAGGACATAATCATTAATTAACCAAGAAAAATAGATAATCTTTAAAGGCAGTATATGCGAAACTACGACATTTCAAGAGTAAGAAGAAGAGAGCCGTTTTCACCTAACTCGAAGTTAATTGGATTATCTTTTTAACAAATTTACCGAACAGAAATTTATTACCAAATTAAACACCTTACTATTATAATTATAATTACGATCCACAACCTCAATTTATTCCTAAATATTAAGCACATAAATACCTCGAAAATATTTTTTCCGAAATTATTTTTTTTTTATAAATATAAATTTTAAATTTATATTTTATTTCAATTTGCTACACAGCAAAATACACTTTATTTAATTGATGGTAATAACATCCCAATTACCAATAACAAAGACCAGGAACTTTACCAAATCGACGATTCCCAGAGCGGAACGTCACTACTACACATACACACCATAAAAATTATCCTGGATAATATTATACCAGAACACTCTACAATTACAATTATAGTATGGTTTTATTACCAAAGCGAAGATCAACAGTAAGAGCTTAGAAGACAAGAAGATATTAGCTACGTTACTACACACAATAGTGAGAGTACAATTCTCTTACATCAACTATTTATTTATTTTTATATTTAATATTCATCGTATTATTACAAAATTGGCGAGTCCAACTTGTGGGGCTCGATTACCGCAGAATACCAGAACAAGCAACACTTTATAAATTTAATTATAATTTGTAATAAATAAGATATATTACAATGTGCGACAAATTCTATTAATCGTGGGAAATCTGCAACAAGTCACTTTATGACAGTCTATAGTTGTATTTTATATTTTGTTAGGAAATCTTAGTCGTACCGAAAATAAATCACTGTCGCTCCAGACCAGGTACAGAATGTTTACTCAAGGAGCTGAAAGACTGCCAGGAATAAAAGAAAGAAATGGTTTTACAGAATCTATAAAAACTATATTTGTGACATATATTAAATACCAATATGACATTCACAATTAGTAGTGTGTTGGAGAGAATACTGAAACAGTGACGTCACATTTCTCTATAGCATACGTCCCATTACCCAATGCAGAACGTAGTTGCCAACTAGCAAATAGGACGTGGTTATTTTGTCAGTTGTGAATACTTTACATTCCAGAAGCTTAACCAACCATTCGTATTTTCAATCATTTTAAGTGACATGTATACGATCAATATAGACAGAGTCTTACAGAGTCTCAAATGTGATCTCATCATAACTTAATTATATCGGTTATCGCATAGTACAATAAAAAAATAATACATTATCTTACTAATTCCAGTAATGTAACAGTATAGCAAGTAATTCTGTCTCGCACATGATTGAGCTTAGTCGTTGTTTTGGCACTGCTCCAAAGCTTGGAGAAATGAAGTTTTCATTATAAGAAACAATATATTCACTTTACATGCATAAAATATATACGCCTAGACAACAGCGTCATCGTGCCGTGTCGATCAATCTTTGTCAACAGCGACAGATTACACTGCATATGAAAAGCAATATAGATACATTTTGGAACACATATTAAAAAAAAAAAAAAACAGTGTATCGTCTGCAATAGCACTAAATCTCCTTTCATCTTTTTACTACGAGCAAATGTTTGGATGTGTGTTTAAAAGCACCTTACATATTACGAACGAAGACAAGTAATTGTATACGATAATACCACGAAACTCATTAAAATTCTAATAAATAGGAATAAAAATGTCATTTAGTATAAGGAAGCTAAAAGATTTATTTATAACAGTATTTTAAACCATCTTGTTAGGATAACGTACAAGCATTATGTATTAAAAGATCTAAAATAAAAAGATGAAAGGTCTGTTTGCATTTGTGTGACTGGCTACACAATGCTAGCTGACTGAAACAAAGAAACTTTTCGAATTTACTTTTAACATTAAACATCCGAAACGTGTCAGTACAAGGGGTTGTCGTATGTGTGACGAGATGTTAGTGTGTAATCATTGTTAGTGAATGCTGGATAATGACTTTAACAAATCAGTTTATTATTATTGTAAACGGTTTTTTTTCTATCGTGAAGATAGAAGACTCGATTACAGATACGGTATCATCTGGCAAGAAAATTCAGAAACATATGGTCAGTCATGTAACTAGGTTAAACAATGATTGCTTGGCAATTACAACTATGAATCCTAAGAGAAGAAGACACAAGAACCGCTGGATAGACGAAATCATGGGTGGAGTTGAAAAGTCTTTACATGCTCTTACTTTTTTACCATTGTTAAAAGAACATTAATAATAGAAATGTAAATTCCCAAAGAGAGTTATACAATATTAAGACAAAATGGTAAAAAGTTTTTAGGCTGGAATTGTAAAATTAGATGCTTTCGCTAACAAAAAAATTAATGTAAAATTGTATACTGAATTATGTGCAAATTGAAGGTAAGTGACTATTAAAGCTGAAGCTTGGATATTCATCTGCATGTGAAGTAACCATCCTACGTAGCAAAATTTTAATTTTTTTTAGTTGTTACACTTCCATGGTAAAAGAATTTTTAAATTTAAAGCAGTGTTTACAGACTACAAACAAATACGGGTCTGTATGAAAACTTCGTTAATAATAATAACCCACGACTATACATTTATAACAAGCTTGCCTTTTTGATAGATATAGTCTAGCGGGAAATATTTCATAATAAATTACAGTTATTTTGATTAAAATAACGGTGTTTATATAAACTCCTACACAGAATCTTTCCCCCGTTTTCAGGCAAAACGTGTTTACTAACGTAGGCTATGATGTATAAATACAAAACGCGACTGAATATAACATAAAACTGACGTCACATACTGTTCTGTTCAAACAGTGTTTGCTCGACAACACAAACAAAAGATAAAGGGTATTTTGTGCTTTGGTGTAACGTATGTTTCTAAGGTATCCAGTAACAATTAAACGGTTGCCACCAATTTCGATAGAACAGGGTTTAACAGATTCGGCAAAGGCCATTCGGCGGGAGGTCCTAAATCATATAGTACCAAGAAAAGCATAGTGTGACTACGTATGTCGTCACAGGACATTAAAGATTATCAACTCCCATCTAGGCAGATGTAATTCTATTCTTCTTGAAGATGTTAGTGATAATTTAAATAGGGATTAGTAAATATTTATTCCCGAAGTTCAAGTAAAGTAAATTTATTCTAAATGATCTGTTCCGATCTCTCCAGTGATAACGTGACTAAACAAGAATGTAGGCTACGTGTCTGACTGTTACGTATATTTTTGTGTTTTTATTTGTATGTTTTATTTTTATGTTTGCAACCTTCATAACATCTGTAGGATTCTGATTAATGGGTGTTATTCATTTCTTTTTATGAAGTAACTTCTACCCTCAGAAGGAATAGGACATTGACACATTGACATTCCTCTCCCTATCTCTCTCTCACTCCTCTCTCTCTCTCTCTCTCTCTCTCTCTCTCTCTCTCTCTCTCTCTCTCTCTCTCCCTCTCTCTCTCTCTCTCTCCCTCTCTCTCTCTCGCTCTCTCTCTCTCTTTCTCATTCTCTGTCTATCTCATTTTCATGATTCATTCTCTTTAACTTCTTTGTTCTTTCTTTCCCTCTCAACTTACGGCTCTTGTCATTATTTCTCTTCTGACGTCATCCCCCCTTTATAAAACAATTAATTGGGGAACCCGGGGCAGAACGGAACCCTTTGTGTTCAAAAGATCATAAAAACAAAAAAAAACTCAGAATCTTTTAAAACTGAACACATGCCTTTATTGAACATTTCTAAACACATAAATGTGTAGCAGTTACCTAAAATTTTAGACACTTACTACAAAACTGAAAAACTGTGCAATCTGCAAGAATCCGTTCTACTCTAGTACCGGGGCAGATTGGAACAGGCACATAGCAATAATAAAAGGTTATGTAAAAGCCTCTAAATATATTTATTACTACAATTTAAACTATTTGAATGTAAAAAGCTTGAATTTTAATTAAACAAATACAAATTATTTTCAATAATTTACTTATAACATGATTTTTTTATTTAAAAGATGCAGATTTTAATTATCTAAAAGTTATTTGTAAGCTGAAAAAAACAGAATTTTATAATATATAAAACGTCTTTGTAGGGTGATCAATTTATAACGTATTCCTGTAATCAATATTATTTGTGATAAAATCTTTATTATATAATTCATGTTGTTAATGTATGTTTTCATTGAAAAAGTAAACAGAAATTAAAAAATACACTCAAAAGGCGATAAAACTAAGAAAGAGTTAAAAATAAAAAGCACAGAATTCTGGGGAAGAATGGAAGTCTAGTCCATTCTGCCCCGTTCCACTCTGCCCCAGAATACAGATTACGTTTAATACACTGAATTCTTAAATATTTCCTTGACAATATTCAACGGTAAGTGCATAAAAATAATGATAATATAATACATTTACACTTACTGATAATAATACTGCCTAATACAAAAGCGTTTTCTTACCTCAATTGTCTAAATTTCCTCAAATAATACAACTTCAAACGCAAAAACCACTGAACCACTGTGTACAGTGCTTACACTGAAAGCAATATAGCGGAAATAGGTTGGCTGGCTTCTTTCTCTTCACTGTCAGTTTAAGGAGTCCAACTATTCTACGCCACCATACAGAAAAAGTAAATGAGGGGTCCGTTTATTTTCCGATAAATATTGAAAATCTTTACAATATATTGTAGGGTACATTACGTAATTCAAGTAGTTTTATTATAAAATCTTGTGTTATAAAAGTAAACTGTGTTGTAAATTTGTGATCAGCGTAAAATAAATCAAAAAGCAATTAATAATGTTAATGTTAAAACCTGTGCATAAGTCACTGACGGAATCGTAGTAATGCTATTTCCAGATCGGAAAATGTACGTGTTATAATCGATACACACACATCTCACTCGTCACCATACAGTGTCACAGAGAAATGATGCAATTTTAAAGCTGATCATATAGTTGGCCATAACGATATTATACAATATATTAGACATTAAGCATTCAGTAATCCTAAAACTAATTCAAACAACTACATTGATTTCTACATCTTGGTAAACTCGCCGGTAATGGTTTGTTTTTACAAGTGAAATGAGTGCGATGGCGTTTATGAGGAGTGAAATCAAGTTGAACTTGTAACTTTATTAACTTGTAACTGCGATTTAATCAGGAAAGTGACTGTTATTATTTAATAAATATTGTGCGTAATAGATATTTGATTTTACAATTTTAACATTGAAAATGTTTATAAGGACGTGTCGCACATTTGCGGCCGATCGCTGGTGCGTGATCGAAAATGGGAACCGGTGAGTTTCCATAGAAACTACTTCTTTGTTGTCAATAACGTAGTACACATATAAAACTTTGCTGAATGCGACTACATTTAACTTATAATCTGGTCATTGGTAAATGAAGAATGAATTCATTGATTGGTGAATGAATTGGTGAAAAATATATATATGTTTTTTAGATTTATTGAAGCATTTTCAATGCCCTTCTCTGTGCATTGCATTTGTGCAATGCCTGTAATTTTTTTTATATGATTTAGTTAAAAATTGTTCAGTAACATTTACAATAATTGTCTCGGTGGCTAGGCGTGGTGACAGTTTAATTCCTTCACACTAAATTCGATAAACAAGTAACAATGTGTACAAATTACACAAGAGTGTACACAGGATTTGTTCACGCAAGTGCGTGTGCGGGCTCTCGTGCCCTTGTCTTGAAATTAAAATTTGTTTTAGACCTAATGGAAACTAATCTTCAATAATATTATACTAAGAGTATTTAATATTATAACTGTAGCATTTCTGTTTAAACCGTCTGACATGCTCCACGCTATAAAGAATTACCAGTTACTGTCGCCAAATTCATTTAGTGACTTGAAAAACCTTGCTCCTTACACACAACTCAGTACACACATGGCTGTTCTTTAATCGTGTAATAAAAGGTGGAAAGTAAAATAAAAGGGTTTAATTAAAAAGATTTTTTAATAAGAAAGTAATAAAAATCTATCCTTCATACTAATGTAATGTGTTCCATTGAACAGTCACGGTGCATTCAATTTGGAGAACGGGTGCTAGAGATCACCGCTTTATTGTCAGTGATCATTTCGGCTATACTAGGGAACGGCGACCATTTTCAGACAAAAATTCTATAACATAAAATGTATTAATAACATTATCACTATCACGTATTTCCGCATCGTTGTAAAAAATTTTACAAAAAATTTACGAAATTTTTTAATTTAAATTTTGAACAACGCATACAATTTCTTTTTAACAATTCACCATTATTTTATAAAATTTTAATGTATTTTATGTAATATATCCGGAATTTTTATTGTAAGTGGCATAAACTTAAGTTAAAGCGTGTAACTGAAAGTTTCATACTGTTACGACGGTCTACTTGATCGTCGTAGGTACAGTGGAAAACAAAATACAGGACACCAATTAAGTCACTAATCACCAGCTTTAATTTTCACAGTTAAACAGTTCGTAATTAACAACACGGTCTCTTCCAACAAATCAAATAAAAATTGTTCACACGCAATAAAATGTACACTAATATTAAAACACAATTGTATTACAACATACCGCCCGATTATAAAACACAGTACTTCACTAATAACCACTTGAACGGACACAGTAATATCGCCCGATAATAACTCAACCGCACTGTGATATGTCGCAACTATAACTGAAACTGAACATCGTTGAGTACTGGTATTTATACCCCTCCCCCGAAATATTAGATTATTCCACATACTACGTATTAACTCTAAACTACGACATAATTGATTGCGGCCTTGACACATTGCGTGCGGCAGCGCGAATTCTGGGACAGTCTAGCAAATGCGTCTAGAGTCACGTATGCCACACACATTAGAGCGAGATTCTTCTGGAACATTCGACAAACACGTAGACTATCCTGTAATGTCGTAACAACACTAATCTTGTATCCAGTCTTGTAATATCACAGTGTGTGCTTTTTAAAAGACGCTTTTAGTGATATAACAAACGACCTATCATACGCCGGTTAAGTTTTTGTTCGAAACTGTTTTACACACAGCAAACAATACTGGTGCCACAGTGGCCTCCGGATTTGTACACATTTGCACACCTTAGGAAGGAAGGCGGCAAGTTTGATCAAGTGTTTTGTTCGATTTGCTAATAAAAATTCTACTTCAGTGGTGAAGAGAAAATGAAAGATTCAAAATCAGTAGTAGACAGATTCAAAGTCTCAGTTTTTGGAGTTCTTAGCAAAACCCATCAAATTATTTCACCTCACAATCAGATTACAGAAAACAAAATCCATAACTACAGATAAATAGAACAGTATAAGGGAAAATTGAAAATTGGGCAGTGTGTGTTTGTAGAGTGTTATAGTCGGGAGCACATAGGAAGGCGAAACCTGTCAGCTGCTCAGAGGCAAGAGACAGTATCACGTGTCCTGTCAGCCAATAACAGCCAATCAATCGTTTTCTTACATGAGTGCAGTTCTTGACTCTTTTTCTGTCTCTCTCTCTCTGCGCAATGCGCTTTCACTTTTACTATCGTTTGTGCTCCGGAGTAGCTTATAGTGAGTTCCGGTCCCTGGGTAGTATGAATAATAAAAGTCTTCCTGCGATTAATAAAGAACAGAATTGGCACAAAAACTTTCATAATAAAAGAACTTTTTTCTTCTTATTCTTCTTCTTTTTCTTCTTCTCTTCATATCTGGCGTTACAGCCTTTGATGAACTTTAGCCTCCTCAACAATACTCCTCCATGCTTTCCTGTTCTGCGTCCTTCCTCCCCACCCTCTTGATTGCAATTCTAACACGATCTTCTTTTACGCCATCCAACCATCTCATTCTTGGTCTGCCTCGACGTCTAGTAGTATATAATCTTACCTTCAGCATTCTTTTAGGCATTCTTTCCTCATATATTCTTTCCACATGTCCCAGCCAACGCAACCTCTGTGATTTGAAAAATCTAACTATGTATTTTCCAGGTATGAGAGCTTGTAGCTCACTGTTATTGCGTATTCTCCAACTACCTTCCAACATCCGAGGCTTTTGTTAAGGTTTCGTAACCGAGTACTTTTATAGTATGGGGGTCAGCCCCATGCCCAACCCCCAACCTGAAGGAATAGAATTGTAATCAATGTTTTCTCCTCTAGATAGGTTGCTTCCACTACAGCTACAGACTCCCACCTACATCAATACACAGCCGGGTTAATCAATATTAGATTGTCGCCTGCAATAAACTAAGACATAGGAAGGTCCAGGATTATGTCCTATACGCCCTACCTTGGTACTGGTGGATAATGGTGACCTCCACCAGGAACGTTTATCATCCTTCCGGTCTAGATCCGTACTGTTCTCCAAAAATAGGGTCACCTTTTGTAGGTTGTGGCTCATCACCACGCAGTACGGTCTTGGCTAGGTAGAAGCTAGGGGCTCGATTGGGACACCATCGCTTCCTCCAACCGTCGGACTTGTCAGGACCAATGCTCGGTCAACCCGGAGCAAAGGTGCTACCTCTCCAAGTTCCCTTGACCTCAATAAAAGAACGTTCCTGCTCTTAAATTCTGTTAGTATTAAGACTAGAAATTTTTGAAGCCCATTGTTGCAGTTGTTGTTATACGGCTGCACGTCTTGGATTTTGCGAAGGGGAGCAGTCGAGAAGAAAGCTTAAAGCTGCGAAAGTATGGTTTCTCAAGCGACACGTCAAAAAAATTTCAGTAGCTTGAATATCACGAAGGAGAAAAGGGCTTTGCTAAATGCTATAGGCATAAGGAGAGTAAAGTTTACTCTATATACTGTAGAAAACATTCTTGAATGCAAGGTGTTGGGAAGAGGTTGCAGAAGTGACATGGTTTTTTTATGTAGAAAGTGTGATCAGGGAGATGGAATGACACTCTTATGTCAAAAGAAAGAGGAGTGCAGAGAGATAGAAATATGTGGCTTCAAAGACGAGGCTTTGTGATTAGAAATAAAAGAGCGGGTTGCCATAAATCTACTGAGTTAGATTCCACCGAACATTAACAAACCTTATCTATTACCTAAATTTATTCAAGGTGAAATCCGTTACTATAATATATACTGTAAAAATTAATATTTTATTCTAATATAAGTAAGAGATATATTTTTTCTTTAATATCTGATGAATTAAATTATCCTATAATATAAAAGCATTGATTAAATTAGATGAATTCTTATGAAATACGAAAAGATTCCCAATAAAACTATTAAACAAAATGGGTGTCTTTTCTTGAAAATTATCAAAAATTAGAGTACATAGTAAAATACAGCATTTATTTATTACAACTGATATCAGCTCAAACGCCAGTAGCATCTTATCGATGAAACTATTTAATACGGATTTTAGGGAAATTTAATAGGGCTTTGTAAAAATTAAACGAACATGGGACATAAATATTGTCATTTTTACCGCACTAATTAAATTTTTCCGAATTAAAAATTAAAAATAAATTACTTTATTCACTACTTCTTGTATTCTGTTCTAAATACAATGAGTTACCAACCGCAAATTCAAACCGTCAAAATTTAAACAAAGTGTTCCATAAGATAATGTCCGTCAGTTCGTCAACAATGAATACAAAATCTTCCTTTCATATACATCACATGTTATTAATCAGTTCTGTAAAGTTTTTTTTTTAGCATAATTGCTTGAAAACGAACCGTATATATACTTCACAGTGCACGGGAAGATATAACGATGAACGTTTAAATTTAGTTTTAATTTTCTATTGCTAAGGTCTTTGTTCATGTTAAATCTATTTTACAGACATCAAATCGAGCCCAATGCTAACCACGTTTATAATGCATGTGTTTTGCTTGTTTCTTGCTTATTTGTGTCTATGTTATTACAGGAAACAAAATAAATTATTCGGAAAGAGACAGATGTTCTCAGCAAATTAATTTTATGCGCGGAGCAGGAAATACATATTTTACGAGACAAAGAAAATACAACTCTATTTCTTCACTTGACCCAACTTTTAAGGTCTTGTTTACTCACTTCCATGCAATAAATTTTAGTAAGCAACATTTTCTCAATAGATAACACAGTTTTATTTTGAATAATACAAATAGATACACACGCACGCAAGCTCGAGCGTATGTACACACGCGCACGCGCATACACATAAGTATACATAAAATAGATGAAAATCATACATTATATAGCCTACAGTATACAGTATTTTAATATAACAACAATAATAATGTATAATATACATTGTAAATCATGCTCCGTGTAAATGACAAAGAGATTTTTACGGATATTACATCTAGGGTAGATGATGCATACATATGTATTTACGTATTACGTACTAAAATTATATATATACATATAAATTTAAAACACTGTATATACACTATACTGTGTGTGTGTGTGTGTGTGTGTGTGTGTGTGTGTGTGTGTGGTATATATCTTTTTTAACTGTGGTGTGTTTCCTTTTGTCCTTATTTGCCTTCGGGGCAGATTTCTGCAACGTAACCAGTTTTACTCTTAGTAGCACATAGTTTAACAAATTTTAAATTACTAATAATAAATAAAAGTAACTTAAACTAATACAATTAACTAAACACTTCTTTTAGACAGATGATGCAATTTACAGCTTCGACCATTTATTGTAAAGAGAATAAATTAAGAAAACTTATTTTTCTTAAAGCAATTCAATGTCACGATTAATTGTAACAAACTTCCTAAAAAATAAAAACAAAAAAAAAGTGCTTAAAATGTAAAAACCATAAATTATAAAATACGTTATATAGAATTATTTGTATTCTAGTCTGTTATTATTTGTAAAATAATTGAAATTTTTTTAATATGAAGTGTGTTTAAAACTATAAACTGAAAATCAAACAAACTACAAAAACAGACACACACACACACACACACACATACTCAGAGTTAATAAGACTCTATAGAAAGTGTTGAAAATTTTTTATAATGTAATAAAATTATTTGTAAGTAAATAAGTACCATCGTGACTTTGAAAATTTCCATCAGTCTTAGAATCTGATTACTTAATTACTATTGAGTAGGTAAGACCTCGTATTTTTACGCAATGACTAATTTAAAGAGAATATGTCATGGCAGTATACCGCTGCTAAACTGTATTATGCTTTAGGCATTTGTCACATACATATTTGACTCTAGAATATTGCATCTAATTACTGATGTGTGACAAGCGTCATGTAGGCTACTGACTTTTGTCGTACTTATGTCGCATCGTCCTAACAGCATACAAATAAAAATATCGTAATAGACCAAACAAGTCTACTATAGAGAGTTGTACAATAATTAGAAAGTTAAATTTATATAAAAATAAGGATATTATCCCTTACGTACTTTAATACGTAGTACAGGATATTACATTCACATATGCAAGAATATAATATAAAAGGTACACAGATTTTTAGGATTTTGTGGAACTACTAAGAAAACTTTAGAAGGGTGGAAAAAGAAACTTGTACGAGATACCATACAAGTTTGACCGTTCTCCCTCTTTTGTATGGATTCTAGATGTGGATCTAACGTGTCTATAAAAATACAATTTATACGCAAGCTGCAAAGATTAAAATTTTAGATATAGGCCTACACTGTAAAAGAATTTAGAAGAAACAAGACTATCGTAAAAGATATAATTAAACAATTTCACGTGCACACACACAGTCAGAGTCTCTTTCTACAAGAATCGAAGAAAATAGATTGAACTGAAGTATGTTGATTCAGGAGAACAGATATATAAAAGTATAAGAGACACAATTATCACAACTAATTTTAAATTTTCAAACTAAGAAAGACTATGTCAAAAATTATTCAAATTTATAGACCAGAAAGGGTGATATCATTAATCAGGGAATTAAGAAGAAGAAGAAGAAGAAGAAGAAGAAGAAGAAGAAGAAGAAGAAGAAGAAGAAGAAGAAGAAGAAGAAGAAGAAGAAGAAGAAGAAGAACGAGATTGCAAAGTATCCAAAGATCTATTCTTTTATGCTGCAAAATGAGCATGACTCACAAATCCTTTGGCATGAGTTTCGTTGAATTCAGATTCACCCGACTCTGTGTGTTTGAGGCACGGTTGTTGTTGAAATTCAATTGGCTACTTAGTGATTGAAGACAGAAATGCCCTCGGCGCTGACCGGAGACAAAAAGGCGCATAACTTATCGTTACCCTTCCAATATCTCCTTTCAGAAATATTATTCTCACTCTTTTGCAAGTAGTATTTATACATATACCAGGTTTGATCAAAAAGTTCATACAGTACTTGTTCACTTTAAAATTATGCCTTCATTCATCGACACTTATACTGCTCCTTTCAAAGTAGTCTCAGTCGAATGTAATGCTATTAAGCCAGCCGTTTTGCAATCTTTAAACTATTTCAAGCCTTGAGGTCGCTTAATGATTTTCGTTTTACGTCATCAACGGTCTCAAAACGTTGGCAATTCGTAGTAATTATGACTACTGAGAGGAGCAAAGATCGCGTTGGGATACACCTGGATAATACGGCAGTTGCCGTGTCATCATTTTGTCGTTTTCTTTCGTCTAGCCTGGCAAATTCTTAACAAGCAATGGTGTGCGTTCAGGCGCATTATCGGGCTGCAAATTATTCTTCCGTAAGTCGTCCGTTTCCTACGAATAGCTTCATACAAATGGCGTAAAACGTCCGAATAGTACTCTTTATTTACCATTGCGCCTAGCGATGAAATTTCGTGGAACACAAACACATAATCTTCATTTGCCAACCATGAGCTCATTTACGGCAGTTGATGTTTGCAAGCCGCTTGTTCACGCACACCAGTTTTTCCAGAAGCCTCTGAACACGTTTACAAGGACAGAGCAGTTTATCTCACATTTTAAGGGGCAGAAAGGCACAGGCATAACTAAATAAAAGAAAATATAGTAAAAGCCTCTAAATACATTTATTACTACAATTTAAACTTTTTGAATGTAAAAATCTTGAATTTTAATTAAACAAATACAAATAATTTTCAAAAATATATTTGTAACATATTTTTTATTCAAAATATGCACATTTTAGTTACCTACTGTAAAAGAAATTCGTAAGCTGTAAAAAACTGAATTTAAAACGTCTTTGTAGGGTGATGAATTTATAACGTATGCCTGTAAATAATATTATTTGTGATGAATTCTTTATTATATAATTCACGTTGTTAATGTATGTTTTCATTGAAAAAGTACACAGAAATTAAAAATAGTACTCAAAAGACGATAAACTGGAAAAGTGTTAAAATTAAGAAGCACAGAATTCTAGGGTAGAGGTCTAGTCCATTATGCCCCGTTCCATTCTGCCTCAGAATACAGATTACGTTTAAGTCTGAATACTTGACAATATGCAACGGTAAGTGCATAAAAATAATGATAATATAATACATTTACACTTCTCTCTCTCTCTCTCTCTCTCTCTCTCTCTCGCTCTCTCCTATGGCACTACAGCCCTTTTTGGGCCCTGGCTTCCTTCAATTTCCCCCCCCATTCTCTTCTACCGGTAGCCATCCTCCTCCAGGAACGCATTTTCAGTATTTCTTTCGCATCCTCATCCATCGCGCCCTCCCATCTTCTCCTCGGTTTTCCCACTGGTCTTTTCTGTGGATTCTGGTATTCAATAGTTTTCGTGGTATTCTGTCTTTCCCATCTTGGCTATATGACCAGCCCACCTTAGACATTTACACTTACTGATAATAATCCTGCATAATACAAAAGCGTTTTCATACCTCAATTGTCTAAATTTCTTCAAATAATATAACTTCAAACACAAAAACCACTGAACCACTTACATAGTGGTAGTGGTGCTTACACTGAAAGCAATATGGCGGAAATAGCTTGGCTGGCTTGCTTTCTCTTCGTTGTTCAGTTTTAAGGAGTCCAACTAGTCTACGCCACCGTACAGTCAATGTAAATGAGAGGTCCGTTGTGGCCCTGGGTTGCATTCCACCCCGGGTTCCCCTTTCTATTTTCCGATAAATATTGAATACCTTCACAACATATTGTAGGGTATATTATGTAATTCAAGTAATGTTATTATAAAATTATATATATATATATTATATAAAATATACATATTAGATTGTGTTATAAAAGTAAACTGTGTTATAAATTAGTGATCAGCGTAAATTAAATAAAACACATTCATAATGTTAATATTAAAATCTGTGCATAAATCACTGTTCTGTTTCTTCCGTTTCAAGCTACCAAACTTATTTTCTAAGCTAATATATAAATCTGATACGCTATCGTAGTACACGCACCACCTACATAGGTTTACATAAGTTTTACGTGAAATTATGAAAATGATGGTAAATTATGAAAAACGAGATCAGACTACAGTTATTACTACTACTACTACTACTACTTATACTACTAATACTACTTTCTACTGCTAATACAACTACCACTACCACTACTACTACTACTACTACTACTACTACTACTACTACTACTACTACTACTACTACTACTACTACTACTACTACCACCACAACCACCATCATTCAAGAAATACTAGTTATTGTGCACTCATTTTAATAAAATAGGTAAGTTATTAGAAAACATATATTAAAATTGCATATTTTAACCATAGTAATTATTTAAATTTTTGTATTTACACTATGTACAATTATGTATTTATTTTTCCTTACTTTATACAATGGCTCAAATTATTTACTATCTTTTCTTTGTTAAAAATGATTGTTCATTTTACACCTGTTTTTCACGGTGAGTTACCGTGGTGGTGGTGGTGGTGGTGTGTGTGTGTGTGTGTGTGTGTGTGTGTGTGTGTGTGTGTGTGTGTGTGTGTGTGCGTGCGTGCGTGCGTGCGTGCGTGCGTGCGTGTGTGTGTGCGTGTGTGCGTGCGTGTGCGTGTGTGTGTGTGTGTGTGTGTGTGTGTGTGTGTGTGTGTGTGTGTGTGTGTGTGTGTGTGTGTGTGTGTGTGTGTGTGTGTGTGTGTGTGTGTGTGTGTGTGTTGATGCTGGTGACGATTCTTATGCCGGAGTTTTCACTTCAATCATCTGTCGGGCAGAGTCTCCTCCGTCGGGAATGATTGGAGTCTGTTATCGGTTGTCCGTTGGACAGAGAGTCCCCCGTCGAGAATGACTGGCGTCAGTTCCATGTCGCTGAACAAAGTGCCGTAGTGTCCCCGTGAGTGAATTCTTAGCATCAGTTAAGTCCTTCAGAAACGGCCTGGGTTTTATACTCAAAAGACGCCAGCAATGTCGAAATTTGCTTAACAAGCCAACTCAGACGTGTAAACTTTGGTCAAAGCTTGTTCTGCGCGTCGGTTTTCAACACATCACTCTTTGCGTATTTTCACACTCACAATTAGTATTCATTTACGACCAATAGAATCATGAGATTTGTGATACTTTTGTCTTTGTCCCATACTAATTAATTGCTCGTCATCTAATAATTAATTAATTTGCTTATATTTCGGTTATAATTTCACCATTCACCTTCAAATTGTATTCACACATGTGTACTTCGCACGTCATTCACTTTCCTGTAGGTATTGTCAGTGTGCGAATTTTTATTAAATAAACATGTTTAATTATTCGTATTGTACGCCTGTCTGAACTGGAGCTCACTACCACAACGAAGACATGACACACAAAGTCACGACTTTTTCCTGCATTCGTCAGGTCAGGTGAGGGCAGACACACACATACGCACCACCTAGTAACACACGTGTCACACACACACACTCCTTTCCCCTAGTAGTACACGAAAATAATTGTTAAAAACAGGTGTTTAAAAACATACTTTATTAATTCCAGGGATAGTTTTATTTTACACACACACACACACACACACATACTGTATATAACTATCCCTCCAATTGGTAAAGTCGCTCTTTCAACTGAGCTCTGTTGACTTTCTTAATCAAATTCAAACAATTGTATGTTTAATTACAAGGTCCATACCTGAGTGGATGATTTATATTTTATCGCTTTTCCAAGTCGTTAAATTTCCAAAGTACGCAACACGGAAAAGTGGGTCAACGCTTCTACTTTGTAATCTAATCTGTAGGGTCGGCCATTCTGCCGTAGAACGGTGAAATGCTAGTCTGAACACAAGACACAAGAGATAATGAACAATGACTCGTAATGATAATGAAGTACAGGTCTCGTAAATGTGAGTGTACGTTAAACTCTTTTCCTTACTAAGTATTAACGTAAACTTGGTAAATCTGGTTTACGTAGACTAACTTTATTTCGCAAGCATACTGACTGATAGGGTAACTGCTGATCATCTATTATATATGTCGGGAAATTACACAATTCAAAAATGTAGGTATACAAATTATTGCATTACGTTCCAAATAAGCAGACTGTATGTAACGTGGACACATCCGTACATTACTTTTATATACCTAATGGTTAAACTGCTGAATTCAAACGAAACAAAACATAAGTTATATTCCACAGTCCAAACGTGAAACACTGCTGAGTATGAAATGTTCAAGATAAGTTTGAAGAGTTCAAGAACAAGACGTTCAAGAAGAGTAACACTGTTAAATTCTAAATAAAACGGTTTTTAAAATAACTTGTAAAATGGCACAGTATTAACAAACACGTGGCATAAATCAGTGACGTAGAGGCAGCAATAATGGCACAATTTGAAATTAGATGTTTTTTTATTTCACAAAATCACTGATTTCAAGCAGCAATACTCGCACACCTCAAAATATGTTACTAGTGCGCTATGCACCAAGCTCACAAGTCATCAGTCTCTGACACACTAGAGATGTGTCATTGTTGCTGGGCCGCACTACCAATTATGGGCCAGAACAACAATGACACTAGTGCAATCTCTCGTCTTTCTCTAATACTATCGTTGTGTCACTACTGCGGAGCTGTAGGGTGAGATTACCTGAAAATTTCAATTTTTTGAGTTATGCCACTTTTGCTGCCCGTGAGCGATAGACCTATGAGGGCTATGTAGAGCAAAGTAAACTGCATGTGGCCTGTGTGCAGATGACATGCACATGTTTCTATTCGACTATAACATCAGACGTAAGATAAATCAAACACATCGATTTGTACGTATAAATACAAAATTCATATATTCATAGGAATGTTGTGTGAATTTGAATCTCACTTAATCTACAGGTTAGGTACGGGGCTAATAAAACTATAGGGTAGCTACTGATGTATATCATTAAAACTATACATAAATGCAAGCGGCGCGGCGGTTACCACTATTTGGGAACCACGCAGTGTGGTAACAGAGTGTAAACTTTGTAAGAAACACAATAGAGAGTCACAGTAGCCTTAAATGATAGCACCTAGCACACACAGTGAATCTTTACAACATCAGATTTTTGCTACTTCAATAAAATACCATCTATTTGATATAAGGTTTACTTAAATTCAGAATTGTTTGATAAACGTTTCCTCACGGCGGTTGTTTAGTACTGACTGCTAATAATGTTGGAGACTCAGAAATTAATATACATTTTATCTTCTTATTTTATATTAATATTGATGTATTTGGGTCACCACTTTTATAACTACTCCTACTCTTTATCAACTCATCTCTCTCTCTCTCTCTCTCTCTCTCTCTCTCTCTCTCTCTCTCTCTCTCTCCGTCTTTCGCTCTCCCTTACTGTTTCTTGCGTTTTATAAAATATTTAACCCAATATTCTTTCACAATGCGTTGTAAAGTTCTTTCTGAAACATTCACACTTGTTTTATTCATCTCAATAAATCTGTTACTTTTTCCAGTAAATGTATTTTCAATTAATTGTAAATTTCATTTAAAAAAACTTCAAAGTCCTAAGTAATTTTACGTATACATTTAATATTTTAATATTCAGAATTAATGAAGTGATATAACTTAATCCGAACATTCTAGAAATTCCTAAATAATTTTACATATAAATTTGAAAACCTGTACATTTTCGAACTAATAATCCCAACAAGTATCGCCTGATGTGAAGTCAAGAAGGGGTTTTGGCTTCACCACTGTGTACTTCACCAGACACAAAATCCGGAAGGCTAAGGATGGGTACACAATGGTACCCGAAACATGTTCCTAATAAGGAAAAAATATCTTGAGGTAAATTCAATATAAAAATTAAATATTACATATATATATATATATTAAAATGAAATAATAATGAAACAAACAATAGTAAATTATATGTGAAATGTGAAAATAGTTTATGTACATTATAAATGTAAAAGTAACATAACATTTTTATCAATAATACGATGTAAGAAATTTTAGATAAAAATTTAATTGATATTCCAAACATTTAAATTCTTTGAGCACTCATTGTTGCTATTAGAATTATGTTCTTTGAAAAACATTTATTATCAGAATTTTAGAGGGTTAGAATCTCAGTTAAATTGCAAATTGTTAATTATTAAAGTTCCTGAATGCCTGTCAGGGACCCAGTTTTCAAATATATTTTACTTGTGTGATATAGTATTTCAACAGTAGGTTTATTGAAACATGAAATTGAAACACGAAAACTATTGAATCATATATAGTAACAATACCCGTAATTTTAATTACAAATTAGGCCTACATTAATTTACATATACGATATGCTCGGGTCTTGTAGACAGACTCTTTAAGAGATTGAAAGAGAATACTTTTAAAATATAGTTTCGTTTTAGTACGTGTAACTACAGGATTGAACGTACTATAGTAGTTTTCTTCACTCATAAATGACATCCACGTATCAAGTTTTGAATAAAATATTACGTCAGACCTGTAGAAAGCAAAATAAAGTAATGGCGCAGATGGTTAAACGCGCGACGCGGTGTTTAGTACCGTATGTCAAAACTTTTCGACTTATATCACTGTTTTGAAGAACATCGACTGGACAAATAACCTTGTTTGTCGTAGTGCACGTAGAGTACTCGCCAGTATAGTATTGCTTCTCACAGCGGCCTTAACCACTTTAGTGATCATTTCATAACCGACAAAGGTTTGCTGGATCCACAGCCTAGCTATGCGTTCTAAAAGAAGATCCATATCCTATTCGATTTAAACTCACGACATCTCCTTTTTGTTACATTATAATTTTCTAATTAATTTTCGTTACTGCTACCAATAAAATTGACAACAGTGTATAAGTAAGAATGTCCTTGCTAAAAGCTTCAACTAAATAGTGCAAACATATCGGTAGTTAATTGTAGCTACTGAATTAGTAAATAATAAATTTAGTTTATAGACAATTTAGTTTACTTCTTTCTGTGTCGTAAATAATGTTTCTCGATACAAATATTTTTGCTTTAATAAAAAAAAGTAAATTTCCCGTGCCGGGAATCGAACCCGGGCCTTCTGGGTGAAAGCCAGATATCCTAGCCACTAGACCACACGGGATCTTAAGACACTAACTACGAATATCTGTAATGATTTAATATGTGGATATGTGGAAATGATTAATAGTCGACGTATACTAACGACACTGCTTATCTTTAACTGTACCAGATCTTCTATAACTCCTTGAAAAAGGATCTTAAGGTCTGAGTGATACCACAGTTTGATAAAAACCTTACATCCGATTCCAGAGAGTCGCCGTGAATGAGAACGAGAATTCATCGCCCTTAAATATCATATTCTTGTATACTTAAGATCAGAACCATGCCAATGAAGCCCTTTCAAATTAATTGTATATATTACTAAATAATATATAAATGTGTCTAATACGTAATTCAAGAAAATTGCTAAAAGTTATAGCAACTGAAATCGGGCTCCCTCAATATTCCATCAAAATATCTTGCAAATAAAACAACTAATAATTAAATATTTTCCAAATAAGTAAATCTCTTAAAACACAAATTAAGACAACAATTAACTGTCTTCTTATCAATAACTAACTCTTTTTAATAAACAGATGTAGTTAATGTATTTTACAATAAAGTTTATATGTTACATTATATTGTTTATTATTTACCTAGTTGCCTTTCTTAACATAAATTGTTTAACAAATGTTAAAGTCATAATTAATAAAATGATAATCGGCCGTTCCATAATTGTCTGGGGATGCAGCAGTCATCCATTCGGCAAAGATGATCCCACCAATTCAGCCGATACTGGGCAATCTTGTCGAGTATACTCATAATATTCGCTTATTTGAGGCAATTTAGTAATGAATATATCCCCTGGATATGTTGTTAGCATATCGCAGGGTAAGACGTACGGTGGGGCTTTTACCTTCAGGGTTAACTGGACGTTACGGTATGGGCCCGATTTTCTGTCTGGGTGTTTTCCCATAAACTGACAGTCTATATAAAGAGACCAGTTTTCTCTATTGAGATATCCATAAGGATCTTTAATGTGGTGGTTTCTCCTTGCCTCCCACATCCTACGTCATTGACCAATGGAAGATCATCCACCTTTAGGGGCAATTTCTTACCCCAAGGGCAAGAGGGTGCTCTAACATCTACTTGATAATGACGAGTAGAGGAGGAACAGCTTATACCAGCTGTCACTGGGTCTCCAGAGCCGCGTTAGCCATCTGTAGGGGTTGCCCGTCCTTCACCACTTGTAGGTGCACCTGAATATTTTCCTTCATCGAGAAATGAGAACATAAGTCATTACTCATCCTATCCAGTACTTTGGAGGACTATTCCATTGATATCAGCGTAATTGCGTATAAATTCAAGCACGTTATACGTTATACAAATTCAAGTGTCTTTATACGGAAATATATATTTTAAAGCATACATACAAGAAATCTGTTTCATAATAGAAGCAGAAGGCTGAATACTTTTGCTGACCTGAAGGAATAAACTAATTAAAAGTTCATTGTCGTAAATTACAGTCACTGACACGCTGGTTGCAAATAATATACTACAATAATGATATTAATTAAATAAAGTCGAAATTCATTTAATAAAATTAGATTCTTTCGTTCAGTAACTAATTAACTTAGCTAGCCATAGAGAACAACGTCGCCCACATAAACACACTTGTTAACATGCAAACTATTTCGACAGAGAATCTTACAGTTTACAGTCTTATTAATTCTAAAAATATTTTTCTACGCTCAGCAACACCTGTTCTTATTTTCAAGTATAAATCATTTCTCTTAACCAACAATCTCTTGCAGTTTAACAGATTACATCAGACCTGTTTATTACAAACGCATGTGCGTACACAATATTATTACTAATTAGTTTTGATAAAGTATTTACTACCGCAATCTGCAATGTTGTGCGTGTGAACTGGCAAGAAAAATATTCCAGTTACATGACCTTATAAAAAGTTAGGCTCATTTGAGACTCAGCCATATAATATAAGTAAGCACAAAATAAATAAGATTATGAGGAAATATTAAGCCAAACCTGGTAGTTTACATGTAAATAATCTTTGTCAATTGAAATCCCCTAAAACGTTAATAAAATATGCTAAGCTGAGGAGATAACATGCGTAGCTGCCGTGACGCTGTGTACGCGTTGTGTGAGCGGCAGAATTATGAAACGCGGCAGATTTTCGCTGACGCGCCTTCAGACGTGGTCGATTATTGTACAGGCTTCTAGGTGACTCTTGTCACATACTGCACTACACAAGCCAAGTACAAAGGCGCTATTTCAGAAGCGGCCGGCCAGCCAGTGTGAGACTGCAAAGCAGAACGATACAGAGTTGAGTTGTTGTGCATCTGTTTTTACAGCGGTTTATTGTAAAGCGGTAATTATTAATTATTTTGTATGGACTTCTGTAAGTGTTGACTTGTATTGTTACAATGATAATTAGGTAATATTTATTGTTAATTACAATACTGTGGGCTGGACAATTGTAAACTTCAAGAATTGTTGTATTCGAGAGTCTTTGTTTATTTAAACTGTAATTACAATTCTAGGCAGCTATTTTTCGGCTGTTCATTTATTTGATTTCCACTGTTCAGAAACACGAAAACCCGTTTGACCGTCGCAGCAATGTCAAGAGAATGTTAGTTATGGAGGTAAAAATTACAAAGTTATAGAATTAAAAGAAAAATTTGTTAAACGCAGAAATAATTAAGCCTAAATAAATTAAAAATGCATTTCCTCTTTAAAAGTTTCTTAATGAAGGACTGTGGTCTTGAGGATCTTTCATACGCATTCTAGGCGGTAGTTTTCCGACATTAGGAGGATACTGATTATCACCTGTTAAAAACATCTGACCGTTGTTAACTCATTTGCACAGCCACTTATTCAATAACTTCTGTCGTAGCCTTCTTCTAGCATTGTTCCCATCATCCTTCGCGTTAATTCCATAGCTATACGTCTAAAACAGCTTATTGTGAGGTCCAGTATTGGTACTTTTTTTTAAAGATTCTTCCCAGTTTTCCTCTTGTTACTTCATCGTTAACATACACTACGCTTCAAAGTTTAACACTTCATGGTTGTTTCGCTTTATTGCTTTCGAAATTATCTGAATTCTTCTGCAGCATCATATCTCTAAAGCCTCATACTGTTCACAGTCTCTCTTGTCAAAAGGCCTATAATTCAGAGCCATGCTCACTCATAAGATATTTGACCGTCCTTCATATCCAACTTTACTTAAGATAAGCAGATTTTTTTCTTTCCATGGAAATTACTTTAGCCTGTACTCTCCTAGGATTAATGTCTTCCACAAATCGTTCACCCACGGAAGCTCTGTTACCCAGATAACTGAAGTTCACGTCTTCACACTAGCCACTGAATATTCATTAATGTTACCTGTATCATTTCCAGTTACCGTCGAGTCTGGTTTTCTTCTACGGCGTTAATGTTACATTTTGACAAGTACATTTGAGCAATTCCAAGTGGCACTGAAACCCGTAAACTATATTATTGTTTATCATTTCTTCATTGTTATTTTTAATATTAAGAAGTTGCAAGGTTAAGAATGTAACATTTTTGATTTCTGCAATTCTCAGTTCCCTACAATTAAACGTTAGAGGAATGTCAGAAATATATTGTTGTTAAAACAGTATATAATCATTTAAAACAATGTTATAATAGTTGTTAAATTGAGCTTGAAAGTCATAAATGACAACATGGTAGACGACTAACGACTAATAAAAGGCAGCCGTATAATCTGACTGTTAGATTTCATGTAAAACATTAATAAATATCGGTACGGAGAACCGTACATGTTTATTACCATGGATTATTATGAACATCTTTTCACGATCATAATTTATCAAAATTAACTACTTTACTCTTGTTAAAACGTAAAACGTTGCAGGTAAATTACCCCTCCACCTTAGGTGATCTTCACCGAAAGAAATAGGCATTGAGTCGTCTACAACTCGGGCACATATACAAACAATTATTTGCGGCAGTATAGTTCGCCACAGAAAAAAAATCTACATATAGACACACAGACACTTTTCACAAAATGGCTTTTCTTTACGTTTTCAGGGTAGTACAATAAGAATCAGCCCTTACCTCGAACACGGCTCATTTTGCGATCACCATACTTCCATTTCCTTACGGAACATGGAAGTAAAAATTAGTCCTCCTCAGGTAATTTCTTCTTTGCCCGGAGCTGTTCATTTGAACTGGTTCTCTTCCAATATTTAAATGTCTTTTTAATCTTTTATCTTCTGTTTTTTACACTAGTGGCATGCTCACAGCGTCTAATCTTGAAGTAGGCCTACTTCTGCTTAGCTTAAAAATTTAAGTGTAGGTTGTATTACATGTTCAACTATCTTACAATAATCTTTGTGTGTTCGTACATCGGACTCTTTTTAAATATATTTGTCTCATTATGATTAACCAGAATGCTTCCTGAGCTGCAGAATTCGCTCACTATTTTGAACAAAGTGCATTTATTATAACATAAATTTTGTTATTAGACAATTTTCCAATTACGGAAAAAACTACAAACATCTCGATACTCTAATATTTCTTTAGTAACACAACAAGTGTAGAGCACTCAATCATACAATAAACGCAACCACTTAGGAACATTCGGATTTGGGTTACAATTCCTTTTAATCTGACACCCAGTTGAATTTTCACTTTAAAAAAAAAAATATAATCTGTTTACTGATTACTAAAGTCCAAATATTTTGAAATTTTAAAACTCAACATTACACTCAGTTTTTAGTCAAAATTGCTTCAACGTAATATGCCACATGAATTTTTGTGATTTTATAAAACATTTTGGCAACGTTTTGGGCTTTGACGTAGAAAAACTTAGAAAACTTCAAAAATGATTACAATATTCAGATTGTGGTTTAAATTTTCTTTCATTTGATATCTCACATTGGAATTTGCGATTATTTTTACAATTTTGACTCACCGTCCTATTTTTGGGGTGATCAATCTAAATATCGGTATGGAGAACCATACATGACTTCCATGTTCTAAGATTTATATTTAAAATCATATTCGAAATAAAATATTTCCATAGAAACTACGTCTTTCTACTTATTGCTTCAGCATTAACCACAGTACTGTGGTCACTAACGTATACCACCTCACGTTTTCGCACTCGATTTTCACCGATGATGGCAGTCGATGGCACTGCCGAAAAGTCTGGTTTTGCAGAAAACATTGAACTACGGCTAAAGAGCCCGGGAAGCAATTTTAACAAAAAACTACTTCTTTGTTGCCGATAACGTAGTACACATATAAAAAATTCTGCCCTCCACCTTCAATTATAATTTTTAATAATAGAAAATTACCCCCACCCCGTTCACCTAACCTCTTCATTTATAGATATTTCATCTACGTTTCCTACAGTGGATTACTATGAGCTTCTTATCAGGATACTTTATTTATAAAAATTAAGGACTTTACTCTTGTTAAATCATAAAATGTTTCAGGTAAACTACCCCTTTCTCTTAACCGATCTTCTCCAAAATCAACAGACCTTCCGTCCTCTACAATTCAGGGAAGCATGCAAAAAAATATTTGATTCTGTTTGAATGTGCGGCAGTTATCGTTCGTCATGGAAATATTTCTCTTGTTACAACATAAAATGTTGCAGGTAAACTACCCCTTTCCCTTAACTGATCTTCACCAAAATCAATAGACCTTGAGCTCTCTGCAACTCAGGAAAGAGTGCAAAAAATTATTTTATTCTCATTTAATTTTCGGCAGTTATCGTTCGTCATAAAAAAATTACCCTTTTTAAAACATAAAACGTTGCTGATAAACTACCCCTTCCCTTAACCGATCTTCAACAAAATCAACAGACCTTGAGTTCTCATTAGTTCAAAAAGGTATGCAAAAACCTAGTTGATTCTGTTTGAATTTACGGCAGTTATCGTTCGTCATATAAAAAATTACCCTTGTTAAAACATAAAATGTTGCTGGTAAACTACCCCTTTCCCTTAACCGATCTTCACCAACACCAATAGGTATTGAGAACTCTACAATACAAAGCTGTATGCAAAACATCATTTGATTCTGTTTGAATTTGCGGCTGTTATCGTTTACTATGGAAAAATATCGGTATGGAGAACTATACATGACTTCCATGTTCTAAGACTTATATTTAAAATCATATTCGAAATGAAATATTTCCATAGAAACTACGTCTTTCTACTTATTGCTTCAGCATTAACCACAGTACTGTGGTCACTAACGTATACCACCTCACGTTTTCGCACTCGATTTTCACCGATGATGGCAGTCGATGGCACTGCCGAAAAGTCTGGTTTTGCAGAAAACATTTAACTACGGCTAAAGAGCCCGGGAAGCAATTTTAACAAAAAACTACTTCTTTGTTGCCGATAACGTAGTACACATATAAAAAATTCTGCCCTCCACCCTCAATTATAATTTTTAATAATAGAAAATTACCCCCACCCCGTTCACCTAACCTCTTCATTTATAGATATTTCATCTACGTTTCCTACAGTGGATTACTATGAGCTTCTTATCAGGATACTTTATTTATAAAAATTAAGTACTTTACTCTTGATAAATCATAAAATGTTTCAGGTAAACTACCCCTTTCTCTTAACCGATCTTCTCCAAAATCAACAGACCTTCCGTCCTCTACAACTCAGGGAAGCATGCAAAAAAATATTTGATTCTGTTTGAATGTGCGGCAGTTATCGTTCGTCATGGAAACATTTCTCTTGTTACAACATAAAATGTTGCAGGTAAACTACCCCTTTCCCTTAACTGATCTTCACCAAAATCAATAGACCTTGAGCTCTCTGCAACTCAGGAAAGAGTGAAAAAAATTATTTTATTCTCATTTAATTTTCGGCAGTTATCGTTCGTCATAAAAAAATTACCCTTTTTGAAACATAAAACGTTGCTGATAAACTACCCCTTCCCTTAACCGATCTTCAACAAAAACAACAGACCTTGAGTTCTCATTAGTTCAAAAAGGTATGCAAAAATCTAGTTGATTCTGTTTGAATTTACGGCAGTTATCGTTCGTCATATAAAAAATTACCCTTGTTAAAACATAAAATGTTGCTGGTAAACTACCACTTTCCCTTAACCGATCTTCACCAACACCAATAGGTATTGAGAACTCTACAATACAAAGCTGTATGCAAAACATCATTTGATTCTGTTTGAATTTGCGGCTGTTATCGTTTAATATGGAAAAAAATTACCCTTGAAAAAACCGTTGCTGGTAAACTACCCCTTTCCCTTAACCGATCTTCACCGAAAACGACAGGTCTTGGGTACTCTACAATTCAGGCTTGTATGCAAACAATCATTTGATTCTGTTAGAATTTGCGGCTGTTATCGTTTGCCATAGAAAATACCCTTGTTAAAACATAAAACGTTGCCGGTAAACTACCCCTTTCCCTTAACCGATCTTCACTAAAAACAATAGGTCTTGAGTACTCTACAAATCAGTGCTGTATGCAAAAACTTATTTGATTCTGTTTGAATTTGCGGCTGTTATCGTTTACCATAGGAAAAGTAAAAAAAATTACCCTTGATAAAAAACCGTTGCCGGTAAACTACCCCTTTCCCTTAACCGATCTTCACCAAAAACGATAGGTCTTGAGAACTCTGCAACTCAGGGCTGTATGCAAAATATTATATGATTTTGTTTGAATTTGCGGCTGTTATCGTTTGCCATACAAAATACCCTTGATAAAACAAAAAACGTGGCTGGTAAACTATCCCTTTCCCTTAAACGATCTTCACCAAAAACAATAGGTCATTAGTACTCAAGAAATCAGGGCTGTATGTAAAAACGTATTTGATTATGTTTGAATTTGCAGCTGTTATCGTTTGCCATAGAAAATACCCTTGTTAAAACATAAAACGTTGCAGGTAAACTACCCCTTTCCCGTAACCGATCTTTACCAAAATCAACAGATTTGAGAACCCTACAATTCAGGGCTGTATGCAAAACATTATTTGATTCTGTTTGAATTTGCGGCTGTTATCGTTTGCCAAACAAACAAAATTACCCTTGATAAAAAAAACCGTTGCCGGTAAACTACCCCTTTCCCTCAATCGATCTTCACCAAAAAGAATAGGTCGCCAGTACTCTACAAATTAGGGCTGTATGCAAAAAATTATTTGATTATGTTTTAATTTGCGGCTGTTATCGTTTGCCATAGAAAAAAATCTACAGACAGACACACAGACACACAGACAGACACACAGACACACACACACACACAAACACACACAGACACTTTTCGAAAAATGACTTTTTTTTCATGTTTTGAGTGTAGTACAATCATATTCTGCAATAATCTCGAACACGATTTTTTTTGCCATCACCATACTTCCATTTCCTTAAGGAACATGGAAGTAATAAAAATTAAGTACTTTACTCTTGTTAAATCATAAAATGTTTCAGGTAAACTACCCCTTTCTCTTAACCGATCTTCTCCAAAATCAACAGACCTTCCGTCCTCTACAATTCAGGGAAGCATGCAAAAAAATATTTGATTCTGTTTGAATGTGCGGCAGTTATCGTTCGTCATGGAAACATTTCTCTTGTTACAACATAAAATGTTGGAGGTAAACTACCCCTTTCCCTTAACTGATCTTCACCAAAATCAATAGACCTTGAGGTCTCTACAACTCAGGAAAGAGTGCAAAAAATTATTTTATTCTCATTTAATTTTCGGCAGTTATCGTTCGTCATAAAAAAATTACCCTTTTTAAAACATAAAACGTTGCTGATAAACTGCCCCTTCCCTTAACCGATCTTCAACAAAATCAACAGACCTTGAGTTCTCATTAGTTCAAAAAGGTATGCAAAAACCTAGTTGATTCTGTTTGAATTTACGGCAGTTATCGTTCGTCATATAAAAAATTACCCTTGTTAAAACATAAAATGTTGCTGGTAAACTACACCTTTCCCTTAACCGATCTTCACCAACACCAATAGGTATTGAGAACTCTACAATACAAAGCTGTATGCAAAACATCATTCGATTCTGTTTGAATTTGCGGCTGTTATCGTTTACTATGGAAAAAAATTACCCTTGAAAAAACCGTTGCTGGCAAACTACCCCTTTCCCTTAACCGATCTTCACCAACAACGACAGGTCTTGGATACTCTACAATTCAGGCTTGTATGCAAACAATCATTTGATTCTGTTAGAATTTGCGGCTGTTATCGTTTGCCATAGAAAATACCCTTGTTAAAACACAAAACGTTGCAGGTAAACTACCGCTTTCCGTTAACCTATCTTCACCAAAAACAACAGGTCTTGAGAACTCTACACTTTAGGGCTGTATGCAAATAATCATTTGATTCTGTTAGAATTTGCGGCTGTTATCGTTTGCCATAGAAAATACCCTTGTTAAAACATAAAACGTTGCTGGTAAACTACCCCTTTCCCTTAACCGATCTTCACTCAAAACAATAGGTCTTGAGTACTCTACAAATCAGTGCTGTATGCAAAAACTTATTTGATTCTGTTTGAATTTGCGGCTGTTATCGTTTACCATAGGAAAAGTAAAAAAAATTACCCTTGATAAAAAATCGTTGCCGGTAAACTACCCCTTTCCCTTAACCGATCTTCACCAAAAACGATAGGTCTTGAGAACTCTGCAATTCAGGGCTGTATGCAAAATATTATATGATTTTGTTTGAATTTGCGGCTGTTATCGTTTGCCATACAAAATACCCTTGATAAAACAAAAAACGTGGCTGGTAAACTACCCCTTCCCCTTAAACGATCTTCACCAAAAACAATAGGTCATTAGTACTCAAGAAATCAGGGCTGTATGCAAAAACGTATTTGATTATGTTTGAATTTGCGGCTGTTATCGTTTGCCATAGAAAATACCCTTGTTAAAACATAAAACGTTGCTGGTAAACTACCCCTTTCCCTTAACCGATCTTTACCAAAATCAACAGATCTTGAGAACCCTACAGTTCAGGGCTGCATGCGAAACATTATTTGATTCTGTTTGAATTTGCGGCTGTTATCGTTTGCCAAACAAACAAAATTACCCTTGTAAAAAAAAACCGTTGCCGGTAAACTACCCCTTTCCCTCAATCGATCTTCACCAAAAACAATAGGTCGTGAGTACTCTACAAATCAGGGCTGTATGCAAAAAATTATTTGATTCTGTTTGAATTTGCGGCTGTTACCGTTTGCCATAGAAAAAAAGCTACAGACAGACACACAGTCACACAGACACTTTTCGAAAAATGACTTTTTTTTCATGTTTTGAGTGTAGTACAATCATATTCTGCAATAATCTCGAACACGATTTTTTTTGCCATCACCATACTTCCATTTCCTTAAGGAACATGGAAGTAAAAAACAACAAGGTTCTGTAGGTAAAGTGCAGACGTGTGCCAAGTTTTACAAAAATCTGCCTTCAAAAGTTATCGTGAAACATATTCAAAATAGTTATACAGACAGACAGATAAATGCCAAATGGTCGAGTTAAACCCTAAGAACTCGCTTCCTGCTCAACAAGAGGCGTATGTTATAGGGAGCCTTTCAGATGTAATTTTCATTGTCTGTGTCAATCGAAAAGACCAAAGAAGGACTAGTGAAGCTACTAGTATTTATAGATAGGTGTTCTGAGTACGGGAGCTCTAAGCACGGAGCCACGAAAACTTAACGTTCTTTACTCAACAACCAAGACATGACAGGTGCAGAATTTTACGTTTGTGTCTGTAATGTCTATGTGACAAGAAGCAGAGCTAGATATGGTGACAAAACATCAAATAAGTGGATGCTTGGGTTCTGAAGAAATGACGTATCAGTAAAATGGGTGAAGACTATGCCCAACCTTCATGAGGAAGGACTTTACTTTTGGATAAAATGTTTGTGTGTCAAAAGAAGAGCTGGCCAAACGGAGTTGTGATCTGATTCCTGTAATGGATTTGGACTCTCGCTGCGCGTTTTCGGCCGAGGGTGAATGATGTCTATAGTATTATCAAAGTCTTTACTTGCACAACCATACTAGTCATTTTCTTTTTAAAAAATCGAGCCTGTTTTTCTTTCGATTCGTCTTTCTAGTACCGCTATTTCAAAGACCATAAAGTTTTCTTTTATCGGTGAAAAATTTACATGTAATAGAATAACCACTGGACTGTAAAAGAATTACATATTTTACGACGGTCTCACGGATAGTCGTATTGTACAGCAAAAACAAAATACAAACAACAATGAAGTCACTAATTACCAGCTTTAATTAGCCGCAAATAACAATTTGAAATCAACAAACTACTCTCATCAAGTTAAATAATTCAAGTTAAGTTTGTGCACACGCAATATTAATGTCAACTATTAGGAGTTCCGCACTAATTATAATACAATAGTCACTTTCCGCTAGTCCGCAACAATTACTTGATCCGCACTGAAAAAATCGCCCACTGTAACTGACTTTTAAGCCGGTCGCTGTTGCTTATGTCCCGCAAATGTTGCAGAATAATTTTTCTTCCTTGTATTTATTAAGATGTAAACTTAACAGTAAAATTTCGTTTCACCATGTTCTGTGTATTAAAGGAACGGAACACGCTTTAAAACTCAGGGATTTACGAAACCAATGTGCCTCCTTTATTAGAGTTATGAACCTTCTGAGATATAAACATACGTTTAGTTGCTTGTTCGTTAATTGCAAAAATCGTTTGTATTCCACACCATCCAAATCGTGAACGTACGCGCGCACAGACACACACCAAAATGTGATTGCATATAGCTCAGTTTCTTTAAATAATCGTATAGTCTTCAGCGGATACGTGACACTGAATGTATGTACCAACGTTATCTTTACGAGATACGTGCCACTGTGAATGTAGCATTGCAGAGCAACGGTAAAAATATAGTTCGTTTTATTATTCAGTCAGCTACATGCATCCATTTTACACACGTTTTCGTAAACACGACACGCGCGCTAACTCACAAAACAGTAGTTTACTAAATACTAACACAATGTTCTACTTGAAACATAACACATAGTTACAATTTCTTTCTTTTTGACTACTTGTAGGTACAGAAGACAATCAGTAATCTGAACTAATTCGGACAATGTCTAGGTCGATTTATTATTATCTTCAGATTTTGTTTATCATAGTTTATTGTACATAAATATATACAAAAAAAAAAAACAAGTCGACTTTTGTGTGGTATTCCGACAAGGGTTTCCGAATAAGAATTGTTCTTACGTATTTTCATTGGTTTGTTGTATTTAATACACGCGTGAGAACTACAACGTGCGGTCATAATAAAATGAATATTGCTTTGACATTTCGTAAAGCTCTAAAAATTTGAGAGCGTCATTCTACACCTTTCTCGACCAGTCCAGACTGTAACTACGCAAATTATGTCGGCACGCTGTCAAAAGGTTAGAAAAATTATTCTGGAATCTCTGGTATTTAAAAAAAAAATCGAAAAGTAATATTCGAAGCACATATCATGTCCTTACTTGTGATGTCGTTCGGATATTGACAGTCGGATTTTTCACCTTCGGATTACCTAGTTTCTACTATACATCAGATTTGAATGTCACACGCGCACAACAGTTATTACTAAAATGTGAGTGCGCGGTCGCGCGCGCATGTGTGGTGTATAGGTGTGAAATCGAAAGTGGCGGTAGAGTAGCAAAAATAATTTAGTATTTTAGAACCATTTTCCCTTATAATTTAGTGCGGTAAGAACCTTTACTGAAAAATCTCCAACTACAGCGCTGATTGAATGTTGTCAAAGCTTACGTTATGGTGTATACCTTATACGTTAAATTATATTCTGTGAAAAATAAACAGTCTGAAAGTTAAGATAAATTATTTCACTAACACATGAATATTTCACTACTTTTTGAAATCTGTTTCTTCATAATATGTTTTAACGTAACATTTAATCCATGTAAACAATAAAATGGGAATTATTATGTTATTACTTCTCTTAAATGAATATAAAATTTAATGTTTAAAAACTATTAGGTTAAATATTAACTTATAGAACATTGAGTACAATGATACGTGAAGATTAATTGTGGCTTACTTTCTTATTAAAAACTTTATAAAATTAAACTAAAATAAAAAGCAGCTTAAGACTCTAAATTCAAACAAATACATTTTCTTAATTAACCTTACTCTAGAGATGTTTAAATACTTCAGAGTCTTCTTCTTCTTTTCTTCTTCTTCTTCTTCTTCTTCTTCTTCTTCTTCTTCTTCTTCTTCTTCTTCTTCTTCTTCTTTTTCTTTTTTGTATTATCCTCCTTCTTCTTCAACTACTTCATTTTACGGATTAAGCACTTTGCCTGTTCCGTCTTCACAATATATCTTACCATCTTGCCTTTAATCTGCATACATTCCTCCAAAAAGTTAAATAAATATTTATAGCAGCTCTGTGAATCTTAGTTGTCTTTCTAAAAAATAATACTGAATATTTTGCAGCAAAAAAACAGCAATCCGGCGATCTTACCTCCATGAAATCAAGTATGGCTATAAAATATTTGTACAAATTGTTCTTTAAACTCACCTATTTTTATCTATTAATCAGCATTCCAGTTGTAAACACGCAAACCATGTTTCATACATTTTTCATAATCAATTTTTTTACCACAAAATTTAAAATAATTACTTTTACTGGAGAACAAGAGAACAATTTGATATTTTCTTGGAGAATTAAGTTTGCGATCATTATCATATTCCTGATTTCAGACGTTACCAATTTAATAGGTCCTTAAGTTTGTAGTTCCACTCCACATTGTATGTTTCAGGGGCATCAGCAGGGTGGAACACGTTTCTCTTTTACAGCTTTATCCAAATAGTCGTGTTTCTGATTAGTAAGAGTGATAATGGTATTCACAACTTCTTACTAATTCTAATCGAATTATGCAGAGGCTTAAACACAAAGATAAAATATTTTGAGAAAATACAAAAATATTTCATTATCTTACATATACGTAATTCTATCACAACTAATCGTCACATATGTGATTAATCTCAGTCACTGTTCCAAAGCCTGCAGAAATAAAGTTTCTATTATCAGAAACAACACACTCACTTTATATGCATAAAATAGATATGCCTAGACAATAGTGTCACGGTCTCGATCAATCTTTGTCACAGCGCGCGCGCCGGTTACACTGCATAGGAAGAGCAATATAGAACCTGTATACCATGCAGACTGCAAAAACAAGCTGTATAGCCTAGAAACGCACTAAATTTATTTCCACTGTGTGCGTGTATTATCTGGACGTAGGTATATAATCTCATATCTTATAAACAAATGTACATATTATATTATTACAACATGAAAAAAGCCACAAATCTGACAGAATTAGTAAGAATATTATTTTGTTTAGAAAATTATACAAGTAATTTTTAATAAAACGCTTTTTAAAAACAAGTGTTTTATGATGACTATTGTATTACATATGTAAAAAAAAACTGTATGCTGTTTTATCCCAACAGTGTGGCTAACCTCACACAGTTGAGAACAAGTAACAGTTGACTTGGAGTTCTCCTATTCTTTGAGAACAGATACCATATGCAGAAAGTATCCGTGAGACGTCATAACAAGAAATTAGAGTTAGTAAAGCCGTACTGTATAGTGAGTTTAAGCGAATATTTTTTATTACTATTGTACAGTAAATAGTGCCTTTTGGTAAATGTTGTTGTAGAGATAAAAGGCAAAATTACAAAACACGCTAGTGATATCTGTAAAAATATCATGGGACAGACATTTTACAAGGATGAAGGATGATCCCTGGGCACTCAAAAATGGGGAACGGACATCATAACTAATACGTAAGAGAGGAAGAACAAAAAATTCTAAAGAGATGAAATTATGTAATAATGACTGTAAACACGTCTAGAATAGAATACAGATAAACTGGAAACGATGAGATAGGCTATACCTTTCATTGTGTTTTGAATTTGACAGTGAAAGCTGTGTGGTGAGGGTTGCTGTGTGTATGAACTGATCACATTTGATAATTTCTGACAGAACATACAGAATGAAAGTGCAGTTCTTCACTCTAATCAGTATCCACATGCATAAGAAAATTATCCTAGTTCTCCTGCATTCGAACCTGGAGTACATTTATTCCTTTAATATAACTAGGTTATAAAATAATAAATTAAGTAGTGAATTGTGAGCTGATTGAATTATATTAATTTAAGTGTAAGGTAGAGGAAAGTGATTAACTAAAACTATATTTGTTTTTCTATTTCTGGTTTGGGTTCTCGTCCACACTTAAGATTGCCATCAAAGCACCAATTTATTTGTTTGTAACGTTATTATTAGTTTTTAATTTAAAACACGGTTAACATTTACAGTCTGCTAACAAATAACGGCCTTTATTGAGAACCACACACAACTATTCATTTTTAATGTTCCTAGTTTTTAAAGTACATACATACTTACTTCAAATGTTAATGTTGAATTAGAGTTAGTTTGATTACATCAACAATGTTTATTTACAGTCCCATACTGTACTTTTCCACGGTTTGCAGCCAGATTTAAGCGGCTGTGTAATGTATACATGTATCACAGCACCTTCGAACGTGCTAAATTGATGACGCCATATACTATCCTTTTCAAACAAATTTTATTAGACCACACAAGGTGGTGAGTACTTTGTCTTGGGTGTAATGTACACTTGTCTGTTTGTATGATAAAATGTAGGCCTCACTACAAAACTACAACACCGATTTTTACAAAACAGAGTTCAATAGATTTTTCTCATTGACACGAGTCTACAACGTCTGCACAATCAAAATGCTATACCTAAAGAGGAATTTTTTCGAAACTAATATTAAAAAGTTTTAATATTCTTTTTGACTTTTTGAGTCAAATGGCTTCATAATCATCTTCACATCGGTACTGAAATTAAAGTTAGTCTTCCTTCAAATGGGAAATAAAATATTTTAATTATTTCTGGTTCTAAAGTCGTTTTTAGTTATTCAGGTTACTATAAAGTCAAATAATTATCCTGGATTTCATTCTCTTCAAATAATAATTTATGGACCTATCTGCCTTGTTTATAGGTGTTCATACTAGTCCAGTTTTCATCTTCAACTGCCTTGTGCCCTACGTAAAGTGACTACAACGACAACGCTGTTGACGGGGCGCCACGCGACTGTCGTAAACAACAACCACACCGACGACGACGACGTTCACGGCGAAAGTAAGACAACCTCACCGAAAGTTGACGACGCAACTGCAGCAATAGCAACTACGACACTGTAGTCGTAACTCACTGACAGCAACTACGACAACGCTATTGATAGGGCGCGACGCGACTGTCGAAAACGACAACCACACCGACGACGACAACGACGTTCACGGCGAAAGTAAGACAACCTCGCCGAAAGTTGACGACGCAACTGCAGCGATAGCAACTACGACACTGTAGTCGTAACTCACTGACAGCAACTACGACAACGCTATTGATAGGGCGCGACGCGACTGTCGAAAACGACAACCACACCGACGACGACAACGACGTTCACGGCGAAAGTAAGACAACCTCGCCGAACGTTGACGACGCAACTGCAGCGATAGCAACTACGACACTGTAGTCACTATAGTCGTAACTCACTGACAGCAACTACGACAACAATTTTTGTCGACACTGCTATTTCTCGCTAATTCAAGCGTTTTCTGATGTCTCTTTTCTTATAATTTTCTAGTCAGTTTTCCGTTAGGTCGATTCTTATTCTATAAAAGCACAAAGTTTTAAATATTATATGCCTAATAATTCTAACTCTTCTGTTTCACCGGTGTTTGATTAATTCGGCTACAATTCATTGCAAGCCACTAGAGTTTACATTTTTCATTTCTATTATCTCCTGTTCAAATTAATTTACCGCAATATTTACACGTTCTTCTATTTGTGCCAGTGGTCCTTGAAATTTAAATTCAGCCCGCTGCTCTTCTGATAGTCTTCTGTAATAATTCCTCCATTTTCCTCTGATATTATGCAAATGTAGTTCTTTATTGAAGCTGCTTTTCCACATTGAATGGTTGTACAAGTTTTCGTGCAGCCTGATCGTCTACCGTACACTGTGAAAAAAATCCTCATCCTCATCCTAGTTCTAAAAAAATGGTGAATATTTTATTTTTTAGATCCATAAATCTTGTATTTCACAGTATTCTAGTACTCTGCATTTCGCATGATGTATTTCCATATTGTAATGATCTTACAGTATAAAAATATAAAATAAGAAAACCCGTTTACTCAACCAATATGAACTAACAAGCTTCTCGTAAACGCCTATGCTTATTTTTTCCAATAAGTCACGAGACCGTAACTCTCGAAAGATTACTTATTGAATCTAACTCTACAAAACCTAATTCCGTTATCGACACTATGCGCTCTTCAGTTTTTATAGACGTTTTTGTAGCCGCACAAAACTATTTACAAAAAGAACTTTGCTACATCATACCCATGAATACACACATATTCACGGTTTGAAATAACTTTATGTAGTTTAGTATATACTACGGATAGTTGTGTGTTCTTCATACAGTATTCATATAAAAATACATGAACGTTATCTTCACAAGTACGTCCTACTTGTGATGCAGGGACATTGTACTAACTACAAATGCAGTTTATAGCACATGTCTTAGTTAACATCGTTACATAAGAGCGGTGATAAATTGACAATGTTTTCAGTAAATGGAAATACTTTTCCACTATAAAGCAACATAATATCCTACCTTACACTGAAAGCGTAACTGTCTCGTATCAGGGTTAGTATATACTACATATAGCCTGCATGTTGTATAACCTATTCTATTGCAATTTATAGGTGTCTTATCTAAACAGTGTTACATATAGATATTTTATGGTCCAACTACTGTGCTTACAGCGAATGACGTACATTGAATGAAGTTTATTTTTAATCTGCAAAGGTTTTATGTATAAGAAATTTGAATTTCAGTTTTATTTTTTTAAGTTTTAATATTTACATCAAAGTAAAATTATGTTATTTGAAATTTAGTATTGTTACGACGGTCTACTGATCGTCGTGTGGTACAGTGGAAAATAAAATACAAGACACCAATTAAGTCACTAATCACCAGCTTTAATTATCACAATTAAACAGTTTGTAATCAACAAGATAGTCTCTTACAACAAATCAAATAAAAATTGTTCACACGCAATAATAATGTCCACTAATAACAGTCCCGCACAATTATAAAACACGTAACACATCGCCACAATACTTCGAACCGCACCGGAATAAATCGCCACTAAAAATGAACTAAGCGTCGCTGAAGTCTTGTATTTATACCCGCTGAGATTCCACAATATTCCGTAATAGGCGTCTACTAGAAAACACTAATTGATTCAGGCCTTGAACACAGGCCCGCGGACCGATATGATCTGGAATAGTTTCGTTTCGGACGCGTGATTGTTCTTCATCTCATAGTAGCAGCAATATGTACGCACACACATTACAGCCGGGCTGCACTGGAACAGCCGAGAAATACGTAGAATGTTCTGTAATGGCGTGACAGTATATACGGCTTCGACAATGACGTAACAAAGTCGGCAGGTGCAGTTACGTAAACGTTATGCACGTTTCTCGGCTAGCAGAGCAGGTGCGGTGTCACTGTCACGGCCGTGCAGTCAAGAAGCTCTAGACTGTTCGACCACTTGTAACTACGCAAATTACGCCGGCACGCCGCCAAAAGAATAGAAAAATTATTCTGGAATCTCTGCGGGACCTGTACAAGCAACAACGGCCGGCTTAGAAGTTAGGTACACCTAGCGAGATTGTAGAGTGTGTATGAAGTGATTTTTGCGGATAAGTGGAAAGTGATTATTGTATTATAATTAGAGTGGAACTCTAATAGTTGATATTATTAATGCGGGTAGACAAATTTAACTTGAATTATTGTGTGAGAGTACCTTGTTGATTTCAAGTTTTTATGTGTGACTAATTAAAGCTGGTATTTTAATTCAGAAAGTTCTGTTAGTGCTTATAATTACAAACAGAATTGTCGCTGTTGCACACCACTATAGAAACATTATTCCGCTTAGCGCTTTCAAGCTTCACTGCTTATCGTGAGATCGAAAATAACCTGGTAATTAGAGCTGGTAATTACTGACTTCATTTATGTCTGTATTTTGTTTCCACTGTTCAATACGACGATCCGTGAGACAGTCGTAACACAATATTTAATTGTATAAATATAATTAAATAATAATAAATATTAAATTATTCATATTATTTTAAATCATTATTATTAATTTATTATTATTATTAATATTATCATTAATTATTTATTAAGTTAATTTAAAGATATACTTATATACTAATAGACCTATTAACTGAAACCAATTATTATATTTAATTTTAATTAAAACATTCAGTGAAAATTCCACTAATTTGTCAAAGTACTAAAATCTTTCAAAGTACATATCATGAAGTGGTGTAATTTGAGTATGTAGAAAAATTTTAATACATGCACAGGAAATAATTGTGCGTGCGTGCGTGCGTGCGTGCGTGCGTGCGTGCGTGCGTGCGTGCGTGCGTGCGTGCGTGCGTGCGTGCGTGCGTGTGTGTGTGTGTGTGTGTGTGTGTGTGTGTGTGTGTGTGTGTGTGTGTGTGTGTGTGTGTGTGTGTGTGTGTGTGTGTGTGTGTGTGTGTGTGTGTGTGTGTGTGTGTGTGTGTGTGTGTGTGTGTGTGTGTGTGTGTGTGTGTGTGTGTGTGTGTGTGTGTGTGTGTGTGTGTGTGTGTGTGTGTGTGTGTGTGTGTGGTAAAGCGGCCTACACATGGTCATTTTAGTGTGTCACTACAGCGTGTTCACTCTTATGCGTTCCGTTGCCTACACACGGTCACTTCGATTCATATAGAAATATGAATTTACTTCGATGTGCACATTGGTCTGGTCTGCCGCAGTCTTCTGTTGGAACGCACTCGCCGTCTTGTCGCATAACGTTTACGTTTTGTTATATTACGTGTTGTTTACGTTACATAACAAATCCATTTAAGGAAGATACTCGAATGAACAGTTATTTTCAAATGCTCAAAACAAGACGTCCTAACGATATAATGGTAAAATCAGTCGTAAGTAGCAACAGTTCATTAATTCAACGTGTTTTTCCAACTGTTTTTATAAACACTTTTTTAGGAATAGCTCGTTTTCGTTGTACAAAAACAACATAAACAAAAATAACCAGACGGCTTTGTCAAACAGATTAGAATTTTGTGGTCAGAATTCACCGGTTAGAATGAACTGGTTAGAATGGACTGCTACCCACGATCATTCCTATATTCCTCTATATGTGCCTGGTGTCATGCCAAACGGACCACCGCGTGATGGGATTTCACCATTCCGTTAGTTCCTACTGTTACACCATTACAGAACGTTCTACATATTTCTCGTCTATCCCAGCAGAGCCCAGCTGTAATGTTCGTGTGCGTACGTGACACTTAACATGCGAGGCAGTATTACGTAATACGGAACATTTTCGTACATTTGATAGTGTTATTCGACAAGCTTCTCAACTAGCCCAACGGTGCGTGTTTCTGCCAAGGCCACGCTGAAGTGTCATCTAGAATTTTCAAGTGCTTGTTAAGGGCGCATATTATGGAACCCTGCAGATTATAATTAGCCCACACCTGCCGCTTAGTTTCAGTTTTATGTCGGGCGATTTATACAGTGCGTCTCACGTGATGTATTAGTGAAAAGTTATTATAGTACGGAATTCTTTATAGTTGACATTATTATTGCGTGTGAACGGGTTAATTTAAATTATTGTACGAGCATAATTTTGTTGAATAACTCGTTGATTTCAAACTGTTTAATTGTGATAACTAAAGCTGGTTTTTGGTGACTTTATTAGTGTTTTGTAATTTGTTTTCCACTGTACCATACGACGATCAGTGAGACCGTCGTAGCAATACTTTTGGAGTGAGCTCACATCATTTTGTCCGTACACACCGAAATGATCGTGTGATATGCAAATTACTTACCTACAAATTTTGCAACGTATCGTACTGCCGCTACAAGATGAAAGTACTACAGCGCTCGCTACCGAAAATCAGTTGTGACTAGACAGCTGCTAACATTCCTCACATTCACACAACAAAACATAAATGTAAATAAAGCATTTCCATGTACATTGTATGTGAACCTTCCGTATTCAAATGTTGATCCCAGTTTGCAAATGACTTCAAAATTACGTAAGCTGCAAGTACTACAGGTAGCAGTACGGGTGGAATGGGAAGCCCACATTTTACGAAGCACTGTTAACTGGAAAAATGTATTTACAAAACTCTGATTTTACTCCTTATCAACAGTAGTTCGAAACTGATGACGTGTATTGTAGCAAGAAAACGTGTTGTTCTACAAACATGCTTTTGTTGAGAACAAATTATCGGTAATTTTGAGAAGCGAGAATTATTTGTTTTATATGTTTCAAGACTATCTAACTCTCCACGCTTATCTTCCTTCTCAGTAACAGACGTGTCTTTAGGACTTTTAGTAGTTATTCACCATGTATGTCCACCAACAGATAATAGCATAAACTGCACGTACATTAACATAAGCAAACTAATTAAACCTTATAACAAAACTCAAAATCAAATCATTATCTCTCTAAAAGTGTCACTGTTACTCATAGTAATCACACAGTAGTCAGGGTTAACCTTTGTTCTAATCTGCTGCAGAGCTTAAAACAATTTTTATTACGCGACACAATACATTCAATTCATACGCACATATGCACATGGATATTTCATATATTCATTATAAATACACGTGTATGGCTAGACAATGACATTAGCATGTAGATAATTTTTTTCAAAGCGCTGAAGAAGAATGTCAAGTAGTCTGTCAAACAGTTTATTAAAACTACCGCTATGTAATGAAGACAGTAAGCAACACTCAACATCATTTGAGAGCCCAAAATCCAGGTGGTCCTGAAGACTTTACAATGTTAGAAAATGTAAATGAAATATAAATTTCACGAAGCTTAACTGATGATTGTTGGCGATCGTCATAAGGAGGAAATATAAGAAGTGGAATTAGACGATGAATCCATTGAAACACTGAAGTGAACCAATTGAAGTGTATTATTATGGAAGAACGTAGGTGTACTTCAGAACTCAAAAGAACAGTAACATAGTAACATAGTTTTAGCATTTCAGGACAGAGAATAAGAGGTCTCAAAGGTTTTAGGATTTCAGAATATGATGAATCTGCTTGCAGGCTATTATTTGGATTTACAAGTTAGGAAGGCTTTTGTTTGGAATGCCTCGGGAAGTGGAATCTGAGCCCTGTGGAAGAAGTAAATTACCCAGATAGAGGCAAAGAACGCATGGATATGGAAATGGACAATAAAGACAAATTGCAGAGTGGGATAAACAAACGTTGAAATTTTGAATAAAATAAAAGGGGAAAGAGAACTTACAAAAGTAATAGACAAAAGGATGGTAAAACTGTTGATGCAATATGGACTAGACGTGACAGATTTATTCTGAACATTTTTGAAAGAAAATTGTTGGAAAAGACAGCCAGAAGTCAAGCAAATACTTATTTTACATGCAAAAATGATACTGAAAAATTTAATGTAGGAGGAAAGGAATCGCTGACTGCAAGTCCGAAACTTTTTGTGGAAAGAAATGCAGATGATAGTTATTGAGCCGAGCTAACATACACACGTTAGTCAACATGGCGGACGATGGACAAAAATATAATGACTGGAAACATGTCTCAACTAAAACGTAAGTACGATATACTTAACTTGCACATACGGTATTACAAGTACAAGTTAATATACGTACATGGGGGGTGGGGAGAAGGTGAAAGAAAGGGAAGAGGGAAAGTAAAACCGTCTCGACAGTTGTAAAGTTATGAATTCTAAAACTGCCTTTAATACATTTTAAACGAGAAGGTGATATTAAACAAACTTTTGTTCTCATTTGTCTTGAGTCAATAGCAACACGCACGTAGGTAGTGGGATGTAGGCCTACGTACTAAACAATACATTGTTCATAAATGCATATTGCTCATTAAAATAAAATAATGATTCGTCTCCACTCTGTGTATTACTTAACCGACTGAACCGTTGAGAATGTCGAAATGGTAGTGCTACAGTAGCTACCGTCTTCTTGACACTGTGGGCAGAAAGTAAATGTGTAGGCCAATCAAATTGCATTTGAAATAAAGTGTTCACATACAAACCAGATCGCCTTACCCATATTCTTGTAACTAACAATGATTTAGACAGAGCTCAACGAGATCAAAGAAGTTTTACAACTTAAAATATTACCCAAAATATGTCCGTTTTATTGGACACACTAAGCATTACGCTTAACAAAACCAAGCATAAATATTTGCCTTTCACATATAGTTTTCCATACGTTTTGAAAGAAATTGTCACTTAATACTTTCAAACTTGGTTACTTGCAAATATTTTAATATTTTTTCATATAGTTTATAATGTTCAAACATTTTTTGCCTCTGTAAGATTTGAATTTAAATCCCTTTATATTTTACAAAGAAAACGTGCCTCTAAATGAACGCTTTATTAATGTTGGCTCACTACTATATTTTTACTTCGACTCCCCCAGTTTCTGTTTAGTGTAGACTACGTGATCTGACTACAGGCGTTTGACATTAAACTTCAGATATTTTTATAAAATACCAGTGCCTATTGAAACTCCTACGCTGGATCTCTCTACCCTTTCGCCAAAGTTTATACTTACCCCAACGTACACGTACAGATTAAAATTTTGATCTCATTATAAACAGGTCTATGACACGATTTACTGTCCTACTCTGACCAGTGCTTTTAACAAACGTTCATACTAAAAATAGGTTTTCAGAAAATACTTTTTGCCGGTACATTGGTCACAACTGTTGAAGCAAAAGAAACAGCAACTGTCAATAAACCTTCACTACTTCGCACTGCTGTCCCTGAGATTGACAGTTAATAGACACATACTTTACAATAAAGTTCCAACTTTTATTGAGCATATAGTATTAATAGTAGCACAACATATATGTGAATAGTTGGAAATGTTTATTTTGAAATATATTTATTTAGCCTATTTCATAAAAAGATAATCTTATATTAGTGTATAATCAATTATCACCATGAAACGTGTTTTCTGTATGACCAATTTAATAGTTAACAGAAATTTTGTAATATACATTACTACCTTCTGTTTTATATTGTTACCTTAAAGACTACAAACAAACTTTAAATAGTATTTTTATTGACAGCTTAGAGACTGTTCTTCTACTTGTTACATAGCACACAAACAACAAACAAACACAGTATCAAAACATTTCTAACACTTTAATAAAAATCAGTCTAGAACAGTTTCATGAAATAATTCAAAAATACATATAAAATAGAAACTTTACTTTGCCAAACCAACAACACATGGCCCAAAATTATCACCATCATACACACTTAACTTACAAATCAACACTCGCTAACTACAAAACATTCATCTTGATTTCACCGCCAACTTTTCCCGCCCTCCAACAACATAACCTAACCTACCAGTCACCACCGTTTCACCCATTGATGTAACAAGATGTCTAACAAATTATTGCCGGCTCCATCTCCCGCCTATACTTACTCTGAGCAACGCTCCACAGGGAATGCTGAAAATTTTTGTGAACGGTGTACCCTCACACACTAAAACCTGCTCTAATGTTTTGATTACGGAAATCATAATACTAAAACTTTGGAAACTTGAGCACTACTTAATGGAGATCAAACCTTAACTTTTACAAGCCATTAATTTTATGCATCTTTTGAAGCAATAAATGTTTTAATAAATTAATACAATCTGTGTATTTATTTGTACATGTGTGTATGTATGAAAAATATATAAATATTTTTCTCCTCTGGAAAATTGTTTGCCCCTCCTGGAAAATATTTTGACCTCCCTGATGGCTACTTATTTACTAGCCTGTGTGGAATATAGCGTTATGGCTTGAATCAGAATGGTAAATGTTAAACAGAAGACACAAACGTATTAAGGAAGAAATGTTTTGCTGAGAAATTTATAATTATACGGGTGAACAGAATCGACGTTCAGGAAATCAGAAGACGAATGGAAAGAAAGAAAGACTCGATTTTGATATAGAAAAATGACTAGTATAGTATTCACAGGAAAGACTTTGATAACACTATAAACATCATTCACCCTCAGACGACAACTCGCAGCGAGAGTCCAATTTCATTACAGGAATCAGATTACAGCTCCCTTTCGCCAGCTCTTCGTTCGCCCTACAATCATTTTATCCAAAAGTACAGTCCTTCATCACGAAG
The DNA here is from genome assembly GCA_034769895.1 of Magicicada septendecula. Lineage (NCBI taxonomy): Eukaryota > Metazoa > Arthropoda > Insecta > Hemiptera > Cicadidae > Magicicada > Magicicada septendecula. The sequence continues at coordinate 137,263,268 of CM068374.1, read as the reverse complement.
GTTGAGGAGAGTCTTCACCCACCTGACGTGGGGGTACCATTTTTGCTGATACGTCATTTCTTCAGAACTCAAGCATTCACTTATTTATATGTGTACTATGTTATCGGCAACAAAGACGTAGTTTGTAGTTAAAAGTCCTCCCCGGGATGTTTGGCCGTGGCCCAATGTTCTCTACAAAACCAGACGTTTTGGCAGTGCCATCGACTGCCATCTTCAGTGAAAATCTAGTGCGCTAAGGTGAGGTGGTAGGCCTATATGTTAGTGACCACAGTACCGTGGTTACGGCTGAAGAAAGAAGTAGTTTCTTTTGGAATATTTCATTTCGACAATGATTTGAATATAAATCTTAGAACATGGAAGTCATGTATGGTTCTCCATACCGATTTTTAACAATTACCATTGTTTGAAAAAGTTTAAATGAATTTTCAAGTACTTTATTCTTGTTAAGGCGTAAAACGTTGGAGGTAAAATACCTCTTACCCTTAACCGATCTTCACCAAAATCAATAGACCTTGAGTCCTCTACATCTCAGGCAAGTATGCAAAATATTATTTGGTTGTGTTTGAATTTGCAGCAGTTATCGTTTGCCATAAAAAATTCTACACACATACACTTTTCGAAAAATTACTTTTCTTCGTGTTTTGAGGGTAGTACAATTCGAATCAGCCCTCATCTCGAACACGATTTTTTTCGTCATCACCATACTTCCATTCCTTATGGAACATGGAAGTAAAAAATTATATCCTCCCCTTCAACAATCATTATGATTTATAGAAAATTACCCCCTCCCGCTTCTACTGCCCTTTTTATTTACAGACGTTTCATTTACCTTTCTACAGTGGATTATTATGACCAACTTTTCAGGATATTTTATTTATCGAAATTAAGTACTTTACTCCTCTTAAAACGTAAAACGCTGCAGGTAAACTACCCCTTCCCCTTACCCGATCTTCACCAAAATCAACAGACCTTGAGTCCTCACAAACTCGGTCACATATGCAATGCACAGAGAAGGGCATTGAAAATGCTTCAATAAATCTAAAAAATATATATATTTATGTTCATTCACCAATCATTGAATTCATTCTTCATTCACCAATCAATGAATTCATTCTTCATTTACCAATGTACAGATTATAAGTTAAATGTAGTGGCATTCATAAGCGAAGTTTTTATATGTGTACTACTTTATTGACAACAAAGAAGTAGTTTCTATGGAAACTCACCGGTTCCCATTTTCGATCACGCACCAGCGATCGGCCGCAAATGTGCGACACGTCCTTATAAACATTTTTAATGTTAAAAATTATTTGATTCTGTTTGAATTTGAGGCAGTTATCGTTCGCCGTAAAAATACTTCTACAAACAGACAATTTTCGGAAAATAAGTTTTCTTTATGTTTTGAGGGTAGTACAAGTAGAATCATCCCTTATCTCGAACACGATTATTTTCGCGATCACTATACTTTAATTTCTTTATGGAACATGGAAGTAAAAATATGTATTATGCGCTCCTGCCAAAATACCAGTAGGCCTATATAAGAAATATCGGTATGGAGAACCATACATGACTTCCATGTTCTGAGATTTGTATTTAAAATAATTTTCGAAATTAAATATTTCCATAGAAACTACTTCTTACTTCAGCCTTAACCACAGTACTGTGGTCACTAGGCCTAATGTATACCACTTCACGTTAGCGCACTCGATTTTGACTGATGATGGCAGTCGATGGCACTGCCGAAACGTCTGGTTTTCCAGAAAACGTTGGACCACGGCCAAACAGCCCGGAAAGGAATTTTAACAACAAACTGCTTCTTTGTTGCCGATAACGTAGTACACATAAAAAAATTATCCCCTCCCCCTTCACTACCATTTTCATTAATAGAAAATTACCCCCTCCCCCTTCTACTACCCTTTTCATTTTTAGATATTTCATCTACCTTTCTACAGTGGATTATCATGACCTTCTTTTCAGGATACTTAATTATCAAAATTAAGTACTTTACTGTTGTTCAAACATAAAACGTTGCAGGTAAACTACCCCTCCCCTTAATCGATCGTCACCAAAATCAATAGGCGTTGAGTCCTCTACAAGTCAGGCACATATGCAAAACATTATTTGATCCTGTTTGAATTTGCGGCAGTTATCGTTTGCATAGGAAAAATTCCACACACAGACACACATACAAACACATAGACACTTTTATGAAAATGATTTTTTCATGTTTTAAGGGTAGTACAATCAGAATCAGCCCTTATCTCGAACACGATTTTTTAAGCGGTCACCATATTTTCATTTCCTTATGGAACATGGAAGTAAAACGAAAATGTTTAAGCAATACAACAGAATTAGATGAAAAACTTATCAACAAATAATAATGTATAATAAAAATTATTAGGTGAAATTTATAATTGTTAGGAACTATAAAAATCAATAGTAAGTACTAAATTAATAGTATAGGTAAAAAAGAATTAATCAATTTAGCTATATAGTTCAATATCATTGGGGCGTATGAACCACAATAAAAACGAATAATATAGTGTCTTTCTATTAAGGCACACTGGGAGTCTACAGGACGCGGCCCTATGATAACAGGCGCTCCTAAATTCACGTATGTGTTGTAAACTATAAATGTGAACGTTCGTGAACTATAGTGTATATGTATACTTGAATGTAAATGTGTAAAATGTCTTTGTGTGCGTGCGCGCGCGCGCGCGCGTGTGTGTGTGAGTTATAAAGACTTATGTACTCCTATTTAATATTGTTTATATTCTTCGTATACATTTTCCAATAGCAGTAGAACAAGATGTAAGCAATTATTGAAAATTCATATTTTCACATGCACTTGAGCGGTTGGAATTGTTAACAAAGATAATTTTTCTGCGGAAATCGTGTTATATTGATATTTTTGTTACAAACACTAAACGTTTCGAACATTTTCTAACGCGACGTCCTCAGTGTTAAAGCTGAGCTGTTGGTTTTTATGTAACCACGGCATGGCACTTGACCACGGTACGAAGATCTTTCTTTTCTGTTGCACACATCGCTTTATAGAAAAGAACAAAACGATTCTTGCTTATACTAATAATACTAACAAACCTTTATTATTAACCGTAAAAGTCTTGTCATTAAAAAGTTTCTTATGTATTGTAATCTAACTTAACCGAAGAATTTAAAAACGTACAGTACTTTTCTATGTGACATAGTATATACGCAGTCACATGTTTATTCAAGCAACAACAGTAAACGAGATGATCACAATTTTCTATGAGTTGCATTGTTATCTTCGCGTTCTGCTATCGGAACTTTGAGAACAGTTTTACAATTACTGTGAAAGTTTTCAAGGCTGCTCGTTAAGCAATGCAATGTCTAAAGACACTGACTTTTGCTGGTATAAAATGTTTCCAACAATATTTATCCTACATCCCATACTTCAGCAGTATATACTTCTTGCGCAATAAGTTACAAAGAAAGGTCTAACAACACTCGAGTTATCACAGGAAATAATATTTAATCTCAAGACTTTCACAGTACACTCAAAGGAGATAGGAAAACACAGAATGCACGTTAAAAACCCTTATAGTTATCCTAATTTGTACCACCGAGAGAGAAATACACAAAAATACGAAAATACAGAAATTTTAAAAAACATTTTTAGGCGTATAAAAATTCTTCTCACTGACTAGAACAGAACCTGTATCGCATAGAACAGCAAGAAGATACTGAGCGTAAGCTACAATAAATTATACCACGTCGGAGAGAAAAGAAAATATCACTTCATCATTTAGGCTACAGCATAGAAACGAATCAGCATTGCGCTCTAAAACCAGCGCATCAAATAAAAAGCTGTGAATTCACTGAATTACAGATTTAATATGTAATAAATAATTTTGGTAATTATGAATGTTCTGATTTACGTAATTGATACAGAACTAATTATGTTAGTAATTTTTCAATGAGAATTTTAATACCATAAAACGAAGTGATATTTTCTTCGTATCATTGTGGCACACTGGTTTACAGGATATTGCCAACTAGTACGTCCAAATTTGTTTAATGTACCAGTATATTATGGCTTGCTACATATCAATAGACGCATCGGATTCACCATATTAATTTACGATCGCATCTCTAGAACGTCACGTTATACGTAAACGAAATTTATGCCTAAATGTTGGCAACGGTATTCCAATGGCCAAAACCAAAATACTTTTCATAAATTTACAAGACCGTTATACTGACGTTTTGATGGTTTCCTGAACTGCTGTGCTTACAAACAAAAGCTGGGCGTGTTGTGGCCATTCGTAAATGACAAGTAAGCTTACTGAATGGTCTGCTGGAACAATGGTCTCTCTATATGATGTGCATTTCAGGCACACAGTTTTTGGTTTATGAATTCCTTGTGAATTACGCGTTCCTTGACATAAAAAAGTATTACAAAATTAAGTATTCACATATTTGTTGGCCGGATTGTATAATCAATAGGCCTATATTTATATATGGGTACATGAATGTTCGCGCACGCGTGTATTAGAGAGAGAGAGAGAGAGAGAGAGAAACTTTTTTAATAAGGTTTGGTACGCCTTCAGTGATAAGACAACTACTCGTTCCCCGTACTAGGCATACGGTAAAATCTAATTATAATGGAGCGCATCGCATATGTGTCAATTCTCGCTTCAAGATGGTCAAGCAAATAATATTAGCCTACTGTATTACGTAAGATATAAATTAGGGATGGGTCGATACCAGTTTTTCTCGATACTCGATACTCGATACTGGATACATGATTTTTTCTCGATACTCGATACTTCGATACTCGATACCGTCAACATTTCTAGGTTCAATAAATAGATTAAAAATTAAAAATTAAAAGTTGAGAGAACTGTATAATATCAATTAAATTAATTAAGTGTACATATTTAATGAGACAAAATGTAATATCATCAGTATAATTACTTAAATTATTTGTAAGCTTTACATTAAAATTAAAATGAGTTTTTGAAACAATCTACTTTTACAAGTTTTTGTTCAAAAATTCTAGCATTCTCACTCTTTCGGGGTCAAGTCTGCTTCTTTTTCTGTCACATATGAGACCTGCTGTGCTAAATAGTCTTTCAGAGAAAACTGTTGCTGGTGGTATACACAAATATTTTATAGCTAATTTTTTTAGTTTTGAAAATTTTGAATTTGTTTTCCAGTAATCTAATGCACTAGAAAGAGGAGGTGACAAATCGTCTTTGAGATATGCAGTGATTTCTTCCTGGGAACTGTTAACTGGCAGTGAATTTGACACATCATTATATTCTTCATAATGTTACTGTACAGATACCACATTCCTGGCACTTTATCGGGCTTTGAAGTATGTGACATCTAAAATAAAAGAAAAAGTTCGTGAATGATCGATTTTTACGAGTACATCAGATTACATGGCTATTCCCACATATCTGAAAATCTGGAATAAAAAATTAAAAATCTTACCTCATCATTTTTAGATGCAGGACATTCCTGTTGGTTAGCAAGGTCCACCAATCGGTCTTTAGCAGAATTGAGAGCACTGGGACTGCGAAAAACTCGTCCTTTTAAGCGGGGGTCCAACAGCGTTGCAGTGGAACATATTTCATTGTCTTCAATGGATTTATACCTCACGTTCATTTCATCCAGCAACGATTGTCGAACAATCGCAATTCCCGATCCACTTTCTGACGGCTTTTCCAGTTCAGAAATAACACTGTTCACAATGGGGATTATTTCGGACACTGACACTGAGGATGAACTTACGGCGAGTGTTGCTTGATCGAAAATATTTAATGTGTCAATCAGTAAATTAATAAGATCCCATTGCGATACTGTAAGATTCACTGGTAAGGAGAGATCAGAGGATGCAAAAAATATGGCCCTCTTTTTCTGTTGAAGTCTTTGTAGCATATGTAGAGTTGAATTCCATCACGTAGGTTCATCCTGAATCAAGCGATGTTGTGGTAGAGGAAGATGCTTCTGTGCGGCTTTGAGAATCTTGGCGGATTTTGAGGAGTGTTTGAAACTCCCAACTAGTTTCCTGCACGACGAAATGAGACTTTGAATACTTTTTGAAGTGAAAAGTCCATGCTTCAAAACAAGTTGGAATGTATGAGCTAGACACGACAGGTGGGGAAAGTTTCCTAACGTCATAGCATTTACAACATTGCGACCGTTATCATGAATCACGGCCATTAATTTATCAATTAAACCCCAAGCTTCTAAAGTTTTCTTTAAAAAATTTGCTATATTTTCACCAGTGTGGCTCACTTCTTCAAATGGTATCACTTCAATGCAAATATGTTTAAGATTATAGTCCAGGTCCACAAAATGAATGGTGACACTTAAATAATCGTCGCAGGCTGTTGATGTCCACATATCCGTCGTAACAGCTACGCTATTCGCATTTTGTAGCTCATTTTTTACTCTTCTTTCTACTTCTTCGTACAGTTCTGGAATGATTTGATTAGATATGTGCTTACGAGTGGGCATAGTATATCTAGGTTGAAGGTACTTAATCAACTCCTTAAATCCTTCATTCTCAACAATGCTGAATGGTTGGTTATCTTTGCATACCATTGTTGCAATTTTTCTGGTAATTGTCTTCGACCGACTATTACCTGGTTTAAATGCAGATTTATTGTCCATAAATGATTGAAGTGTACGTTGAGTGAATGATGATGATGATGATGATATCGATGCCGTCGGTAATGAGGATGACTGTGAAAGAAGAGTCGCAGGCTCATCTACTGTTACTTCTTCAGGAATTAAATTTCCACTTCCGCAGAATTTTTTATTAAGAGGTTCCGAAAAAGCAATTTTATGCGCTGATGTGACATGTTTTTTAGGTTACTAGTGTTGTGAGATTTTCCACCACGCAAAAAACTCTTTTTACAAATGCGGCAAATGGCGCGATTATCACAATGAGGGTTTATTTAAAAATAGTTCCACACTTCACTCATATTGAATGAAAAAAAATATATAAATTATAAATATAATATGGTGCCACAAAACACAAAGTCTTCTGTCACGTGGAGGTAGCAACTGACTGCCGGCATGAAAACTTATTTTAAAAACACACCAAAATAGATTGCTTATGATTGAAAGCTCCAATTTGATTTGTCAAAAATTTCTTGTAGGAGGAGTTTCATTTTTCCCACAACTCAACATGCAATTAGTCACGTACTATTGGACTAGTACGTAGGGATGGCAACATTGATTCGTATATCGATATATCGGTCTTCCGTAACAGCTATATCAATATATCCGATATATTGCTTAAAATATATCGATATATTACGATATATCGGTAAATTTAGAACACCTCTTGGATCTTATGACTTTCAATGCTCCATTGTTTATTTGTGTACCTTTTCATAACTCCATGTTCATCATTCTTTTATGGAGATGTTTATGTGAAGAGTATGAGATTCATTTTAGGTAAACTGGTTAAATGAACCCTAAAATCATGATTTCTAAATAAACAGTTTGCAGTTTCATAAGAATGTATGGCTTGTGAACTTTATACATACGTAGTACTGTAACTAATGTTTAGTCTTGTTTTGTAGATTAAACATGAACACAACACTTGCCATTGTTTTGTAATTTTGTAACCAGTGACTTTCGAGTTGTATCTGTTGCAATGTTTCTCCAAAGTCGAGCCTAGACATCAACAATCGTATATTTTGGAATGTCTACACTTTGTGTACATGTTACGATTCACGAAAAAGCGTAGTAGTATGGCTTGCAGTGAGGTAATTAGATGCTCGGGTATACGGTGAATAAGCAGGAATTGAAAGAAGGTTCTTCGTGACCATATCTCCGACTTTATTTCTACTGTTTACGATTCGATCACATATAGGGCAATACAGTGAAACCTCGTTAACACGTTCCTCATTAGTACGTTTTATCGCTTATCACGTCGTAATTTTCAAGGCCAACGGGCGGGCGAGGGTTGCGACATAACAGGTAGCGCAACTTCGCTCGTCAAGCTGGTAAATACTGTACTGCATTTTTCAGTAGTACGTTTTTCCGCTTTTGACGTCCAAAATTTTCAGTCCCTTCAAAAACGTACTAACGAGGTTCCACTAGTCAACATCTTTCTATAAGCAAACTGCTACTGATATTGCAGATTTTTTGTATGAAATTTCTCAAAAATTTCTAATTACAATTTATGTAGAAACATAAATAGAAACATAAGTATCGAAAAAGTATCGAGCGAGTTTTCTGAAGTATCGCTCGATGTCGATACCATGCAAGTATCGAGAGTATCGAGGTATCGAAAGTATCGAGGACCCATCCCTAATATAAATATAAACATTACAGCCACAAACTGATGGGAATTAGTTTTATCCGATTACTACCATACTTTCTATCTGTGAGGGAGAGAGAGAGAGAGAGAGAGAGAGAGAGAGAGGGGGGGGGGGGGGGGAGAAATAATAAAAGGAGTTGGTGTTAATCATTTTTGTCCAGATAATGCATAATTCAACCGTTATTATTTCCTCGTAAATGCGATAATGAATTATATAATATTTGCTACATAAAAATTACAGTCACTGAAGTCATTAGTACACCAAGTCTCAAAAAACAAACACTTTGGACGAATCAAAATGCAGAAAATTAGTGCCAAAAGTATGTTTCTAGCCGGTTTCTGATTCATTTAATCTTTAAAGGTTGCAATCATGATCATAAATGACATCATCATCATCATCTCTAATTCAACTACTAGGCTTTAACTGGCCTATTCCGGGACCCATATTCTCCTTGGTGTCCCAGCGTCTCTCCTTCCAATCGGTTGGTGTTTTAAAACTGCTGAGCGACGGTCTCAGCTACTGAAAATGGACGGTCGCAGTTGGTAAATACTGGAATTTCTATCAGATATGCGAATCAACTGCGAATAAGTCTTCGCTAAATAAGCAGTCCTGAACCGAGGCGGCAGCATTTGCAGGATGTGGTGGCGTAGTTTCACCAGTTAAAATCCATATACAGTAATTCCAACGACAATGTTGTGACATGGCGAGTAATTGCCGCCATCAAATAAGCACTGCCTTATACTGGCTTGTATTGAAGGGGATTGGGTTCTCAAAGGCTAGTAAACGGACAAACCCCAAAACCAAGCATGACAGGCTGTAGTAGAAGCAGTCGTATCTAGGAGAAAATACTGATTCTAAATTCATGGTTCTCCAGGTCTGAGGTTCTTCAGCAGGCCAGTAACCTGTTTATGTCAAAGATTAATATCACTTACAGGACTCATAAGAGCCTCAATTTCGGACGGTAATGACGAATCAAATAATCTTTATGTAATCAGAATTCTTTCGATAATTCTACGAAGTTTGAGAATGTGCTGCTTATAGACCGTAATGCATCAAACAGACACTGCCATTGTTTTATAAAATTTAAGCCTTGTCTGTTTCCTTGTCTTTGTCCTCAACGTTCTATATATGAAGCCACAGATAATCTCAAATCCGAGTATTTTTGTAGTGATTTCTCGGCTTGAGTCATTCCCAATACTGATAGTGCAACCCAGGTAACTGAAGTCAGATAATTGTTCCAAAACCTTTCTCTCAACAATAATTTTTGATCTCACTGGAAAACTCCCCACAAAAAGCCATGATTTTTGTTCTGTGCTTAGATATTTTTGAAAATCATATAGTTTTCATTTCTCACCCCAAGGGCAAGAGAGTGTCCTAACCTCTACCTGTAATAACAACCAGAGGAAGACAGCTTATACCGGCTGTCACTCGGTCTCCAGAGCCGCGTTAGCCGCCCGTACGCATTGCCCATCCCCCGAGGAGGTGCGGTTTGATATTTCCCTTCATCGAGGAATGAGACCATAAGGCGTAACTCATCCTCTCCAGTACTTTGGGGAATATCTCTTACGTTAAAAACAAGTATTACATGAAATAGTTCCGAAATTTTGTGAATCCACAGTTGGTATGCAGTGCCCAACTTGTCACTAACTGTTGGCACGCCTACAGTCATAAGACAAGTAAACGTTTATTAGACATACGTTATATATGCTGGAGTACGTCACATCTGGTGTGTGAATTTTGGCTACAATATGGTCAAGTGAATAAGTCTGATACGTAAGGTGCAAAGGTAAACATTACAACCACATTCTGTTTTATCCAATTACTACCATAGTTTCTGCCTCTACTTACATAAGTATGTTATTATGTACGTTAACAGTTATATCAAATAGAACATAAGACAGTATACATTCGATGTACGTGTTTTCAATATTTAATGGTTAAAAATTATGATGTTACTATTTTTAATTTTATTTGTCTATCATTTTATTTAGCATCCTTTTATTATATGTATGTAGTCGGTGTGAGCATGCTACATCAATTTAATTACACAAGTGCTGGCAGAATAGCCCACGTGGTTAGGAGCGTTACCCTTCAGTGGTTTGAACGTCTCTGAATGATAACATTATGTATCTCAGCACGATTGAATGTATCCATCTTTGAATACATCCAAAGAGTCGAATGTTAGGCAGTATGTTGTGAATAATATCCCCTCCCTCAGTTATGCTGATCCCTCAGTGGTTACTATTATTTTACTTGAACATTGTATTAACATATGCGACTATCTTAAGCTTTATTTAAAACGTTTTCCTTTATCACTAATATAGTCACTAATATATTTGTTTCACTAATATATACTAATATATTCGTTTCATTCAAAACTAATATTTACACAATGAAACAAATCTATGGGTACTGCCCATAAGACGTTAACTATCATTAAATGTAACAAACCAAGTACTTGATTTACAAAAGATCGATATGCATAGTTTATAATTTAAGTTTCCAATAACTTATTGATTTTTTTTTTATGTAATAAAAACTTAAATTCCCGTGCCGGGAATCGAACCCGGGCCTTCTGGGTGAAAGCCAGATATCCTAGCCACTAGACCACACGGGATGCTTAAGCTAAGCTAAACGAGAATTATCAGATGTGTCAACACGTAATGAGATTCTGTGTAATTAGGAGTGAATCTATTTCTTATACTTTTAACATTATTTTTCCTAATACTTGTAACACCATCGCTATAACGACACGCGGACCTCAATCATTTTTAGTAAGTTAAATTGTCTGGATGATACTTTTGAATAAAGTACAGAATGCACATGTTATTCCTTAGAGGATACTAGGAGAATGCTGGTTACCATTTAGAGATTTCTTTAAGCTATTAGTAAACGGGCACATGGTATACGTTGATGAAAAAGGTCCTTCGTTCCAAGTTAATCACTGATCACCTCTGATATTTTGCAGTTAGTAAGAAACCGCAATGACGAAACGAGCCTACCCGTGTCTTTTCAGAGCTTTCTTATACTAAGCGTAGTGTATGACAATACAGTAAACAAAATAAAGGGCTTAGCGCCTGAAAATTATGTAACCAAATTATGAGCACAGATAAATTATGCGATAGTATAGGCCTACTAATAGTTACCGTATAACTTTATTAGTCACTGAAAATATGTTTTGTACTACTCGTGTATCATAGGTTAACGTGAAGAATGATAATGCTATTATTTGGACCTCATACATTATTATGCCCATGTTAACTTCAAAACAAAGTAACATGTGCTGACTTTTGTATTTAATTCGATGAGGCCACTACTCAACAATACAGAGGCTACTCAAATATGGGCTGGCATTCTATATTTACATATGTAAACTTTAAACAGCTATTTTATATAAACACACACACACATACAGTGTGTGTGACGACTAACGACAGTTAAAAAAATAACAAAATAAAGTATCTAGTAGATTTGTTAACATTTTGATTTCTGGGGTAGGCACAGGTTACACGCTATTCAAGTTACAAAAAAAGACATAACTTAAAATATTTGGATCAATCATCCAGCAAATCACTACATTTTTACACTTAGAGATACAAGACAGATATTAACCGTTGTTACTTCGATCATCGTTTGTATCTTCTCTGGGATGAAATATCAGAAGAGAACGTGAAGATACAACTGAAAGCAAAGAGGAAACATTCAAGAAATAGACGTAGAATGTAATACGATTAATACGTCAAATATCGTTATTTAGACTTATCGAACCCGGCACTCCCCTGCCTGTCTGTAACACTCGCTCACCACTCGCTCTCTCACTCAATGTCTCTCTCTCTCTCTCTCTCTCTCTCTCTCCCTTTCTGCCTTCTCCTCTTGTTTCTTGTTATGCTTGTAACACTCTCTTTCAACTTCTCAAACCGCGCATAACTCGCCTTCTTTAACTTTTGTGTCAGTGCAACGCAGCACATGACGTAACTTTGTTCGGCTGAATGCAGCAATTGGTGTGTGTGTGTGTGTGTTTTGAGTAGCATTTGCAAAAATAATTACGTCAGTGTTTTGCTGAGCTGTCAGTTGCGAAATATCAAGCACAAAATATTAAAAAGCCGTGTATTCTTTACCTGGATACGTCGTCACGAACATTCTGTGCTCGTCACATAACCGCGTGGTTTATGTGCAATGTTCAAAAACGAATAACAAATCGTACTGTTTCTAAAAAATTCCAAATTGTAACGAATGTACCAGTTTTCTTTTGCTACTGTCTCCAAATACATATATTTCATACAACTTATTGAGCTGGTCAAGTTACAATGTGAATGGTTTATTTCCACTCGCTACCTATACCTCGTTGGCATGCAAGTTACAGTAGTATTTGTACGTATAAACAATTACTGTTTCCTGGACGTTAATTGAAGTGCAACCTCACATTGTACACAATTATAAATTTTCACCAGAAACAGTCTAAGTTAAACTGCTCTGCACGAAACCTTTAATAACATTCAACAAGGTGTTAATGAAATATTCGGAAGTTATTATCAACTCTATTCACTATAAGACATTTTTTCGGTTGACTGTAACGCATAATTGTTAATACCAGGCTGTTAACACCAAACGATTCAATAGTGATGAACATAGAATTACAACTGAAAATGGCACAACATAGACTAGACGAATCGTTTGGTCCTAATAACAATAATAATATTATAAACAAAATGTGGCTGTTAGTATTAGATTTATTGTGTCGTACACTTTTTGCGCATTAACTTTACATTTGATGATCATCTTTTATAATATTTCAAAACAGACTACTAATTCAAGGTATGGAGCATTGTGTTAATATGTTTATGAAATAGTTCGTTGAAAGTATGGTAAATAAAGTATTTCCTCCAGAATGAGACTCTCTCGATTATAAGATCCAGGCCATATGCTTTTGGGGTTAGTGTTAGAAAAAGCTAGTTTTGGTGTTAGATTTTTTGCTGAAACATCAGAATGCTATTATATTTGTGCTGTAATACGGTGTGATTTAATGACCAGTACTCTTTACTCAGTCACACTGCTTGTTATAATGTGTACTACAATTTCTGAATAATTTGTGTTTTATTCTGAGAGCCAAGTTATTCTGAGAGTCGGATACAAGAACTTCAAAATTGTAGAACATAAATCTAGTAAAAAAAAGGGTTTCTTACTTTCAAATCCTTTAAGAATGACAGTGTTTGATCTTTGACCGAATTCAAAGGACGGATTTTTGCCATATTATTAGTGATGGCAAAAGTCAGTCCTTTGAATTTTAATATCTTATTTTCGAGTATATACTGTATTAAGATTGTAAAAAAGCTTCGTTTACATTCTACTAACATTAATTCCCGTAAAAACACTAATTCAGAACTGTAGCGTTCGCGTTAACAACACTAATTCTAAACCACCTCTTAACGTTTACTTATACAAAGCAATTTACGTATTGAATTATTTTCATACCCATGGAAACAGCAGAAATAGTGTCCTAATTGTTAAACACGGTTGTAGTGAAATATGACACTTACGCTTTTATTAACGTACCTCAAAAAGGAGGAGGTTCTATGCTGTTCTTATGTGTGTTCGCCAATTATTTTATAAAATAATCTTACGTATGTTAAAATATTTTTCTCCTTTTTAAAGTTATTTAATTTTTTTGTTCAATTTTTTTTTATTTTTACTTCAGACTACGATGAAGTAAGCTACGAAGAGCAGAACGCAAAATCAGAAATTAATTGATAATTCTGGCAAATCAAGACACTTTATACAAAACGGTAGGCTACGTGTAAAACATTCAGAATTATGTGGAGAGAATGACAGTGTTAACTCAAGACAGCTGAAATTTACTTGTGCTTCTTCATAGAATAATGGTTTGAATTAGTTTTGCAATCCTGATGGGGGAATTTAAATTGACCTAACGTCTCACAATATATACAAGGTTTGAATTTTACCTGTGTGAACGGAAAACAAGGTTATGCATTAATCTTTTGTTCCAGGCTTTTGCTATCAGATTAGCAATACGCGCAGGTGTTCAAATAGCAGTTTTTGCTCTTATATGTGTATACATATTAATACATATTTACATTTACCTCAAATTAATGTTCTACATATGTCACATGCGGGTGGATATACACACCAATGTAACTCTATGTCTAATATTATATTTTTTGTTAACTAAGACAATAGATTCAAAGTATAGAAGCAAAAAGAATATTCTTAGCAAAGAAGCATTTAGAGGAAAGAAAAAATTGTTGTTAAGATATAAGACCACAAACAAAAGGACAAAGATACCTGTTAAGTTTCATTGGGATAGACTATATTGTTTCATGAAAGAGTGAGTCGGATAAATCATGAAAAAACTATTTCAAAACAGGAATCGAATTGCAAATGAAAGGAAAACAAATTTGAATTATTAAGGAAAGTGAAGGAACGAATGAAATTGTAAGAAATTAAATTTAAAGCCTTTCGATTTAAAGGACACATAATGTTTACTCTTAATTAGTCCTTAAAGTTCATTGACCAGAAATACAATTCATGACAAACTTGTGCAAACTCTCCATAGAGGTATTTACAATGTAGGCCTACGTGTCTAAGCTAAGAAACGGTAGTGGGTCGTTGGTTGACAAGACGCGCTAGGCATCTCTGCATTAGCCTAACTTACATTAATTTGAAAACAACCCGGTCTGAAAAGTTGGCGGCCGCACAAGCTAAACTTTCTGTACTGTCGTCTTGCCAAGGAATTTCTGGTGACAAATATCTGATATGCAGTGATATTTTATTTCTGTTTTATTTTTCATTCTCAAAGTAGATGCCATGATGAGATATTTCTTTTTTTTATTTTGACTACATTTGATTAGTTCTTGTTTAGTTGTTTAGTTGATATTTTTAACAACAATAAGCCTTGCTTAATCCGAAACCATACATAATAACATTATACATCATGCGCTTGTTCTACAGTTCTAAAACATTTATCGTTGTAACAATTTATGTTCTTTGAAAGAAAATAGGAGTGAGCCTATAAGTTGCTTCAGTTTCTAAAACTTTCAAAACATAAATATCTGACTTCATAATTCCTGTTTATATTACATACTTATTTATTATATAATTCTTTATAAACATATAATGTTTCTTTAGCCTTGACCACGAAAAAAGTGGCCACTCCACCAACGGCGAGTAGAGTTTGAAGCCGACATACATTCCGTTGAATCTACAGCCTAAAGTTTATCGCTGTTCAACGTGTCTGATAAACAGGAGCTCTTCTCTCAAATTTTGTATACCTTAAATTGAATGTTATGTAGATTTAAGATTCGAGAGATATGGGACTCACCTCATATTGTAAGTTGCTGTTTCCACAATGGTGTAACACTCCACCGTCCTACATACAATTGCGACGAGTGTTCAGTCATTGACACTTTAAATAGGCCTACTTGGAAAGATAGGCCGTCACGATGGCTGTATAATCCCATGGTTACGCTTTCTAGTAACAACGAAAAGAGTAGTGCAGCTCTTTAACAAGTCCAGGTTAAAAAAAAAACATACTACTACTGTTGCGTACTGGAAGCTCTTGAAGTTTCTAGAGTTGTTCCAAAAACGCTAAGTAAAAAGGGCTGGTTTTGAAACGTAATAAAGTGGACTGTATTGATGAAGAATAATACTCATTTATTGAAAATATTAAGATTCAAATTCTATTGCCGACACATGCGGATGTTTTAAGGCCAGGACGCCCGTAAAATTAGTTTTGATAAAAGTCGAAATCCATTGTAAATAGACGCAAGTCGTACTAGCTGCACATGAAAATATTAAATAATAATCCAGAAGCCGCGGCTGGAAGAGTAATTTTTAACAAGAGTACAGCTCGGAGTCGATTAAGTAACTGAACTGAACTTGACCACCGTCAGCCAGCTGACTGCCGGCGGCATTTGATAAGCAAAGTGACGTCATCCGCTCGTGCCGCAATGCGGTGTTTACAACATACAGATAATAAATACAGTACAAAGTTCGAACATACTGCCCGCTCAAAATCGGGACGATTTTGAAATTTAAATTAATTGGGAACAGTATATTACAAATTATTATCAATGTTATAATAAACAATACTTAATATACTTAAAAGGTTTATACATTAAATTGATCCTTGGATTAAAGTAAATCACTTCTAACTTAAACATCTGTAAATAACAAAATTATTACGCTATCAAAAAAGCTCAAAGGCAAAACAAAACAATTTCTGTGCTAGAAAAGGTAGAAAATAAGAAAAAATCATGATAAAAACGAGTCTTTGCATAACTAAACATGATCTCTCTTGAAGCATGAACATATAGACATGAAATACATATGTTTAAACTTTAACAAACGTAAATGGCATTGAAAAATACAATACATACAATAATTGGTACAATAATTTTCAAAAGTTGAATATATAATCACATAACATATATAAATAATTGATAATACAACGAAAACGCAGTGACTATTGCAATAATAGCTGCCAGAACGTAGTAATAATAATTACATCGTTAATGATACAAGTGACTTGTATGATCGCCCCGGGAGCCCCGGGCATATTACAGGCAATGTGACAAGTTCACACTCCTAGTAAGCCTCGTATGGCACACATACGACTAGTCTGTTGCCACCGGAAGGGGGCATAATTTGTGGATGGGCCTGCGTAAGATACCCAGAGCGGTGCGGACTTCCGCAACGCGCACTATGGAATCTTGACCCGCAAAAACATTAGTAATTACCCCTCGCTTCCACTGAAGCGGGGGGGGGGAATTATCGTCCAAAATGAGGACAAGCTGTCCGACATTCAAATTTCTTAACGGCGTGCGCCATTTGTTGCGCTGCTGCAACTGGTGCAGGTAATCCCTGGACCATTGTTTCCAGATGGATTGCGTAAATTTTTGGAGCAACTGCCATCTGCCCAAGTGACTAGTAATGCTTTGAGTATAGTCGGGTTCCGGAAGAGCAGTCAGTGGAGCACCGACCAAGAAATGAGCGGGAGTTAAGGGTTCAGGGTCTCTAGCATCGTCGGACACAGCACATAAAGAGCGAGAATTAAGGAAAGCCTCTACTTAAGAGAGAAGTGTAGAGTATTCCTCAAAATTCAAGATAGTACCGCCTATTACGCGACGCAAATGATATTTAACACTCTTCACACCGCTTTCCCACAAACCACCGAAATGAGGGGCTGAAGGAGGGATAAAGGACCACTTGATACCACGGAGACCGCAAAACTCCTGAGAAGATTGCTCAACTCCCTTTGAATTTAAAAATTTGTACAAATCGTATAAGGTGTGGTTGGCACGACGAAAATTCGTACCATTATCCGAAAATATCTGCGCGGGAATACCTCTGCGCGCGATGAACCTTTTTAAAGCCGCTATAAAGGCGTTGGAGGTGAGATCTGATACCAATTCTAAATGGATGGCCTTTGTGCACATGCATATAAATAACGCGATGTATGCCTTTGACGTGGACTTTGAGCGCTGCCCGCCATGGCGTAAAAGTACAGGACCGGCATAGTCCACGGCCGACTGGAAAAATGGCTTTGCAGGCGTGACCCTATAAGGGGTTAACTGACCTAATAGTTGATTCGCGCCTCTAGCACGGTAACGGAAACAAATGATACACTTATGTATTACTGAGCGGATATAAGACTTGTCGTGAATGATCCAATACTTCTGTCTGAGAGATGATTGGGTTGATTGCACCCCAGCGTGCAACAAACGGATATGTTCATACTCAATTATTAATTTAGTGAGATGAGAATGCGGGTGCAAAATTATTTGATGTTTACTAGCGTAGTTAAGTGAGGAGAGTTGTAGGCGTCCACCTACTCTTAAGATACCTGTGTCATCCAGGAAGGGGTTTAGTGCAAGAATTTTACTGCTGCGAGGAATGCAGCGATGTGCCTCAAGCTCCTTAACTTCTAAGCCGAAGTGCAAATGCTGAGATTGGTGAACAAAAGCAAAAGTGTGTCATGCAACTCTTGAGCAGGCAAAAAGGACGTGACCCTGTCAACAACCGGGAGCCAGAGTTGCGAATAAATCTGCGACAATATGCGAAGACGCGAATGAGCCTTGTAAGGAATGAATAATTTTCAACATAGCTATGGGTGGAGTAGGCGACAATTAGTGAGGTTTGGACCTGCTTACGACGTTCCTGCTCAAGGTCGGGGTAAGCACAGGGCGCCTGAATGTCAAAGGCGCTAGTGGGCTATAATGATGACTCATGGGCTAACCAGGACGGACCATGCCACCATTGCGTATGGCTGTGCAAACTACGAAGGAGGCAACCGCGTGATAAAATGTCGGCAGGGTTGTCTGTTGATAATACATGATGCCAAGTTCCCCGGCTAACAAGACGCTGAATTTCCGCGACACGGTTTGCCACAAATACCTTCCAGCGGGAAGATTGTTGATTTATCCAATATAACGCTATCATCGAGTCCGAATAGAGATATAGTCCGTCAAAATTGTAGTTGACGGCGTTTAAAACCTTATAAGTTAACTGCGCTAATAATAAACAACCACAAAGTTCAAGCCGGGGTAGCGTTATCTGTTTCAGCGGAGCGACCCTAGATTTAGCACACAACAAGTTTGACGATATGGCGCCGTTCGAATAGACCGTTCGCACATAAATACAACACGCGTAACCTTTAACCGAGGCGTCGGCGAATCCGTGTAGCTGTAATGAATTGACTTGACAATTGTTGAAACTCTTAACCGACCTCGTAATTTTAAAATGAGTGTCGGAAACTAATTGAGAGTAGAGTTTCAGCCATTGATTAGATAATGACCCAGATAAAGGTTCGTCCCAACCTGTGCCCGACAACCACAACTGTTGTACAAAATGTTTGCACCAAAACGTAATGGGGACAATAAGACCCAGCTGGTCGTAAATCCCTGCAATGACCGACAACACGCTTCTTTTGTTGAACACGGTCGAATTGTCATCACCCCGAATGGTGTATAAAAAATTATCTTTGTCAGCGTTCCATTGGATTCCCAATGTACGCACGTTTTGACCTTTGCTGCAGTCATGGGATACTTGGGCGCGAAGGGCCATAATCTTATGGTGGTTAGAAAACCACTTATGTAACGTGAAACCATATCTTTTTAGCACATCCACGATCTCGAATTTAATTTTAGCTAACATGTTCGGATCATCCGAACCCGTTACAAGATCATCTACATAAAAATCATTGGCTATGGCTATACAAGCCATAGGGTAGTCGGATTTATTTTCGTAGGCTATCTGCGCCAGACAACGTGTAGCAAGGAAGGAGGCACTAGCAGTTCCATACGTGACCGTCCTTAAAGCGTAATGTTGCAGTTCCTTGTGCGGCGCGTCACGCCAAACGATGCGCTGCAAGTTTGAATCCTTTGGGTTAACCATAATTTGACGATATATCTTTTCTATGTCTGCAATAAGTACGTATCGGTGGGTACGGAAACGAACCATGATCGAGAACAGATCCTGCTGGATCGTAGGACCGACCATTAAAGTATCGTTGAGGGACAGATTATTTGTCGTTTAGCGGAGCCGTCAAAGACCACACGCAACTTAGTGGTTAGGCTGGAGCCCTTGAAGACTGCGTGATGGGGCAAATAAAAAATGTCTGATTTGTCAAGCGACAAATCGTAATCATTAAGTGGAGACATATGACCAAGCTTCAAGTATTCACTCATGAACTCGCTATAGTCCTTGTAAAGGGTAGGGTTCTGCTTGAACTTGAACTCTAGCGACTGGAACCTGCGGATAGCTCCGCGGAGAGAATCTCTCAAATGAGATTTATCTGACCTGCGAGGCAGGGATACCACGAATCTCCCTTCGCGGTTGCGGATAGTATTTGTCACAAAATGTTTTTCACACGCCGAGTCCTCAGAGCAGGGTTCGCGACTAGAGACCTCCTCCAGCTTCCAGAATTCTTTTAGTTGCGAGGAAATCTGACTATCATCCTTACAGACCATAAAGGACAAAACTGTTTTAGTTATGTCGACATTGAAGGGTAAATTACCGGCTAGAATAAATCCTAACTTAGTCTCCTGAATTATAGGAAAGTGCGGTCCGCGCATAAATTTAATAGGTTCGATTAATTGGAGATAATATTGAGCGCCGAGTAGTACATCGACTTGCGACGAGCAGTGTAGGTGTGGATCAGCCAAGAATACGTGCTTGGGTAAATTCAAAGAGGCGAGATCAAACGATTCCGCCGGTAAATCATTAGTTATACTGGGAAGTACGGGACAATGCACGTTTAATGTAAAAGGTTTATAGCGAGAATGTAGCCTTACCTTTGTACTGAAATCAGCCTGGGATAGTGACTTATTTATACCCGTTATGGGCAATTGCGATGTAACCAACATGAGGCCCATTCTGCGGGCGAAATCCATTGTGCAGAAATTTGCTTGCGAGCAGGAATCTAATAAAATTCTAACGGGGAATTTTCTACCGACTTTATTAGTTGTCATACAGACAGCGGTGGATAACAATACTGATTTATTCGTTTGAGACTTTAGTGACCATTGGTTATTGATGGAAGATACATCTTTGTTGGGGAGGTGAATCATGGTGTGGTGACGCCTTGCACACTTTTTACAAGAAAATTTTGATGGGCATTGCGAACTTTCGTGACCCGGACGAAGGCAATTTAAACAAAGTTTGTTTTTTATTATGACGTTTCTTCTTTCAGGGATAGCAAGCGATGTGAATTGTAAGCAATCAGTAATCCTATGTTTTCCGTTACATAGCCTACATAAATTATCTGCGACATGAGAATGGAATGCCCCCCTTGGATCGCTTATCGGTTTAACTACCTTGCCATAAGGAGTCTTATCGCTGGTATTTAACTTGCTCGTTGAGGTAGTTACGCTATCACGATTCTGTAGTAATTGTCTTCGTGAGTTTAGGAATTTCATAAAATTATTAAAATCAGGGAATTTATGTTCCGACAAGCTCTCTTTCCACAACCGGAAAGTGTAACTATCAAGTTTTTTAGCTAAGTAATGCATAACAATAATTTCGAAGGTGTTAACTGGCAAGTTGAGATTATTTAGAGCATTGACATTGGCTGATAATTCATCAATGAATCTAGATATGCTAACTTGGGATTCTTGTTGAACCGATTGTAAGTCCAGGACATTCCCGACATGATGGGCGGAGACAATTAGTTTACTGTCATATCTATTCTTCAACAGATCGATAGCCACCGCGTAATTCTCATGCGTGTTTGGCAGTGACATTATTACTTTAAGCGCCTCGCCAGATAATGACGAATGCAAATAGTGTAATTTTTGTATGTCCGTCAGATCTGTTCTGACGTGTATTAGTTCAAGAAAAGTGTGATAATAATGCTGCCACTCAATAATACTTCCCGCAAACCGAGGTAATTTGATCGGTTCCAACTGAATGGGGGGTGTTTTAAGATGCTTACTTTCAGCATTAGTTAGGGGTTTCTGGTTCATATGCTCAGCTTGCTCCAGCAGGTGTTGCAACTTACACTCTATGCTACAAAGATCGTCTTCAGTTTGTACCCTATCACTCGCTAAAGCAAAGTCCGCTTTCTCGGATTCGATTTGGGATTGAATCTCATCGTATTTGGTGGATAATTCCATCAAACGCCGAAGTTTTATTTTTAGCGCAGGATGATCGCTGGTTTCCAAATCGAAATTGTTCGCGAAATTGTTTACGCGTGATATCGAAGGTTTAATCGTGCCTCGTTTTTTTATTAAAGCTTTTAAATCTGCCATGATTATAATTTAAAATATAATTTGGAATACTTTGAGCGCAGAGCATGTGAACCATAGACCTAAATTTTGATAAATCTGAGTACGTTGCGGTAGCTAGCGATCGTTATGTATATGAACACAATACTTGTTACAACATATGCTTACTCTCTATATTAAACAACCTCTTTTGGAAATTAAAAATTGTTAAAATTATGAATTTGAAAGATAATAATACATATAGTCTTGTCTTTGATGTTGGAACTCACAATGAGCTACTAACTATTTACTAACGTGTATTGAATAATGATGGTGTGTGTTTACACAAATGTGTTAAAAAATAACTATTAAATATAAAATGTTGCTTGGAATATTAAATATAAGTAAAAAGTTCATAGTCACGTGGACGTTGATCCAGACGTGCTGAAGCTGGCTTCGATCCCGCTGCTCGATCCTGTTAAGAGTTGTTGCACCTCTTGTCTCTACCGGTTAGATGACGCCTTATGTTGCAGCTCTCCATAATTTAAAGCTGTGGAAGTTTTTTGATGTAGAATCACTAATGCTGTCCTGCCGTGTCCCGTCGTCTCTGGTTTACTGCTCTGTAGAATCTTGTAGTGTTGATTGTAAGGCAATTTTGAAAGTTTATAGAGGCACGCAACTGTCAGCAATCCAAAGTTGAGAATGTTGGGGCTTGAACGAAACGCCGTTTGGGCCCATTAAATTACATATTATATCGCTGTGGACAAAAGTAAAAATCCGGTTCGGTTGAACCAAAAATGCCCGCAAGGCAAAAATAATATCTGTCCCGTGGGGACCAGAAATGTTGCCCGTAAGGCCAAAATAAAATGCGGTCGCTTGTGGACCATAGAATGCGAAATCCTGCCCGTGAGGACCAAAAATGTTGCGTACTGGAAGCTCTTGAAGTTTCTAGAGTTGTTCCAAAAACGCTAAGTGAAAAGGGCTGGTTTTGAAACGTAATAAAGTGGACTGTATTGATGAAGAATAATACTCATTTGTTGAAAATATTAAGATTCAAATTCTATTGCCGACACGTGCGGGTGTTTTAAGGCCAGGACGCCCGTAAAATTAGTTTTGATAAAAGTCGAAATCCATTGTAAATAGACGCAAGTCGTCTGACTAATTTAGTGCTAGCTGCACATGAAAATATTGAATAATATTCCAGAAGCCGCGGTTGGAAGAGTAATTTTTAACGAGAGTACAGCTTGGAGTCGATTAAGTAACTGAACTGAACTTGACCACCGTCAGCCAGCTGACTGCCGGCGGCCTTTGATAAGCAAAGTGACGTCATCCGCTCGTGCCGCAATGCGGTGTTTACAACATACAGATAATAAATACAGTACAAAGTTCGAACAACTACGTTGAGCTGAAAAATAGCAAAAGTGCCTACGTGACTCATGGCACGCGGCGGCGAGCAAGGCTTTTCCAGTCGTTTGAAGACCGTTCTGAGCGGCATTCGAGGTGCTCCTTCTGGACGCTACTCGACTACTCTACTGGCACAGAAGCCCACTGTCACGACAGCGCAAGGCGGCGAAATATAAATTCTGGATTTTGAAGCGGCCGAGTTTCAGTTACAAGTGCTAATCAAAGTGATTGTTGGAGCTTAATGGGAAATTATTATTTGTTAATTACTGCAAAACTATAATAAGGTGACATTTATAACTGGAATTGTTGTGTAAGTCTGTCTCTGTTGGTTTCTAACTGTTGTTTGTGTCTTATTTTGTAGTTAGTGACTACACTGGTGTCAGTCATTCTGTTTCCTCGGTACAATACGTTGATCCATAATGTTTTCCTTTTTTTTACTTTTCCTTTACAGGCGTTCTTTAGCACATAGACTAAGGCTAAAAACAATCTTATAGCTATCAATTCTACATTTCAGTAACATTTTTTCGGATGTTTTCAACTTTGACACATTGGAAACACCCCTAAATCCCTTAAGTCTATAAACATTTCGTTAACTTGAACGATTCCAAAGACTGAGTTTTCCAGTGAAGAAAGTCTACAGCTTACAAACAAATCTAACGTGGCATAAATGTGGTTCAAACTATAAAGATAGTAAAAACTGTAAAAATATGCAACTTCTGATACCAGCATTCCACTATTGAAAAAGGCAGACCAAGAAAGAGAACAAAACAATTATAAGAAACCTGTGACAATTTGCTTGATACAACGTAAGTGTTATACACAGACCACGTGACCTGTTAATGTCATTCAGTGTTGTGTTTATCTAATGGGTATTAATAGTGATTAACAGTAATAATTGTTATGAATATCCAGTTGCTTTTCTTCTTTGCGATGCCCATGATAACTACAATGAGAGAAGTAAAATGATTGCAGTGATTGTAATTGCTATTTGAACGCTTTACTTTTGAAAGAATAATACTTTAGCTGCCAATATTATTGAAAAACGAGCGAATATTTTCGAGTGGATATTATAATAGTTGTACTAAATAAATTTATCATACTCATATAGTAACAAAGTTTACTTATATAGGCTACTACTTTTCCCAACTTACACTTTTTATTACTTTTCTACTTTACGGTAAGCGTTGTTGTATCTAATTTTTCTAAAAGTATTGTAATATTAAAGTTCTTTAGCGTAACAACTGCAGTAATTCTTGATCGAGATTGCTACTGCAGCTTATAACTCTAATAGATATAGCTAGCACCGAAACGATTAAATAATGAAACCTTGCATTTATAAAGAATTTACGGATTTTATATGCATGTACATTTATATATTTATATTGGAAATGCGTGATATAAATTGTATGTTAATTTAGATATTATATTATGGAAATATTCCATTATCATGATTACAACACGACGTCATGATTTATTATCATGATAACACGACGTCGTATTATCATGAATTAAATACGACACGACGTAACCATCCATTATCTACTTCTTACAACAAATTAAAAAACTGCCTTTGTTGCAATACCCAAAGTCTGTAAAGGTCCAGCTTACACAAAGCTAAACTACACTTGAAAAATTTGTATCGAAGTGTTCCTTTCAGTTCTGTTGATAACTGGGGAAAAATAACTTTCCGTGTATACCAAATACAATCTCTGAACGATATGTTACAGATACATAAGATCAATACGTGTACTCTTATGTTCGCTTTATTGCTTAAAATCTACACAAAGTAAGGGAAAGTCCTTATTATACATAAGGATAAAAGTATTTATTACATTTATTAAGTTGTATACGGGATCAAACTATCCTTGGTTTAATGCTTCCAGATGATGATGATGATGAAGTTGTATACGGTTACTCTGACCCTTTTGCGCCTTAGAATTTTAACTACGATCCTTTTGGTTTGACCTACCATGTCACAGAATTTCAGTTGTGGTAATGCAATTTATTAAGTATTTAATAGGTAATATCATTGCAACTGTTGAATAATTCTTCAAGTCTATAATCCTTCAATAAGTCTTCTCGTACCTACCAAGAGAAAACTACCGGCGTCCCTTCGGTAAGCAGTCAGTGATGATTGGGATGTCTGTAGTTTTAACAGATAAAGTTAATTCTGTTTAATATTTATCCATCTTTTCTGAGTCTTAGTGTTTTTTTACCATTGTATATTTTTTTAATGAGTGAGAAGCTGACTTACTGCATCAACCTGAAGCCAGAGGGAAGAAGAAGGAGGGAGAAGGCTAAAAAAAATTGTTTGACAGTGTACAGAAGCGCCAAATTGAAGTTTGGCCTTCAATTGTATGATGATGAAGGTAAAGATAAGTGGAGAAACATGATGAAAGCAGGATTTCTGGGCGTATTGGGAAACTCCTTATATTTGTTTAGTGTATAACAGTCTCATGTCAATTTAAAATGTATGCATAGTGGATGTTTAGTTTTTTGAATTGGATGTTCAGTCCTCATGTTAATGGTTTTATTATTTTATGTTTCCCTCCACTGTTTTCTGGAAAACATTCAAATAACAATTACATTGCATGATAATTGCCCACATGGACGTTTATACTTGATACCTGAACGGTTATGTTTTCTTAATTAGCAATTCCATAAACTATTTGTTCTCTAAAAAAACTAGTTCATCGCACTTTGTTTACAACAGTGTACGAATGTTATCTCTAAATTTAGTTTATTAGGAACATGAAGATAGAACAAATTATCGGTTTTTAGTTTTACGTGAAGATGAGACGGGCGCCCGAGTATTGATGCAGGTGTGACCCTGCTATTTCAGGGGAGTACGTAATATTGTAGGCAGAACATTGTAAGAGATGAAACTTTTATGTCGTCAGGTGACATGATATTATTGAAAACGAAAAACGTAAACGAAGCCAAAGTACGAGCGACTCAAGGCGACACATGTCAAATTCCACTTGCATCACAACTGTTTCAACACGCCTCTCACTTTCCTTCTTACTTTACCCATTACTGACTGTGTCTCTCCTCCCTCTCTTAATTTATATGTTTTTATCAGTCTATTTGTCTGTTTCTCCCTATGTTTATCTAGTTTCTGCAATAAAAAATTGAGGTAATAAAGCTAGACAACTTTGAGGTAATAAAATATATTTAATAAAAAAAATTTTTAGTTTGCCAAATGAAATATAATCTTTTGTACAGTGCTTAGCAACAAACAAAAACCAAGTACAAATAGCAAGTGCTTCACAACAAATATCATGACATGTATCATAAAACTTTACAGACAACATCATACAAGCAGATTTTAAGATACCGATTGTTCTTTACCATTATGATAATGGTATAATGGTACAGAGTCATTACGATAATGATACCATTAACATAAGATAATTTGGCTTTAATAATAATGTACGGGTCTTGAGGACATTTATGCGTAAACGTTTAATTTATAAAGGATGTGAATTTTCAGACATCAACAACGTGACACTTATAAACAACATACCATACAAAGACAAGACGAATGAGTAACCTGCACATAACCATAAACATAAAACACAAAACAGACTAATACATGACTAAATGAAAACAATACAGAACACGATACAACTTTTAAAATATTAAACAACGTAAATACTAAAAAACAAGTGTATACACCAAATCCAACAGCCACCACTCATCAATCCAACAAACGAGATTACTGGCTAGGAATTTCCGCGGGAATGTTTTTGTACTCCTCACTGGAATGCCTTATCTTATGTCAGTTGCTATATCGAAAATGCGCATGTTATTAACGAGCTCGTATTTTAAGCCAAAATTATAAATTGGTGGTACTTCACCAGTTTTGTATAAAATTTGAGGTAAATGTGTTCTTAGTAATACCATTTTAGTA
The DNA here is from genome assembly GCA_034769895.1 of Magicicada septendecula. Lineage (NCBI taxonomy): Eukaryota > Metazoa > Arthropoda > Insecta > Hemiptera > Cicadidae > Magicicada > Magicicada septendecula. The sequence goes on along the minus strand of CM068374.1, from coordinate 137,235,903 downwards.
AAGAAAAAATGTGCAGAATCATTTAGTATCATTTCGCGCACGTGCAGTGCGTCTGATATATTTTCAGCGTGTATCAGTGTGTCAGTGTGTCGTCGAGAAGTGTATGCATCTGTGACGGCCGTCATACGTTCAACTTGCGTCGGTCACATCCGAGCGCATTGTGTTCGCTGTTATGTCCAGTTCGTTACCGTCTATGTAAAAAAGCGATTGTTACTGTCAGCGTAGTCGTCGTTGGTTTTTTTTATCTTCCAACGGGACATCGCCGACTAACGTGACAAAGTACTGTGCTGTTCTTAAGCTACATATTTTAAAATCAAACCAACAGGTTGTGTACAAAACGTTTCATTAATTAAATACAGTCCGCATAAAAATATGGCGCGAGCAAAGTGGTGTCTGCCCCCGACCAGGTACGTGTAAGGATATTTCTTCGTGTTTGTTTTTCTTTGTGTGATAAATACAAACATCCTTTTACTTTGAGCTCTGTAGTGTACGTAATAAACCTATAAAAAATGGTTTTGAAATTTACATTACAAATTGCCATACTAATTTTTCAATATTTAATTTTAATTAAAATATGTTTTAATTATTGGATAAATTAATGTTTAATTAATGTCACAAAGTAAAGCTGTATTCAATCGAGTAAGCTGTGTGTGAATACATGGTGACATATTTACAGTAAGCCTTAGTTGGTGTCCTGTGCAAAGGGGTGTAAATGTTGGAAGATAAAATTGTTATTAGAATAAGTACTGCATGTTAACATAGTTTAAGACGATAAAAACAATAAAAAATAGCAGTGCAGTGAAGAGTGAAAGTTAATAAGTGTTGTGCGCGTAACGAATTATGTGAAGGTAATTAACAGTAAGCCAATTAACAGACACACTATAAGTCATTTATATTATTGTGCAATTTAGAGTAATTAATAATAACTAATTATTTTAAATTAAATTTTGAAAGCATTTATTCAACTGACAAAATAATTAGCTATGCGAGGACATGTAGTTGAAAATACGTGGTTTGGAAAAGTCTAGAAACCAGAAATTCATGTCCATCAACATGTGGTCGATTTTATAGTAAAATCTAGAACTTTTTATCATGACAAATGACATCATGTGCGTAAATCTGTAAAAGCACGGGTGAGCCGTGAGTTAGGCAGTCTTTCGCAGTCTCTCAGAGTCGGAGGGAGCGGCTGAATTAGACCACGAAATCAGGCACGGCGTTCGAGATCTTCAACGATCGCTGGCTGTCAACGAAAGCTGAATCATGAGCGACTTGGACAGATACAACGCCAACAAGGAAACTCTGAGATCGACATCACAAATTAGGAGGACAACAGCTGGTGTGGAAGCAGGAGCGGGGCCACGAGATCATCTGGACTGATTCAACTCAACCCAGCAAATTTCAGGAAAGTGGAATTATAAAACTCTTTATAAACTACAAAAAATTTACATGCATTGCACAAATACAATGCACACAGAAGGGCATTGAAAATGCTTCAATAAATCTAAAAAATATATATATTTATGTTCATTCACCAATCAATGAATTCATTCTTCATTTACCAATGTACAGATTATAAGTTAAATGTAGTCGCATTCATAAGCGAAGTTTTATATGTGTACTACGTTATTGACAACAAAGAAGTAGTTTCTATGGAAACTCACCGCTTCCCATTTTCGATCACGCACCAGCGGTCGTTTTCAAATGTGCGACACGTCCTTATAAACATTTTCAATGTTAAGAATTAAAGACTCTTTTAAATTGCTAACTATCAAATATTTTAAATGTATATGTATTTTCAAACTTATAATTTTTAGATATAACTGTATGTGTTTTATATAGTAAAAAAGAAATAACCAATAAATGTATTAAATCACCTAATGAAAATTTATTCCTGCAAGTGTAGTCACCTTCAAACCTTTTACCTTGCAGTGTGTGTGTGTGTGTGTGTGTGTGTGTGTGTGTGTGTGTGTGTGTGTGTGTGTGTGTGTGTGTGTGTGTGTAGTGTTATTACAGTGTTATTATTAGTGCAGTGTTATTACTCACAAATGGAACCACATGATACTTAGATAATTACCTGTCTTTATACGGAAATCTATATTTTTACATATACATATTATCAAGGTATTGATAATTGAAACAATAGGCTAAATACTTTTAAGGCCGGAAGGACTGAATTAACTAAAAAGTCATTGTGGTAATTTAAAGTAACTGAAACACATGTATAGTAACATATTCATATACTATATTAATTGTAATAATTAAATAAAATCAAAGTTATTTTATAATATTATATTCTTTGGTTCTATTACTAATTAAATTAAATTAGATGTACGGAAGAGCGGCTTCTGTATAAACACACGTGTCAACTCGCGGAGCGTTTGTACAGAGAATCTCACTGTTTACGGGTTGATTCATTTTAAAAATATTTTTAAACCCTGGTCGACACCTGTTCTTATTTTTCAAATATAAATAAATTATGTAAACCAACAATTTTTGAAAGATAACATCAGTTCTTTTTACTGCAACACGCGTACACACCCGCGAGATCACACGAGTCTCATCGTTAGCTGTGATAAAGTACTTTCTACAAGATTGTGCTCGTGTATCTGACAACAAAGTTCGTCTGTTAGATTAACTTATCAAAACTTACGTTGATACTCAGTCTTCTGCCTTGAGTGATCATGAAGTAAATAAGATTAAGAGATAATGTTACGCCAAACCTCATATTTTCGAGGAACAATAATCTTCAAATATATAAATGTCCAACAAATTAATTAAACATCAACACAATATTAGTGAATACAGTAACTCAGGTAAAAGTATAGAAAGGTAAAATTTAAGAGTTGAAACGTCAAAAGTTAAACTAGGCATTCCATAGGTTTCGACAGCATTCCTTCTGCATCAGTCATCCGATATTTAAGTCATTTTGTAATTTCCACCTGTTCAAAACATCTGACCGTTTTTAGCACATTTCTACACCAACTTGGCATCCTGTTAGCATTTCACTCTAATCCCATACTTATACAGCGGCAGTATCTAATTCAGTTTCACTAACGGCATTTTCTTGAATAAAACTTATCCACACTTTTGCACATTTATCATTTCACCATAAACACACTTCATGTTTAACACTTCATTGTTGTTTACCTTAGTCCTCTACGAAATTATCTAAATTCTTCCCCATCAGCTACATCTAAAGCCTCAATCATTCAGTGTCTCTTCCCAACAGACCACAATTCACAGGCATGCACACACAAAAAATGTAAGAGATTTTGTCGGATCTCAACTACGAGCTTGGAGTCCTGTTCTCGTAACACTTAATATAGCTCCTCAGATATGATGCGACAGTTACATCCTTTCAGAGTAGTCCTAGTTCCACAATCGGTTACTCCTGAATCTTCTGTCGATCATACACAATTCAAGTTTAACGTCATACAACACTTTAGTTAGTACTTTAAAAAGTACTTTTTAGTTAGTACCAGTGTCACTACGCGATGTGAACACTACCGTTTTCCGTGTGTACGAAGGAGAGCGTAAGAGTGAGAGAGAGTGAAAGATAGATAGATAGATAGAGAGAGAGAGAGAGAGCTCGCGCGCGCACGTGTGTGTAGTGTTACGCAATTGCAGAATGTTCCCGAACCTTGGAAAGTGTCGTTCTGTTTTCTTCAAAGCCAAAAGTACGCTCTAGTGTTTTCGAGTGATTGTTGACGCAAATTATGGATTAATCTGTAACACTTGTGCTACCTATTTAAACAACACCAGATGGCTTTGTCATCAGCCATAAGTGACGATTTATTCAAGTGCGGTACGAAATATTGTGGCGAAGTGTTATTACTGTGTTATAATTAGTGTGGAACTCTATTACTTGACATTATTATTTCGTGTGTAACAATTTTACTTGAATTGTTGTAAGAGACTATCTTGTTGATTACAAATTATTAATTGTGTCTCATTAAAGCTGGTAATTAGTGATTTCATTGGTGTCTGTATTTTGTTTTCCTCTATAGCCTACCATACGACGATCAGTGAGACCATCGTAACAAGACACACACGTTCACACGAACATGAGTCTCCGCATTATGTAGATTTTTCAGAGCATAATAATCCATGTATACATTGTCATATTAAACTATACCTGCAATGAAGAACAGACAATAGGTACCTGACAGCGCGTGCGTACTTAAGTTATATTCTATAGTTTTGTGTGTGTGTGTGTGTGTGTGTGTGTGTGTGTGTGTGTGTGTGTGTGTGTGTGTATGTGTGTGTGTGTGTGTGTGAGAGAGAGAGAGAGAGAGAGAGACTCGTCACTTTATTTCATTTTGTATATTGGATAAATGTAGTAATAACCTATAAATTACAAATGACAAAAATATAATATAACGAGTAATTTTTGTTTACAATTTGTTTTAAATCATTTAGTTAATCTGTATAATAGTTGAAAAGACGGAAATTGCAAGTGACAACCTACACACTAGAATCTGAATTTAACTCATGGACTTTTCCAATCACAGAAAAATATATAAATGCGACGTTTCGGCACCCAAATAATCTACAACCGTCTTCAGGCTAATTATATACTAATATATGTAAAGAAATAAATAATAACACTCTATAAGCCAGTGACAGAGGATCAACAGAGTTAGGGCTCTTTCACACGGGTAAACGAGTCTGCGGCAGATGTCTGCGGCAGACGTCTGCCGTAGTAGGCTCACGCGAGCTGGTTCTCGGCACACTGTGCCTATGTGCCTCGCACCAAACGGCCCAGCCTCAATTTAGTCAGTGAAGAGTAAACACTCTAATTCAGCATATTTTTTTAAATTGTTTTTTATACAGTATTTCAAAATTATGAATGAACAGGAAGAAGTAGTTGCAGTATTGCTCTAGCACTAATTGAAAATAGAAAAAGAAGAAAATAAGGAACAGGAAAATGTTGATTGACCCACTAATAAACGAAGACTTACCACTAGTAGTTTTGCACTGTTGTATCACGAACTGAGAAATGGCAAAGAAAAGTTTTTCAATTATTTTCGTATGTCGATTTCTTCTTTTGATGAATTGCATAGTTTGTTGGAGAATAACATTCAAAAACAGAACACCAACATGAAGCATTCGTTGCAACATTTGAAAAGTTAGCGGTTAAAAAATGTATACACTTTAAATTTACAATACACATTGTTTTTTATTCAATTTGTATTTTTATTAGTAAAATTTTTAATTACAATTAATAAGACACAACTGCAGTAACTATTTACTTGTCTAATGCAATTTTGTTTTTTCTTGACATTTCTTCTTAATCTTCATAGGCAATTAAAAATATTTCATTCCAGGATTGTTGTTTTTTTATTTTATTACTATTATCTTTACAAGAACAATCCCATATAGCTGGACAATTGCGAATTTCTTCAATAAAGGATTCTACATCGAAAGTATGAATGACGTCTGCCTCGTGTGAAAAGGTTCTAAGGATTTGCACTTGTTAACTAGCAACTGACCTGCCCGACGAGTTGAATTCGACTGTCGGGGAGAGAACGAGCCGGCAGACGTCTGCCTCTCGTGGCTCATTCGCACCCTCGTGTGAAAAGCTATGCATTGTATCAATGGGATTTTTGTCCCTAGCAGACGTCTGCCGCAGATGTCTGCCTCGTGTGAAAGGGCTCTTGTAGAGAATCAATGTCACAGTATTTTGTTGACCTTGGTGGTGTGCAAGTGTTTGTGCGAATTGTTCTTGTGTTTTGTGAATGTTGTGTGTTTTAGGCTAAGTATTGATTTGAATTATTTTACCTTTTAGTTATACAGGGTGGCGCAGAGAAACGGGATAATTTGAAATAATTAGAAAAAAATGAAGGAACGTTATAAAACTTTATTTGATGCTCAAAATATGTTCTACAAGACTGGAAATTACATTAGGCATCACTTTTTAAAAATTACATCAGTTACATGCTGCCCATTTTGCCGTACACATGCAGTAAGTCGTTTTTGTAGGTTTTGCATAGCGCGGCGCAATGTGTCACCTGGGATTTTGGCGATTTCCTCTTCAATCTGTGTCTTGAGCTGAGCAAGGGTTCTTGGTCTAGTCTGGTACACGATGCTCTTCAGATGTCCTCATAAAAAGAAGTCACAGACTGAAATCGGGGTGGCCAAGCGATGTTAGCATTCCTTAAAATTATGCGATCCCCAAACAAACGTTTCACTGCTGCCATAGACTGTCTGGCAGTGTGTGAGGTGGCTCCATCCTGTTGAAACCAGGTGTGCTGAATGTCAAGATTTGGAAAAGTATGGAGTCTTGGAGCCAAAAATGTCTCTAGCATGTTGACATAACGTTCATACGTCACAGTGACAGCAGTGCCTCGTTCATCTTCAAAAAAGTAAGAGCCTATCACCCCATGGCACGACACTGCACACCATACGGTAACTTTGGTACTGTGTAATGGACGCTGGTGAAGCTGAGCACGGTTTTCTTGAGCCCAGTAACGGAAGTTCTGCTTATTCACGTATCCACTTAAGTGAAAATGGGCTTCATCGGACATCCAAAGATTTTGAATGAAGTTAGCATCCTCATTGATTTTAGCCAACAATTGTTCACAAATTTGCAGGCGCAATACACAATCATTCAGTTGTTGCACAATCTGAAGTTTGTACGGATGAAATTGAAGTTCATGGAGTATTCTTTGAACGTTCCGACGTCCAAGCTGCAATGACGAGGCAGTTTTTTGCACCGAACGACGAGGACTCCTTAAGATGGCAGCTCGCACGGCAACAATGTTTTCTGGGGTACGTACAGACCGTACACTCCCACTAGGCTTTTTCTTCAAAGCTGAACCAGTCTCTTCAAAATTACGAACCCACGTTTCGATTGCGTATAAAGATGGAACTTGACCGCGGGGCGGGATCTGATAGTGGCGCCGAAGCTCTCGTTGTGCAGCTGTCTAACTGTCACCATGTCGGTAAAACGCTCTTACGGCGACCGCACGCTCTGCACCGCTCCACTGCTCCATGGTAACTAAATGTCTGTTACTGCTAGAGAGACAGTTTCACTTCTGCTACATCTACAGGGCTGCCAACATCAACTTCAAATTTTCCCGTTTCCCTGCTCCACCCTGTATATTCTGTGAAGTTTTGTTATTATTATTTTGTAGACTATCACTGGCTGACAGAGTATATTTATTTCTTTACATGTATAGTTTCGTAGTACGTATATAATTAGCCTGAAGATGGCTGCCAACTGTTTGGGTGGCCGAACCTTCGCATTATATATTCTTCTGTGAGGCCAAACGTCCGTCAGTTAAATTCAAATTCAGATGTGTATAATCCATCGTAACCATCTTTTAAAGAAGTTTCCGCCCCCTAGAGTCGCCCCCAGCATACAGAATTGCGAGCGCAAGCACATGTGGGCACAGGTATGACACTATTTTTGAATGCCTGTATTGCACTCAGTTTTCGTTACTCAGACTGAGCGATCACTTTGTTATAGTGCAATTATGATTCATACTACAAACAATTAAGCTTTATGAGTTGTAGTCTTAATCAATCGATTAATGTGATTTCACATAGTGGAAATTATTTACTGCTGATTTAAATTTATGTTAATATATTGCAACAGTACGTCTGCGTACGTTACTGTGCATTGTAGCAGTTAGTTAAAAAAACTGTTAAATTAACATTGTCAATATTTAAAAAAAATGCGTATTGAAAGCTGTAAGTAACCAGCGAAGGGGAACACCGAATACGCAGGACGGTACATGCAGATCACGCCACACTCAAGCTGAGACTGTGTACACTGTAATGTAAGTGTGTGTGTGTAAGCCAGTTGAATCCGGCATAGTGTCACCCCTGAACAAAAGTGAATTAAATAAGTAATTTATTTAAATTTTGGTAAGTGCGCGTAAGATATGACAAAACAAATTACGCCTTGTTATTAATAATATAAAGACGCGCACATTTGCAAAATCTAGTGCGAAACAAATAATACATATTAATGAGTGTAAATAAAAATGAATAGAACCAAGAACAATTAAAGTATAGAAAACTGTTAACATACAATTATACATAAAAAAATTACCGATCATATAAACATCGAGTAATAAACAAAGGACTTCGCATGTTGCGAATAAAATTAAAATAAATACGAAAAATAAACGAATCTGTAAAGGGACGCTCGACAAACTACAACAATATAAATCGTGCACATAATGGTTGAAACATGATTTCTGCGCCCGACAGTATAAATAAGCGAGGAGCACCAGCCTCGACCTTCATTCACTGGAACACATCTGCAGCCGAAGGCTATGCCCGACCTATATCCAAGGTCGATATCCCAGCAGTATGGAGATAGCACCGTACGAGTCATCTGAATGCTGAGTGAACCAGGAGGACCGGACGACGGACTCCAGGAGGATCAGACGACAACGGAGGATCGACACAGGACACAGGACTCAGGATCATGACGAGGAATCACAGCACAGCAATAAGATGACATGAAACCATTTTTACTCATCAACCAACGAGTCATAAAAAACATTAAAAAGTAAAGAGTAAAGAGACAATGATAAACTTTAATAGTGTAAATAATAATTGAAAAATCTAATTGGTTAAATTGTAGTAATTTATAATGATATTTAACATTTACGAAATTATTTTTGAAATGATAACGTAGCATAAATGTTTAAGTGCTTCTAAAATTAATTGATATTTCATGAATACGATATTCATATGTAGGCACACAAAGCAAAGTAGTAATAATATAAAGAAATATGGAATTTAAAAAGAAATACAATCTGAGCAAGTCGAGAGCACATTATATATTATAAAAATTTCTATTTAAACATGTAAATTTATATCTTGTGTATTATATTTATGAATATGTGTGTAATGTTATTTGTATAGTGACAATAATTGTGTGAATGATGAGCACACACAAAAGAAAAATATTATGCGAATAATAATGACGAAATTTTAATAAGTAATTTTTGAAAATTTTATTTAATAAAATTTTGAATGATTTTTACAAAGTCGATATGATATAAGAAGTGTTATTATTATTTTAAAAACACGCCGTACACCTTTTCTCGTTATAATATATTCAACTTTATTTGAATTATATATAACAAATATACTTTTAAGATTTAGTATGAATAATATAATATAATATCTATTCCCTTTTACATCAGTTTTCAAACTACTTATGTCAATTTTAATCAAATACTCGACGATAAAATTAATATTTTCTATTCTTCATGTAAATGAAGAATAGAAGCTAAATAGAACCTAACAGAAACGTTTTCTATTCTCGATTCAAAACGTTTCACTATTTTAATATTACTTTAAAGTAATATTAATTGGTACAGTAAATATGAAGAATATTTACTTCAATTTGCGTTATCAGTGTTCTTATAAATAATTATAAGCGAAATAAGAAATTATGGTAGTTACCTGGGATAGACACTTGTAAGTTATATTAGTTTTTGCAACGTACGCAAATTAACGCATAACTTACATAGTTTATATTTACAAGATCCAGTTCTTTTCTTCATTAATACAAAAATCTACTGAGAAGATAGTAAATTTCAAAAATATTTTCAAACGTAGTAGTAATTACAGCAGTTTCCTTTGTGTGGCATTTATTGGATATTGGAGTTAGGATTTTGGAGTTAGAGATAAGCTTTACGACAGGTTTTTTGAAGACCTTGCTTTACAGAAGTAAAACCTAGACCTTGAAAAAGAAGGAGACGGCCCAGTTAGTAGCAAAATGATGTGGATACGGAGAAAGATAATGAAGACAGGGTGGATGTAAGTGAAAAGAAAGATAACACTTTTGACACATTATGAATTTGGTCACATTTCTGATAGAAACTGTTGGTTAAGAAATACTTGTACGACGTGCAAGTAATAATGGAAAGTGAAATGTCGGAGGACAGAAGTCACGGGTTACGATACGTGACATTCATGTGAAAATAAATACAGATAATTACCGAGTCAACGTATAATTGGTCAGGATACGCACATAATGTCAGTCAACAGGGATGACAATGGAAATAGAATATAATGACTGGAAACGTGCCTCAAGTAAGTTTAATATATCTTGATAAGTGCAGAAGAAATTACATGTTTGTCTTAATTTACACAATTTAAACACATACATGAATTATGTATTTATATTCACACACGCATGAAGAGAGAGAAAGACGAGCCTTCTTGACAGTTGTAACAATGCAAATTTTATACAATTTCTTTTATTAGAGGTCTAAAGCAGAAAGTAATTCTAAACTAATCATTTATTATCACTTTCCTGGATAAAGCTCTTTAGTCAAACAAAGCTAAGTAGAATGTACTACAGACAATAATCATTACAACATGTTTATTGCTTACTAAATAAAAATAATAATAAATACACACGGATGTGGGAGGCAAGGAGAAACTACCACATTAAAGATCCTTATGGATATCTCAACAGGGAAAACTGGTCTCTTTAGTCTGGTAAGACAGCCAGTTTATGGGAGAACACCCAGACAGAAAATCGGGCTGGACGTTAAGCCTGAAGGTGGCAGCGCCACCATACGTCTTACCCTGCGATATGATAGTAACATATACAGGGGGACACATTCACTACTAAATTGCCTCAAATAAGGGCAATTTTGAATACCTGGGCTACAGTGTTTCTTATAATGCATGGCACGACGTTGTGAATAAGTAGCATAAGTTTAACCTTATGTGCGGGACCACTAGGCGAGCCCTTAAGTCAGCAAGTAAAGGAACACCCCTAAAATTCTATAAGCTGATGGCTCTTCCCACACTTCTTTATGGGTCTGAGAATTGGACTTTAACGAAAGGCCAGGCCAGTCGCATCCAAGCGGCTAAAATGAGATTTCTCAGGCACGTGGCAGGGTATACTCTCCACGATCATAGAAGAAACACAAATATACGGGAGGAACTGAATATTATGAGTATACTCGACAGGATCACGCAGTATCGGCTGAATTGGTGTGAACATCTTTGACGAACGGATGGCCGCCGCATCCCCAAACAACTCTGGAACTATAAGCCGAGGAGACGGAGAGGTGTGGTGGGTGCTTCTGAGGAAGCGCTGGAGTGACCAGCTCTAATCTTTCCCTATTTGAGACCGGAACAAACCATCCTTTGTTTAATCTGTGAAGATGACAAAAATATTAAAAAATAAATAAATAAATGCACAGTACACCTTGTATATTACTTATTCATCTGTGTCATGTACTATTTAAGGAGACAAAAGGGTATTACAAAGTTTCCATCTTATGTGTCTAAAGTGTCTCCAGTGTGATTATGTTTAAAGTTAAAACTATTTAATGATAGTGCTAAAACATTAAGCAGACGTGAATATATAAATAAAAGTAAAGTATTACTTGAAAGCTTCCGGGGTGATAGAAACGTCCAGGCAATGTGGGTTTATATTACTGAGTTAACAATCTCAGTGAAAAACTATCATAACCTGGATGTTACAGAGAAGATTTTCATACACACAGCATACGTCTAATTTAATAAATAGAAGCGCATCTTAAGCACTATATTATTTTGATGTAACAAAACTCATCTATATAAAAACTTTAATACGGGTAGTTGAAATATTTAATTATAGTATCTTGTTCAGATAAAGCATATCGCTTCTTCAGGCTATGAGCTGCGTTGATGTTGTTATAATTTTGTTGTCATGTAGTATAAAAGGATTGTAACAAAGATATTTCTACCCCGATATACATTCAATTTGAAACAATGTTTCTATTTTAAATCAAAACAACTCCCGGAACGAAGGCTACTACTATACTTTTCCTTAAGGACTCCCCAGTTTGTGTTTAGTCCATGTGTTCTGACTGGAAGCGTTTGACATTAAACTTTGGTTATTTTTATAAACGATGGTGTTTATTCTGACTCCCACGTCGGCTCTCTCTCCACATTCGCCAACGTTTGTACCGTAACGTGAAGTACGAAATCAAATTCGTCATCACAATATACATAGACCTATCACTAAATTTGCTGTTCTACTTAGCCTGCATGATTTAAAAATATTCACGCTTAAATATTTTTTTGAAACTTAGTTTTAAATTCATCATAATGTGTGTGTGTGTGTGTGTGTGTTTCACGTACGATCATTTGTAACTGGCGAAGTAAACTAATAACCAAAACCAACACTGCCACTACCACTACCACTACCATTGCTACTAGTACTACTAGTCCTAATACTACTACTGGTGCTGCTGCTGTTAATATTACTACTATACTACTACTACTACTACTACTACTAATACTACTGCTGCTGCTGCTACTGCTGTTACTACTAATACTACTACTACTACTACTACTGCTACCACCACTACTACTAATATTGTTACTACTACTACTACTACTACTACTACTACTACTACTACTACTACTACTACTACTACTACTACTACCACTACTACTACTACTACTACAACTACTAAAAAATTGTCTGCTGAACGAACGAGGGCAAAGTTAGTTCTGCACAGGCTGTTACGTCTACGCCGGCATTGACCTTAACACCTACTGTACAGTGAAAGAAATAATGTAGTTTATCGAGCGATACTTAACAGAAATTCTGTCAAAATTACAAGAAATCTCCAGTATTACCCGCACAAACGCAGAAAATAGTAGTGGATCTGCTACAGGACCCATAGTCCGCCCGCCAAGAAGGGCTGAATCGAACTTTGTGGCTGTAAGTGCAGCCAACACAAGTCTGCGCGAAACGGCAAGTGGATACCACCGCCAATCGTCCCGTCCTCCCAAATATATTACAGAGGACTTTTGAAAACTGAAAGCGGGTAAAAAAGAAATTACCTCGGAATCGAAGTTCAGTTCAATTTCCGGTGCCAGTGATCTCACTGATCTCGGTGACCTGGCGGAACTCGGCAATCTTCAGAAATAGAATGAGAAAAGGGAAGCCAAGGAAGTAAGACCGATCCGTAGAATGATTCTTCAACATTCAGCATTGCAGCATTCTTCAGTGTAATATAAACGGTTGCGCCTCGCATTTTGCGAACTAGAGCCACTGAAGATGACGATTTGACGAGCTGATGCATACATTTACCAGATTCTGCGTGAGGGAGCTGAACATGCGCAGCATTTGGTCGAGCAGCTACCACCTATTCGAAGACTCAGCACACATAGTCCCACCTCGGGTAGTAATGGGATTAGTGCTGGATACTCTCTATAAAGAGTACCATCACACAGTATTTACAGTGTTTGTTCAGAATAATCTATAGGTATTCTCCATTCCTTAGAACTGTGGTGGTACCCTAGTATTTGCAATAAAGGTTCCAAATTATTGCAGCATGGCATATTGCAAGGAGAACAATTGTTACAATTTGCGCTGTATTTTACAAAAATAAAAGATATGAGTCCATAAGTGTGGAAACATAAAGACATTTTTTACTTGTGTAAAATAGGTAATACATTTACAAGGAATGATAAACTACTACTACAAAAATTTAAAAATAACCGATAAACAAAGTGTAACACAATGCAATAAAGTGTGATAAACAAAGTCTATTGCAAACTGAAAGAAACTTGATTATAATTTTTAATAAATGCTTATGTAATTAAAAAAAATTAAGCGTTTAGAATAAAATCTTACAAATTCAAATTCAAATTAATGTGATACTTGAAGTCAACCAAAACTATCGATTTCACTAAATCTTTGTTTACCTGTATAATAACGGAATCATGGAATCGTTTACCTCCTGCAAAGAAAACATTGATAGAGAGCCTCTCCGAAATTAACTCTATCTCCAAAGCGTGCACATTTCGTGACTGAAAAATATCTAGCATATTTTCAAACCATCCATTGGCAAGTGCATTAGGTACAAACTAGCCTGATAAAAATTTCTAAAACAATTAGTTACTAAAAACCTAAACTGTCTGACAATCAATTATTGCATTTTTCTTCAGTAAAATACCACTGTTATTGATGCTATAACATGTTAAGTCATTGATAAAATTTTAACATAAAGACAATCCGTTTAAGGAAAGTTTGAAAGAGAAGAACATTAATTGAACGCCAGTCATTTTCTTGTATCAGCAAATAAGTCTCCTGTAGGCCTACATATCGTTTCACTCTCTATCCGTCTGCCCACATACCTGTTCCTTCGTCTGTGTGCTGTCTGTCTGTTTTTCTCTCTCTCCCCATCTCTCTCTCACCACTTTCTTTAAAATCACTAAGATTGAAACTAATACTCCGTTATATAATTAAACACTTCCGGTCATACTGTAAACTGAATTGTGAAATGAATGCAATTATACACCTCTGGAACAATTTATTTGTCACTAGAAAATCTAATTTCAGTTGTTCGTTGGTCTAATTGAAAATATGAAACGATGATTGGTGAGCATTTAGCGTTGTAAGTTTCAATTTAATTAATTAATGTTATTTAAAACCTTTCTTAACCAACAATTATAGGCCCTACCTATTCACAGAAAGAAATATCCACTAGGATAAAAACAGAAATAGTCAGAAAAATCATGAAGCCAGTATTAACTTACGGAAGCGAAACATGGACAATAAATGAGAGAATAACAATCAAGCTAACTAGTATTGAAATGAGGTTTCTTCGAAAAATATAAGGGAAGACAAAAAGAGATAGAATTCGAAATGAAATATTCAGGAAAAAGTTAGATATTGTTCCTGTAGCAATAACAGTAGAACAAGTACAACTTAGATGTTTGGGTCATGTAATGAGGATGGGGGAGGAAAGACTGGTAAAGCAAGTGTTTGAATCCAGAGAAACAGGTAAAAGAAAGAGAGGACGACCGAGAAAGCTTTGGAAGGATGAAGCCCGCACAGCTGCAGAAAGAAGAGGAGTAAAATGGGAGACAATAAAGGAGCTCGCAGGAGATAGAAAGAAATAAAGGGATATGTGGAAAAAGACGTCCTCAGAGGACTTAAATCCAACATAGCTGTACACCGAAAGGTAGAAAAGCTAAGGATTAAGTAAGTACCTATTCACAGAACTACAGTAATAGAAATTTCCAACTTCTGGTACTGTGTAGTGTATTTCACACACATCTGAATAATCTCTTTATTAAGTAATCAGAGACACATGCACAGATACAGTAAAAACGTGTTGCGACCTACACCTATTCAAAACTGTCACTGTTATTAAAATGAATTATACTACTCAGACAATAATTTAATTATCGGTAATACAACATACCTACCGCAACTGATATTAAACTTATTACTGTTCCTTAAAAATCTTGCTAATTGGCCAAATCGAGTTTAAATTTACTAGTCTATACTTTATTGATTGACACGTATTATGCAGATGTGCTGCAAAGCAGTTAACTATATTTTTTCCACATTATACAGCAAATAGTGCTACGCCGAGAGACAGGCAATACGGGTAGTAGTCTTGCAGCTCTAGTCAGCGCCCTCGACCGTCCGTTTATTCTCCCGTTTATTCTCCATGCATCCTGAACGTCGTAGACACGCTGGATAGACGGACGACCTTGGCTGAGTATAAATAACGATGTTTTAAAAACGGCTGACCTGATGTGACATTGCGTGTTACATGACAGCTGACTTTTAATATGCTCAGAGATAGCCTGCATTGGAAAATTCTATACTTGGATAAAGGTTTTATACGAGTCCCGTTGTTTATAAAAAGTGTAAATAAATTGTAAAAATTTCTCTGGATTTCAACACAAATCATATTACTTCTATAAAGCACACTCTATGTGACCGCTGGATTGGATGAAAAGTAAAAAAAGAAAATAATATGGTCTGAGAAACTATGTAGAAGTATAAGTACACCTGTGTAAAACTCGATTAGCAAGAAAAACATTGTTTAACATAAACAATTTATGTTGCTGTGAAATAAAGTATTGCTTTATAAATATCGTAAATCGAGTTGAATTCATTGTAGGCTGAATCGACTTTTGAATGAATACCTCTTTCCTACTAGCTATGAGGAGGACGAAAGATCAAAAACAATGATAAACGTTGTAATATTAAAATAATTAGTGTGCGCGATTAACATCGCGGCGGTGTACACCGGCTATAACGCGAAGTGAACTCATGTTGTGATAGTGCGTGCTTCTCTGTGCATTCATATATTTTAATATTTTGACGAGTTAATATTTTAACCATGGATTTTAATTTTAATTTATTACATTTTAATCTTAATGTCTGACGTTCTGTGAAGAGGAATTATTCTGAAGATGGGGCATATGCCCTGAAACGCGTCAAGCGGAATTACAAGTAAGTCACTCGACGGATTAGATAAGCAATTATTTATAAAATAATTAGTATATCTGAAGTCGATCTGTAACTAAATGAAAAAACCTGTGTTGGTTTTAAATAGAGAATTATTTATCTGAATCTCAGGGTTAACATACAAGTATCGTTAAAGTCTGGTACAATTTATACATAGAACAGACAATATAATATTTATGCATGAGAATTGGTAATATGGTGTTGTAAATGTCTGTTGAATGTTTGTGGGTTCTTTTAAACATAGTAGAAACTATAACAAAAACTCTTATTATTAATGACTATTGTATACTAGTGTACAAAAATAATTCACACTTATAATGTTTTATATTGTTTTTTAGTTATTGTTTTTTGTTGTAATTCAATCTTTACTGTCGTAATGTTTGTTCGAATATTTGATTTAGTCTTGGGGTGATCTCACCAATCTAGCAGTTTTCTTAACGGATTTATTGGTTGATTCTTTATTTCTGGACATCTGGTTTTTTGGTCTCTTGATTAAAACATCATTCTTCTAGGTTTTGCGTTGTTTTTCCTGGTCCTCTCATCTTTTATTGGTCTTCAATTTGTATCCAATTCAGCAGTAATTTTTACACGTTCTGCCTTGCAATTAGAAATTTTCAACAATCCCCTTCTTCTACTCAAAACACTAATTTGTTTAGTTAAAGGCCTTGGCTATATTTTATGGGTCACAGGTTCGGTGTACCATTTCTGATTAATAATATTCGGTTGAACTTTACCTTTTCTTCCTTACACTATGTTATTATAAGTTTTTAATGTAAAATTTTATCCTTTTCAATAAGTTACTTTGTCTTGTTTCACTATATGTGTTATATACCTTTTTCATATAGATTATATATTTCTTCAACGTTCATATTTTAATTATACTTAATCACTCTCTTCATACATGATTCTTTCTTTTTAATGTATTTCACTCTTATTTTCCCTTCTTAACACTGTCACACAATATAACTTTTAGAATTACAGTTTGACATGATTATATTTGTAACACTTAAATAATTCACTTTCTATAGTTTTTTTTTTCATATATAAAATCTGAGGTGCGCAGACCTCCTCATAGTTAAATAGGTTTTCACAATATCGGATTTCTTACACACTAGTTGTACATACTTATATATTATGTTCCTATTTATAAATTACTATTTACATCTTTTGTCATGGGATCTTTAACTTCTTGGTATTTTGGTCATTGTCAGCCATCGTTTGTCACAGTCAGTAAATTATCTTTTAGTTAGTACTGTTATTAGTTTTGTGTTTGGTGAAATAACACGTTACAACGTTTGATCCATTCCGCAATGAACAGAAAATTAGCAATGTTTACACGACTAGAAAAGACTCCAAGCATTTGAGACCTGGTGCTACAGAAGAATATTCAAGATAAGCTGGAGGGAGAAGATAACGAATGAGGAAGTCTTTAGAAGAGCTCAGGAGGAGAAGAGCTTTCTACGAAATTTAAAAGGCAAAAGAGCTAAGTTTATAGGGCATGTACTACGACACCAAGGGGTTGGTTAAGAGAATACTAGAAGGAACAATTGAAGGGAAGAATCACAGAGGACGACCCCGTTTAGACTACATGAAACAGCTTATGGTCGATATGAACTGCACATTATATTTTGAGTTGAACAGAAAAGCAGAGAAGCGTGAAGAATGGCGAGCTACTGCCAACCAGCCTATGGGCTGCTAACCTAGAAGAGAAGAGACACGACTAGCGATGTTGAACTCACAAGACAGCTAAAGCGCAATTAAAAATGTTCGTATCCACGCAACGCTCGAATGATGCCCGAAACGCTTGGTGTCTGTACTAACAATATTAGCACAACCTGCTTTTTAACCGAACAAAGTGACGTTATTAAAAAGTTTCGTATGTTATCGTGTAATGTGTGTTACCCCAGGAAATAAAAAAAAACATACTGCAACTCTCTGTGTCAGTACATAAGCGAGACATGTTTATTCAACCAACAACATCGGGCAAGTGCGGGGAATTATGCATATGTTGCATTGTTACGTCTTCGTTCTGCTTTCAGAACTCCGAACAGACTTTTACAATTATAGCGGAACTTTTCAAGTCTCTTCGTTAAGATCTGACCTTGTTCCGCGCCTATAAAATGTTTCTAGCAATATTTATCCTTCATCTCATCTCATAACCCATCAGTATATACTCCTTGCGTAATAGATTTCGAAGAAACGTCTACAAACTCAAGAAACAATATTTAAAATGAATTCCTTCACTGTATACTCAAAGGAGGTAAAACACACAACATACTTTAAAAACCTAATAGTTATTCTAATTTCTTTCTATCGACGGCAGAATTTATAAAAATTACGAAAATAGTTAAATCTGTAAATATACTTTTTCAAGTGTCCAGAAATCAATTACGCCGTCTTTAATAGAATCTGTATCTCACAATCCAACAAGAAGATACAGAACCGTATATTTCCTTTCATCAGCTCGCACAAAAAAAGGACATCACTTATCACTCAAACAACACACCATACAATCGGGTCAGTATTGTGCCCCAAAAACCAACACATCGGAGGAAGAGCTGTGAATTCATAGAATTACATGTTTACTATGGAATACATAATTTAGATAATTATGTAGGCCCATTTGTTAGATAATTGTATATTATGCATGTATAATTTTATTTACATAAATAATATATAATTAATTACGTAAGTATTTTTCTTATGGGTTTTTTAATAATGAATTGATGATATATACTACACCATTATGACATAGGCCTACTAGTTTACAGGACATCGCCAGCAGGTGCGTTCATCGTATTAATGATAATGTGATGTATTTATAATATACACACACTTATTGTTTACTAATGTTACCTATAATGTTAATTTTCTATTTTAGTGTAATTATTGTTCATAGCCTAAAGGTACCATACATACAATTTTGCAATAAAATGTTTATTACTCACATTCTTAAAAACGATCGATTTTGGTCATAGACCATCGTCAGGTTATATACAGCACACTTGCGGTCACAATATCGTAAAACAGCCACTATTTACAAAAACGAAACAATAGAAAATTGAGTTCATCGTTTGCTTCAATGTAGCACTGTAATAGAGCTCTCTACTTGGATATATACGTACATACTCCTTGCCATAGATAATCGGATTTACGATATTTATTTACGATCACATCAGAAGCGTTACTTTACATATAAAGAAAATTAATGTCTAAATGTTTTGGCAACAGTATTCCTGTAGCCAAAGCCAAATATTTTTCATAAATTTACAAGGCGTTTATACCGCCATTTTAACGTTGTCCTGAATTCCTGTGTTGGGTTACAACAAAAGATAGGGCGTGTTCTCGCCATTCATAAACGACGAGCATTGTATGACCTGTCGGAATAATGGTCTGCAGATCCCCTTTAGTCTCAAAGTTTTTTGTTCTGAACTTCTAGTAAATTACGCGAACCTAAACGTAAACAAACAAAAACAAAAAGAATTACAAAACTAAGTACGTAATGTTAGTCGACTTGTATCATCACAGCGAATTTTTGTATGTGTGTATGCATAAATACCCGCGCTTTGTGTGTGTGTGTGTGTGTGTGTGTGTGTGTGTGTGTGTGTGTGTGTGTGTGTGTGTGTGTGTGTGTGTGTGTGTGTGTGTGTGTGTGTGTGTGTGTGTGTGTGTGTGTGTGTGTGTGTGTGTGTGTGTGTGTGAGAGTTAAATTTATATCGTAATCACACTTTTTGTAAAACATATCTGTAGAAAAGCATGTGAAACGTGAAACATCAGTCTGTGTAATGGCAAAAAGTGTAAAATATTCAAACACATATTAATGATTGTGATGTTGCAGCGGAGATATTCTGGTTGTAAATCTCAATTAAGAGAAGCATTAAACGTTAAACATTGTCAAAAAACCCATTCCTGATTCCAGAATAATTACCCCTTCCTGAATGATTCCCGATTTTCCGTTCCGGAATTCGTCTGAAACTTTGCAGTCATGATCGTAAATAACAAATAATATAATCTTGATGCCACCTCAGTTCGCTCAATAATTGTACGAGATTCTATTGCTTCTGCTCGCCACTTTACATCAGTGTGGTAGAAAAATGTCTATGTATAAATCGTATTACCCAGCAAAATTTAAATTTTTCTCACCAAAACCAGATCAATTATTCCGTTAAAGAGATATGAAATTGTGTGAATCGTCAATTCGTTTGCAATTCCCCATGTTGCGGTTTGGAAGCTCTTGAATAATCGTGAGTTATTCCAAAGACGCTAATGAGGAAGGCTGGATTGTTTGTTAGAAAGAAGTGGACTGTATTAAAGATGTTGAACATTCGTTTATTGAAAAATCTGATTGCTATTTACGATCGGCACGTGCGGATGCATTTGAGGCAATAACGCCCGAAATTAATTTTGAATGAAATCGTGGTCCATTGTAGATGGACGCAGGTAGATGAATAAAATGAAATATTATAAATGCATGCTGAAAAATAGCCAGAAGCCGCGGCTGTAAGAGAAGTGTTTTACGAGAGTTGCGCTCGGAGTCGTGTTATAAAACTGAACTAAAACTGGCTTGCAGTCGGCGATGCTGGCCGGTTGCAACGTTTGATAAACGCGTGACGTCATCCGCGCGTGCCGTGTAATGGTAGTAGACTGCTTACAGCTGATAAACCAGTACAAAGTTTAAACATACTGCCCGCCAAAATCGGGACGATTTTGTACATTAAAGGTTAAATTAAATAATATAATAATTAGACTTACAGGTCGTAAGCGATACAATAATTGGCGCACTGGCCAGAGAGCATAGACATAATAAACATAATGTACTTAAAGACTTATACATAAAATTTGTAGAAAACAAAATTCATTAATCTAGCACAAAGCTTAAGTCAAAACAAAACAATTTCTGCGCTAGAAAAGGTACAACAAATAAAAAATCATGATAAAAATGAACCTTTACATAACTGAACATGATCTCTCTTGAAGCATAACATGTGGATAAAAAATACATATATTTAAACCTTGACAAACGTAAATAATAATCTTAAATTATATAAGAGAAATCATCTTGATCACTGCTTCATATATAGTAATAGAAATAATAGAAACATAATGTTATCATAATCGTATCAAAGTTTAATGGTACATGACTTTGAAAAATACAATACACATATAGAATAATTGACACTATAACTGACACTTGTGGTTCTCAGAATTTGAATCACACAAACATATTAACAATACACAACATCCATAATGATTGATAGTACATATGAGACACAGTCACTATTGCTGTAATAGCTAGCGACACTTAACAATGTTACAATGCTTATGATACAATTGACTTGTATGCTCGCCCCGGGGAATGTCCCGGGCGTGTTCCATATAATGTGACACGCACACACTCACACACACACACACACACACACACACACCTCGTATGGCATGCAAACGATTAGCTTGTTGCCACCGGAAGGGGGCATAATTTGTGGATGGGTCGGCGTAAGATACCTAGCGCGGTGCGAACGTCTGCGACGCGTACTAAGGAATCTTGACCCGGAAAAACATTGGTAATTACCCCACGCTTCCATTCTAGAGGGGGGGAATTGTCATCCAAAATGAGGACAAGTTGTCCGACCTTCAAATTCTTTAATGGGGTGCGCCATTTATTGCGCTGCTGCAGCTGGTGCAGATAATCCCTAGACCACCGTTTCCAGATGGTCTGCGTAAATTTTTGGAGCAGAAGCCATCTGCCCAAATGAGTATTATTGCCTTGTGTATAGTCGGGTTCCGGAAGTGCCGTCAGTGGAGCACCGACCAAAAAATGAGCGGGTGTTAAGGGTTCAGGGTCTCTAGCATCGTCGGACACCGCGCATAACGGGCGTGAATTAAGGCAGTCCTCAATTTGAGAAAGAAGGGTAGAATATTCCTCAAAATTCAAGATCGTACCGCCAATTACGCGACGTAAATGGAATTTAACACTCCTTACACCACTTTCCCACAAACCACCGAAATGAGGGGCTGAAGGGGGGATAAAGGACCATTTGATGCCGTGGAGACCGCAAAACTCCAGAGAAGATTGTTCAACTTCCTTGGAGGTTAAAAATTTGTACCAATCATGCAACGTGTGGTTGGCACGACGAAAATTCGTGCCACTATCCGAAAATATTTGCGCGGGAATACCTCTGCGCGATATGAATCTTTTTAAAGCCGCTATAAAGGCGTTGGAAGTGAGATCCGACACCAATTCTAAATGGATGGCCCTAGTACACATGCATATAAATAGAGCGATATATGCCTTGGTCGTGGACTTAGAGCGCTGCCCGCCATGGCGCAAAAGCACCGGACCTGCGTAATCCACGGCCGACTGTGAGAATGGCCTTGACGGCGTGACCCTAGAAGAGGGTAATTGACCGAGTAATTGATTCGCGCCTTTAGCCCGGAAACGAAAACAAGTGACACACTTATGTATCACTGAGCGGATATAGGACTTATCGTGTATGATCCAATACTTACGCCTAAGCGAAGCTTGAGTTGATTGCACTCCAGCGTGCAACAAACGGATGTGTTCGTATTCAATTATTAATCTCGTGAGATGAGAGTGCGGGTGTAAAATTATTTGGTGTTTAGTCTCGTAGCTAAGTGGGGAGAATTGCAAGCGTCCACCCACTCTTAAAATGCCTGATTTATCCAGGAATGGGTTGAGAGCAAGAATTTTACTACTGCGTGGAAGGCACCGGTGTGCCTCAAGTTCCCTAACCTCTACGTCGAAATGCAACTTCTGAGATTGCCGGACAAAAACCAAGAGCGTGTCAGACAATTCTTGAGCCGACAAAAAGGACGTGTCTCTATCAACCACCGCGAGCCTAGAATTGCGAAAAAATCGACGGCAGTATGCGAAGACGCGAATAAGCCTCGTAAGAGATGAATAATTTTCAATGTAACTATGTGTTGAGGACGCGACAATTAGTGAGGTTTGAGCCTGCTTGCGACGTCCCTCTTCAATGTCGGGAAAAGTACAGGGAGTATTAATGTCGAACGCGCTGACCGGCCATGAGGCCGCATCACGAGCCAACCAGGAGGGACCATGCCACCATTGAGTATGACAGTGCAGACTACGAGGGAGGCAACCGCGCGATAAAACGTCGGCAGGGTTGTCATTTGATACTACATGACGCCAAATTCCCCTGCTGCTAACAAGACGCTGTATTTCCGCGACACGGTTGGCCACAAATACCTTCCAGCGGGAAGATTGCTGATGTATCCAGTACAACGCTATCATCGAATCCGAATAAAGATATAGTCCGTCAAAATTGTAATCGACGGCATTTAAAACCTTGGACGTTAATTGAGCCAACAATAAACAAGCACAAAGTTCAAGTCTAGGAAGCGTTATCTGTTTCAGCGGAGCGACCCTAGATTTAGCACAATCGCTAAGTCTATGTCCACCGTTACACAGCCTGCATAAATTGTTTCTAATATGTGAGTGGAATGCGCCCTTTGGAATGCTTATCTGTTTAACTGCCTTGCGATAAGGAGACTTATCGCTTTTGTTCAACCTGCTCGTTGGGCTAGTCGCGTTATCGAGAATTTGCAGTAATTTCCTACGTGAATTTAGAAAATTTATAAAATTATTAAAATCAGGGAATTTATGCTCCGATAAACTCTCTTTCCACAAACGTAAAGTGTAATTGTCAAGTTTTTTGGCTAAATAATTCACGACAATAATTTCAAACGTGTTGACTGGCAGTTTGAGATTATTTAAAGCGTTTATATTTGCAGAGATTTGATCAATAAATTGCGATATGCTAACTTGGGATTCCTGCTGAACTAATGGTACGTCTAGGACATTCCACACGTGGTGAGCGGAAACAATCAGCTTACTATCATATCTATTCCTCAACAGATCGATAGCCACCGCGTAATTCTCATGTGTTATGGGCAACGATTTTATTACGTTAAGCGCCTCGCCATGTAATGACGAGTGCAAATAATGAAGTTTCTGTATATCTGTCAGATCTGCTCTGACATGAATTAGTTCCATAAAAATATGGTAATAATGTTGCCATTCCACAATACTACCCTCAAACCGTGGTAATTTTATTGGTTCCAATTGAATGGGGGGTGTTTTAGGCTGTTTACCATCAGCATTAATTACTGGTTTTTGGTTCATATGCTCAGCTTGCTCTAGCAAGTGTTGCAATTTACATTCTATAGCACAGAGATCGTCCTCCGTTTGCACTCTATCACTTGTTAACGCAACGTCTGCTTCCTCAGCCTCGATTTGTGACTGAATCTCGTCATATTTGGTGGATAATTCCATCAAATGACGCAGTTTTATTTTGAGCGCATGAGGATCGCTGTTTAACAAATCGAAATTATCCGCGAAGGTATTTATTCGGGATATTGAGGCCTTAATTGTACCTCGTTTTTTTATTAGAGCCCTTACATCGGCCATTATTACAGTTTAAGATAAAAAGGGAAAGATATTTAGAAAGCAATTGAGCATCGAGCATGTGAACCACAAACTCAATTTTGAATGAGCTTAAATACGTTTGGTAGCTAGCGATCGTTGGTTTGAACATAAACTTACTCTCTCTAACTAATCAAACTCGTTGGCAGTTAAATTATTGAAATTATAAATCTAAACGGTTACAAAGTATAGCTTTATCTTTAAAGTTCTGACTGATAATGAGCTGCCAACCACTTATTAATTTGTATTGTGTAATAAGTTATTTGTTTATATAAATATGTCAAAAAATACCCACTGAGTGAAATATTATTAAAAAATCAAATATAGGTAAAGTTTATAGTCACGTGGCCGTCGATCCATTCGTGATGAAGCTGGCTTCGATCCCGTTTGGAGCTGCTACACCTCCTGTTTCTGCCGGTCAGCCGATGCCTCATGTTGTACCTTCCATCAATTAAAGCTGTGGAATCTCGAAAATGTTGTCCTGTTTCGTCCCGTCGTCTCTGGTCTACTGCTTGGCTGAATCTTGTCGAGATGACTGCGACGCGATTCACAATAATGATGTCGCTCAGGACGAAAATGATGCCCGTATTGCGTGATTAACTTCAGATCGGTCTTTCCAGAAATGATGTGTATAAATAAATGCTGTCGCCTGTTTACTCAGATATGAGAAATCTGTGCCGTGGGGACCAAAAATGATGTAGTTTTTTGGTCTGAAAATATGAGATCCGGTCCGGTGGGACCAAAATTGATGCGTTTTTGGCCCGCAAATATGAAATCCTGCCCGGATGGACCAAAAATGATGTCGTTTTTGGCCCGAAAATATGAAATCCGGCCCGGAGGACCAAAAATGTTGCGGTTTGGAAGCTCTTGAATAATCGTGAGTTATTCCAAAGACGCTAATGAGGAAGGCTGGATTGTTTGTTAGAAAGAAGTGGACTGTATTAAAGATGTTGAACATTCGTTTATTGAAAAATCTGATTGCTATTTACGATCGGCACGTGCGGATGCATTTGAGGCAATAACGCCCGAAATTAATTTTGAATGAAATCGTGGTCCATTGTAGATGGACGCAGGTAGATGAATAAAATGAAATATTATAAATGCATGCTGAAAAATAGCCAGAAGCCGCGGCTGTAAGAGAAGTGTTTTACGAGAGTTGCGCTCGGAGTCGTGTTATAAAACTGAACTAAAACTGGCTTGCAGTCGGCGATGCTGGCCGGTTGCAACGTTTGATAAACGCGTGACGTCATCCGCGCGTGCCGTGTAATGGTAGTAGACTGCTTACAGCTGATAAACCAGTACAAAGTTTAAACACCCCACTTGGCTCTAAGTTTTGGCATACTACTTACAGTCATAAGCCAAGTACAGTGCACGTACACGTTCATTAGACAGACAGTAGGCCTAATTACGTTGGTGCACTCTACATCTGATGTGTCAGTTTTCACTTCTAGATGGTCAAATGAATAAAGGCACAGTTTATGGAATCATGTTTGTCCAAAACCACATTCTGGGCGGATATCTGCTGTATTCGTTTACAGTCATACTCTTTGTCATATATTAACATGTTCCTTAAATGAAGAGTAAATAGAATGTACTATATTTTTGGTGTTCGTCTGTTTAACTTATGTGAGAGTTGTTATCCGTTTGGAAGTTTTGCAGGTTTTATGTGTTGTGTATACATTAATTTACAGTACGCAGGTAGGGTAATGTGATTACAGCGCTGCCGTTGACAGGCTTTGACGTCTATGACTGATAGGTAACATCAAATACCCAACAGGTCTGGATATAGCCAGAGTTAGGCTTTGCGTAAAGAAAACCGATTCCCTCCGTTAGGTTAATGCCCTCTCCGAAATGCTTGTTTTATTTGAACGTATTCGAGTATTTTAAACTTTATTTGAATAGAACATTTCACCCTTTCCTTTATTACTAAAATCGTATGTCTACATTATTTGGGACTAATATTTACGTAAAGTTAACAGGTCTAAACGAACTGATATATAATACACTTCGTTTGAAATGATTCATGATTTATTATATTAATTAATACATTGATTTCTGTTTGAATTATTAAAAACTCAATTTCCCGTGCCGGGAATCGAACCCCGGCCTTCTGGGTGAAAGCCAGATATCCTAGCCACTAGATCACACGGGATACTTAAGCTAAGTATAACGAGCATTCTCATATATATTCAATTGTAATGAGATTTAGTGTAACTGTGAATGAGTATATGTTCAATGCTCAAGCAGTACACATTGACAAAGAATATTTCCAACGCCATTGTGACAACCACACTAGGTGTCAATCAACTAACAGCTCTGAATAAAGTAAAAAATTCACATATCATAGCTTAGAGGATATTTTATGTGAGATTGCTTTTTCCTTTTACAGATTTGTTATAATGTATAAATAAACGGGCACAAGATATACAGCAGGATGCAAATGCTCCTTCACTACAAGCTAATCTTTCTCTCGTTCTGATAATTTGCAGTTACTAATAAAGTTCTGTTTTAATCCTACTAGTCCGCTATATACGTTAGTTCTATATCCACACTGTGCTAGCCATGTATCATGGGTTACCATACAGTGAAATATTATTATTGTGTGGACAATATACGTTATCATATTCAGCTCCAATAAAAGTAACATGTGCTAACTCTTGTATTAGTTTGATGAGACGTAGCTTAAAATACTTAGATCAATCATTATGTTACACTACTAGATTTTAAATTAACATATGGAATTGGTTGTTGGTCCGGAACGTACCTGTCATATTTGAATTCTCTTTTAAACTTAAAAAAACGTTATATTCGAATGCTGCTAGGAAAACACATAAGATATAACTCATTTCCTTTGTTTCAGAAAATTAATCATTCGGCTACATACTGGCTACATACAGTACAGTAATAAATATTACGACAATAAGAATTGTGTATGAACTCTGAATGTAATGTATTAATAGATGGACAGTAAGTCAATTTTTTGTGTAGCTAAACATATTCATCTCTTTTTTTACAACGTCATATAAATACCTCAAAACTTTTATGTCATGAAGATAAGATATTTATAGTGACAATATATCTTTTAAAGATGTTATAATTAAAAGTGGAGACGTCCTACATAAGTACGCATAACTTAAAAAAACAGCTGTAGATAGGGTTAGAGAGTTACAGAGTTAAGTATAAATACAACTAAATAAAGTAAACTCCCCCTATCCGCGGCAACCCGCAGCTTTTATTTATAAGCGAAAATAAATTTCACCTGAATAATAAATATTCTGCTCCACCAATCTTAATACACTACAATTGTTTCGATTAAAAAAACACCATTAATATCTTTTTTAAAGAAAGTTTAATCTATACACTTTATAACAGCTCCAATAGACTATGAGTACGTACAGTAATTTTGGTACACCTTTATTATGTTTTATCTTTACGATAAAAATGATAAATAACTTACATTCTTTGTTTTCAGTTATATTAAGATGACGATTTATGTAGTATAATAGTTTATAATATGTTACCCCTACTGTATAACCCGTATATTATGCTATCCCGTCTATATGTGCTTTTGTGCAGTCTCTGTACATCTCACATACAGGGCAGTTATATAGCACCCCGATTATTGAGCTCAAGTCCTTCACAATGCGTTATTTTGAGTAAAACTTGTTCAAAATGGAACGGCACAGAATGTACTCTCACATACGCACATACGTATGTACTTCACTGCGATAGTGGGAACATTTACTGGGAATACTTAATTTTCTCAGTTTGTTTGCCTTTATGTTTACGCAGTATAATTGAAAGTCGCTTGATTACTAAACCTTGAATACTGTACAGTATGTTTAAACGTCCGTTCCACTGTTGTAGCTTAGTTAACGGATGTGAAAACTTATATATGAATGTTGAAAGCTACCTGTTACGTTTACCTACAAATAGCAGTGATTTCACTGGCATACACTTTTCTGACATTTTAAAAATCATACATCCGTTAGGATTCCTGTTATTCCTAAATCTAATCCCTGCTGAACAAGAAAACGTGGGGAACGTTCATCTGGATTTTGTATAGGCCTATACAGGTTTTGCACATAAATAGAAAAATGTGATTTACACAGTTTCAGTATTGGTATTAGGTCATATCCCGCTTAATACACGGTTTTCACGAGGTCTCTTGATGAACGTCTTAACGGGGTTTTACTGTACCCGTTTACTTGACATATAAACAGCTCCTGTTAATAAAGAATAATTGGCTTTACTTTGTGCCCTTTTATGTTCGTATTGCGTACTATCCGTGGAACTCGGTTATCCGCGGCGATCGCGCTACAAAAATTCCGTGGATAATAGGGAGTTTACTGAATTGCTAATCAACTCTGTCACTAATAGCATAATAGATAAAAATATAAAAATATGTACAACATATGATAGTTCCTGTTATTTATGTTACTATGATCTGTAGCGAAATAAAGCCATTCCAAATGAAAAAGCTTCGAAGAGTGTGTCAAAGTAGGCTTCCAGGTTCAGCCGTCAGCCACACCACAAGGATAATCTGGTCTATACTACTGATTTGCATACACTTCCAGCGTACTACAAAATCAAGTCTACGGAAGTATGTTTCCGCTTTGCACACTTCCAATTTATCAGAAATGTTGGAATAAAATAACGGAGAAATAAATAATTTTAAGCTTAACGACAATTAACCGCAATTTAAAAAAGCTAAATGGATAGATAGTATGAAATGCCCCCTATTAATTAATATTTCCCTACTGAAACAGAATCTACAACCTACTTATTGTATCAAACTCGAGTTGTAGTGTCTGTATATGAATAGGTAACCTAAACATGCAAAACCCGCTTCACAGAATCTTGTTAAGCGTCATTGTACATCAAGTGTACACCGATTTGGGAAAGAGGCAACGGTATGTAACAAACAATAACTACAGATACATACTTGTTAAGCGTACACTCAAAAATTAATAACGTATGGTACCTCTGTTTCAGAGCAATGATGCGAGTGATCCAACACAAATTGCATCACTGAACAAATTAAATAACGTCTGAGACACGTTAACCAAATAGGATCCATCAACACTTTTAATAACAAAAAGCATTGTCTATGTCATATAGATGCTATTTTCTTAAGCTAGGCTCGGAAGGTTACGCGTGGTTATATAAACCCGTAGAATACACACAGTAGACACAGTTGTGCTTTAATAACAATGCAGGTTTAGCCATAGATGCAATTTTCCTTTATCGAATAAACCTTGGCAATATATAAATTTGCCTACACTACAGAAAAAATGGAAAATGTGTAAACTCACTCTACAATCAATTGAATGGTGTACACTGAAATATTAATTGGCTTAATGTAGCATAAATTTAGAATAGTGTAAGCCAAATGTAGGATTTGGCTTACATTATTTGACATAATGTTGTATATTATATTATCACATAATACTGTAGATATCACATACATTATTATTATTATTATTATTATTATTATTATTATTATTATTATTATTACATACATTAGATTTAAAAAAATGTAGTGTAGACAGACATTCTACAGGATACAGTGGAGGCCAAGCGGTTAAATTACATTCTTTACTAATCAAAAACCAATCAAATTGAGATAATTCAATTACAAAAATCTCAAAAAACAAATATAATTTTACTAGGCAAAGTTATTATTCTGCACCAACATGCATCTTAAAATTCAAAAAAATTAGCTAGGGATATTAACTATTTGTATTACGTAGAAATAAATACAGAATGTAGATTATGCAGAGAGAAAGTCTCACTGCATTAATGGATGGTCAAAAAAGGATAAGAAACTAAGGCCAGCTGTCTGAAGATATGTAAATAATGGCATGAAAAATTGGAGGCTGTTGGCTAGAAGAAAGGAAGATTGTAGGCAAGTTGCGCAGGAAGCCAAAGTTTACGCAGTATCGTAGCATCAACATAAATAAATACTCACTTTGAAATCTCTTACTTCTAGCAATTAATCAATATGAATATGATCGAATATTTTTGATTTGAAATAATAATTTCATTGTTTTTTTCAAAAATCTCAACTTTGCAAGGTGCTTCCCCAACACCTGAGTGACTGGCAGGTAAACACCAAACGAGACCTCAATATCGTCTTGCTCTTACAGTAGAAATCTGATAAGAATGATTCTCCGAACAGAGAGCTGTATAGAAGAATCTCTACTATTAAAGACAACAAAAGAGGGCCAAAATACAAGCAAAAGCAAGAAAAAATTAAATAAATAGATTTATGTAATTGTAATGTATATAATGTAACTAAACACCAAACGTCATTAATCAGATTTATCGAACCCAAACACGCACGCACACTCACACCCACACACACACACACACACTCGCTCATTTTCTCTGTCTGTCTGTCTCTCTCTCTCTCTCTCTCTCTCTCTCTCTCTCTCTCTCTCTCTCTCTCCTCGTTCTGTCTGTGTTCCTACTCTAGCAAATTCTCACACCGAGTACAATGACGCAGCTTGTTTTACTTTCGTTAGTGTGAAGTGCAGTACATGACATAACTTTGTTGTCTGAACTCAGCAATTTGTGTGTGTGTGTGTGTGTGTGTGAGAGAGAGAGAGAGAGAGAGAGAGAGAGAGAGAGAGAGAGAGAGAGAGAGAGAGAGAGAGAGAGAGCTCATGTAGTATTTGCATTACTAATGACGACAGTCTGTTCCCGAACTGCCAGTTGCTGTACAATATGATTGCACGAAAAGGCAGTATCATACTTAACTTATTATGTTTCACACAAATAAGTATTAAAAGTATTTATTTTATTAAAGGAAGAATTGGGTATATTCGCAAAAGAAGCGTTTAATGTAAGAAAAAATGTATTACATATAAGCACGACAAGACAGGGGAAAAGAAAGCTTCTGTAATTCATTCGTATTAAGAACATAACTGAAACGAAAAAAAAAATTAGAAACACTAAGAGAAGTCAAGGAGAGAATGAAATTATAGCTATATGAAATTTAAGGAAATGCAGTTTACAGGATATATAGCAAGACATAACAAGCTTATTACAAACATAAATTTAGGTATATTTGTTTGTATTTTAGGTTAGAAAGGAAAACCAAGGTCCGTGGTCTAGGACCAAGCTTACATTGAAGGCGTAAAGGTAGGAATAGCATGCTATGATTATATCACAGTGGTTCAGGGACAAGACTACATTGACATCGACATTTCAGAACTTACTCATCCACAATCGTAATTTATACAAGCAGCAACACAAATATTACAACGATCTACAAATGTGGTAGGCCTATCAAACACAAGCGCTAATTCTGTAGCTCTCGCTTATCTGAAATCTCAATAAAGATTGATCCACTCTTTTTCTTATTACAGTTCTTTATATAGGGTGGTAATGATGTGTTATTTGACTATCGGACACAACTAGAAATATGTAAGCTACACCAAGCGCAAATGCGAGCATCTACTAGAACAAACTCTCCCCATCCAAAAACCCATTGTACATTGATACAGAACATTCTAGTGTATTCCATAAATTGTGTCCATCAATACACACAACTTATATGTAAATAGCAGACAACATAAATACATGTGAGTACCATAATTTACATACACAACCTACGTATTCTAATTACAAATAATTTTAATAATACTAATCACTTAATAAGTTTATATATATATTGATAGATACATAGATAATATTACTTTGAATGTGGGTTGGGAGTTTTCTAATATACAACACGATGGATGCTTGTCTTTGCGAATCTACTTGCAAGAAGACAACTGAATTAAGCGACATTAATTATTGTCATGTTAAAAGTATTAGATTGTACACTGTTTACCACTATTTCCAAGATGCTTAGGATTAACGATGTCACAACTTTCGTAAGTCATAGAGTGGCGACTGCATGCCACTGTGATGGCAGTACCATTTCGGTGTTTAGTATAAAGCCATTCGCTTGTGTTGAGGCATCTGAGTAATCTAATCAGTAGCTGAATTTCAGTCACATGTGTTCATCAGCCATCACAATGCTTCGTTTGCTCTCGTCTTTTCCTCACATATGAATATTTCTCCCTTTTTGCCTGTGATAGCAAAGCGGATGAAACAACTATTCAGAAATAAAATAATTACCAAAACATACGTTCGTAAATACACCAGCCCACACACCCACGCATGCATGTTTAGTAATATCGGATATGCATACTATTAGTTTTCGTTGAACTGTAAATTGTTACAATAATTTCTACTAATTATTAAAGTAATTTTTGTTAATTATTGCTACTCTTTGTTTATTTTTGTTCTTTACTATTAAATCGCTCTTATAATTCCACGAATGCTAAAATGTTTATAATACAAATGTTATAATATTACAAAATACTTAAATTCGTAGTGACCGTGAATCAATGAATTTTTCAGTGAAGGGTTTGTGAAGATCGGTAAAAAATATAACACAAATTTTTACTTATTTGTGTCGACTTTTCGACAATGTTTATTGCCATCATCAGGACCTGTGTATGAATACAAAAGAAATGTCAAACACAACAGAACAATTATTTGGGTGAACGGTGTCTTATAATAATTACATAGTTGAACATCCCTTAATCTGTTTTTAGTTATAATATATTTTATTATGCTATATGTTGACTGGTATATGTATGAACGTTTTCTGTACCAATCTAATATCTAATTGTTGATTATTGCTTTTATAATTAATTAAAGTATCATGACATATAGTAATTGAAATTGTAATAGTGTATAAATTAAGTTATGTGATATCATTTTCTCGTTGGCTTAAAGAAAACATCTGAAGATGTAAACAAACTATCTCAACTCCTTCACATATACAATGATATATACATACGCATGCACACGCGTGTACGCACGCACACGCACACACACTCATATACACAAACACGTTCACCCAAATAATTGTTCTGTTGTGTTTGACATTTCTTTTGTATTAATACACAGGTCCTGATGATGACAATAAACATTGTCGAAACGTCGACACAAATAAGTTAAAATTTGTGTTACGTTTTTGACCGATACTCATAAATCATTCACTGAAAAATTACAAAATACATTATACACTTAGATAAGTATTTAATAAATAAATGTTTCCAAAATAGGAAATACAGTACAGCTTTAATTATACGAACCCAAATCATCTGGTTTTCTGAGTAACCAGAAAGTTCTTTAGTACAAACAATACCCATTCTCAATTTTCATTCTCATCTTTTCTTCCATTCCGTTGTACAATAGGCTCACCATCCTGTATTAGAATCAACGCTAGTGTGACGATTCTGCATAGTGTATCTAAATAACGCAAGTTCGTACATTAATGTTCAAACTTTAATGCTTAACACATAATTAAGCATTTCAAACTTTTCAAGTGGCACTGGTGGTGGTACGACAACCGTGATGAGTGTGTGAGTGTAATTCACTCTATTAGAACTGAAACGTCTACCTGTTTTGGCGGCATGAACAAGGGTAAACAGTGCTAAACAGAAGAAAATTTTGTTTTGGAATGTTTTGTTTAACCCTAACTTTAATGTTCTCTTGTATTTACTTAAACTAGCAATCATTTTACATTTGCAATTTGTTTTACAATTTAACATTTTTAATTACTTGTACTGTATTTCACACAAAACTGTAATTTTGAATTGCCGTACATTTTGTACGGTAAAATATTACGAAAAACAAGATTTTAGGAATTTTTAAAAATTACGCTCTTAGTATTCTCAAAATTATTATTTTGTACTTTCCTGATCATTCGGATGTCCGGTTATCCGAATCAACATATGGTCTCAGTAAGTCCGAATGATCAGAGCTTTTCTGTACAATGTTATAAGTAAGAGGAAAAATAAATGTAATCGTACGTATGAAAAAGAGTCATCTAAGACGCAAGAGTCCGTTTATGGTTGTATTTTTTTTATTAAAAGTGAGAATGAAAAGCTAACATCCATAGGAAAGCCCTTATAATCCAGTACTGTTAACCCCATATTAAAGCCGCCTCACTCTTACTTTATGTCCATAGTGTCCCTACAGAACCGATTTGAAGCTCAGAACTTCACTAGAAACTCTCAAAGCTCTTTACTTAACGTAATAGGATCGTATGTGATCCGTCCTCATATAAATTAGATTAGGGATTCATATTTGTTTCTCACAAGTACTGTCATCCTTCACTTAAAGTGCGAAATGCTGAATTTTAAATATTTTATTTTGCTCTCTTTATTAGCGTGATCAATGATTCAGAGCAATTTTCCAAAGTGCTAACTTTTACATGTTTTCGATCTATGAGGTAAATGTAGTAACACTGTCCCACCACTTTTCAGTAATTCACTTCCGACTTATTGGTTTTTGACATCGGCATATCTGTAGGCGTTTTAGTATTCCTCACCGTTTTCCACACCGCGAGGAACGCGGAAGAGGGCAATGACTCAGCTCTCGTAAACATCAGTGACCTGTATCATCTGCATTATATAGTATGCCCTCGACAGTCATATCTAA
The DNA here is from genome assembly GCA_034769895.1 of Magicicada septendecula. Classification (NCBI taxonomy): domain Eukaryota; kingdom Metazoa; phylum Arthropoda; class Insecta; order Hemiptera; family Cicadidae; genus Magicicada; species Magicicada septendecula. The sequence continues at coordinate 137,200,672 of CM068374.1, read as the reverse complement.
CCAGTCGCCATTCACACTAGTTTTCCTGCTGTTTGCAGGTATCGAAATGTGTAATAATAACTACTATTACTAATAACTAATAAGTCGAAGTGCGAAAAAATATATATAGGCCTACGTACCTCTTGTGGGAATATTGTCGATTTACGAGAATTACGTGATTTTAAAATTACGAAATTGAGTGTTTAAACATGATTAAAGTGAAAACGTGATTAAACATTACTGACGCATGTTGATACAATTAATAAAAATTATTTAATGTAGATTCTTTTAATTATTAATTAAATTCCATTGACCAGACATGCAATTAATGTCAAACTTGTGCAAACTTTGCACAGAGGTTTTTACAATGCAGGCCTACGTGTCAAAGATAATTGACAGGAACAGGCGTGGGTCGTTGACAAGACGGGCTAGACAACTGCGCGTTAACTTAGATTAATTGGAAAACAACCCGGTCTGAAGAGTTGGCTGCCGAACAAGCTAAACTTTGTGTGGCCTCGTCTTCCCAAGGAATTTCCGGTGACAAATATCTAATATGCAGTGGTATTTGATTCGGTTTTATTTTTCATTCCCAAAGTAGATGTTATTATAAAGTATTCCAATTTTTTATTTTGATTATAGTAGTCATTTAGTCGATTTATTTTATGTTTGATTAATCCGGAAGCACATACAACAATGCATTTACTCCAGTACTTTTTTGTACTTTTCTGATCATTCGGATGTCCGGTTATCCGAATCAATATATGGTCTCAGTAAGTCCGAATGATCAGAGCTTTTCTGTACAATGTTATAAGTAAGAGGAAAAATAAATGTAATCGTATCGTACGTTATTTAGTTTTAAACTTATCTGTTTGTAACAATTTATATTATCTGAAACAAAATATTAGTATAAGCTTCTCTAATTTCTAAATCTTTCAAAACATAAACAATCTAATTTAGTTATTTTTAAAAACTTGTTTATACGACAACGTTTATATGAAACAGTCCCTTATAAGGAAGGAAAATTGCTTTGTTTTAAGCACGCTTATGAAATAACTTGCGTACGACATCATCATGAATACATTACACTACTTTAAAGATATAGCCGCTCTTAACAAGCTCATCTGAAGACAAGTAGGCATATGTTCTAGTTCCATTTTTCTATATAATACTTGATATTATGGAATATAAAAGTTGTACATAATTTCAATTTAACTAAGTAACTGTTTATTCGTCAAAATGATGTAAACCTTCTTTGATTAAGTTTAGTAAAAAATGAATTTTGTGTCCTCCTTCAATTACAGTTCACTCCTCATATTAAGCTGTTACAATAATCATTTCACATTAAAAAATATTGTAAACTTCTTCCAGACAATACATTCTTGTAGGTGTCGTAACTAAATAGTCTAGCATGACAGATAATCCACTAATTAATAATTCCATTCTGATCATAAATAAATTTAAATTACATTAACTCAAAAGAAAATTCAAAGGAAAATAATTAAATATCAAAGAAAAATACCACCATAAAGGAAAAAGGAAAATTAAATCATAAAAATGCAACAAAAAGTATCAAGAAAATTAAATCCGAAGAAACTAAAATAAAATCAGGACAATACCCAGGTAGGATAGGAGAAGGTAATAAAGAAAATACCCCGAACCAAAAGACGGACATAATAAAACCAACTTACCTTGGAAAACCCCAGAAGAAAGAAGTGAAGAAAAGAAGAGGTAGGATGGGAGAACTACGAGGAATACCCATGAAAAACCTATTACTAACAATAACAAACCCCGAACCAATTTTAATGTCACCCAAGAAAGTATAACACCCCAAAACCTCATAGAAATGTAAAATAATTATAAACAAAAGTGTTTAGTAGTATAAATAGAAGTGCACCAACTAAAGTTATTATATAATAAAATTAACAAATCTTCACAGTCCATTATAACTAAAAGTTTGCTCTTAGAATATTGTAAAACTCAAATATAAATCAGACCCAACAGTGTAAGTGAACCAGTGCAAGTGATTTCAATATAATAAACTTCAAGTAAAGGTGTAACTGTTACTTTAACTATGTACTGTTAAATAACTTTCATGTTTTATATAAATACAGAGATGACATATCATGAAATATTATTATGAAAATATTTCTAATGTTTCATAGAAGAGGCCTCCTGTTATCAAAAAACATTCTTTGAAATGTAAATGATAAAGAGAGCAGGTGGGGAATAATTACTGTGACAGGGATTAAAAGGTAATACACCACATAAACAGAAAGGACTGCAATCAAATTAGGTTTAAGAAAAAATATAATTTAAATGGCTAATTATGTTTGTGTTTAAAGCCTATGAACTCCACATTTCAAGGTGGTGTATAGAATAAGAGTTATAATTAATATAAGAATATTTATTATGTATAACAGTGTTCATACAGACTAAAATGTCTCTGTATGTATACCATACTAGTTTATAAAATGTGTGTAATGTATTTCTAAAAATAGTTAAAACTAAAATGTCTAACTTTAAAGACTAGTAATTAATTTTCAATATTGTTTTTGTATTATGAGCATGAATACAATGCTACATGTTCCAATAGTTATATAAGGAGATTTTATTTAATATTGTGTTAACTTTAGAAAGTCAGAAGGGGTATAGAAATAGTATTACTCAAAAAACAGTAAATGTAAAACCATAAAATCTAGGCCAAATATGAAATTCCAATAACATAATAATTGAGTAAGGAAGTTAAGTAAACCAAGTAAACTAATGAGATTTATATAAGGTGAATCAATCACCAACTATTATAACTAAAATTATACTTTAAAAGAATAATATAAAAAGATGTACAAAATTATTAAAAAATTTGCAAATGTAAAATCTAACAATTTCAGAGGAGGAATAGTAAATTCATGAATTATAACTAAAAGCATGATCAAATGATAAATTTGTAAGAAATTAAGGAAAGTTAAAGATTTATAACAATCTGAGATTTATTGTAATCATATTTATAACACATAAGATGGCTAAAATTTTGGACAAGAACAGGAAGCAGATATTGAGCCTATATTTCCAAAATGACAGAAATATAGCAATTTTGACAAAAAACTTTATAAGGATGGACTATTATATGTCAAATTAAACAAAAGGAGTTAAAGAAACCGATTATGTATCTACTAGTTCATGAAAGTAATCAATAACCAAAATATATTCTGAATATAATGTAATTTAATCACATGTATAGGAAGTGAATAATAATTGAAAAAATACATTTCTAATATTAACTTGGCAAGATATTTCAGAAGACGAAGGAAGTAAAACAGTTCTTAATTAACATTCGAAGCGAACGGTTGATTTAAGCTCGCGCTAAGAACCTATATAGCGAATACTTTAATGGCGTATATAAGTTAAGCCTATCATGCAGTGAAAAATCGAGAGTTACAGAAATTTGTATATTAAACTTAAAATCAATTAACACAACCACCACAAACAGTGAAAACAATTAATGCGGAACAGAATATAAGTGAATTAAACTAATAAAACTATAAAACACGGAATATAACATAACCAAACGAACTTCACATTTTTCGACAGACACGTAGACAAAGTGAGCACACCTAATACAAAACATTTAAAGTCAGTGAACATAGAACACTTAACCAGAACACCTCTAACAACCCAATAGACATTACTCAATATTACGGACACAAGGAAGCAGTTGTGAAGGCATCTTTATTGTAAGAAAATTTCACTACGCCGATTCCAGTTTTACCGAGCAGCGAACAAGCAGCCATTTTGAGAAATCCCATCATGCAAAGCGTCCACCAGGAATGAGAGCTGTCGTCACGGCATTGGTTTGAATTTTCAATTTTATAAACATTATATATAATAAACTAATTTTGTAACTATTAATTATTAAGATTTATTTTGTGAATGTTGTACTTTCTATACTTGCCCCTTCTCTGACTATTATAATTATAACCGTTCAAAGAACCATTCGAAAATATTTGTATAATATAACATGTATTGATAATCGATTACCCCTGTGAAATAGTCGAGCTTTATATAATCATCGATTTTAAATCGATATTATAACAAATAATTGTCAATAAATAATAATAATTCAACTATCTGGTTTTAATTTTATTTCACAAGTTAATATAAGAATTTTAGTTAACCACAGGACTAACAGAAAGGCGACCATTACTCAAGGGGAGTAATATACTTGAGAAAGAAGAAAATCGCCAATCGATTAGGGAAGTAAGACAATCTTATTAACTCCAGATTTATTTACCGTGAATCAGAAGCGAATTTATTGACACAAATGACTTAAAGAACTTTAAAATTTCAACGAAACCTCATTACAAGAATTATTATTTAAATTATTGAACATTAAAACGAAACATAAAAAAAACTTTTTTTGAAAATTTTTAAAATAAAATTAAAATTTTTTTTACTTTTGTACAAGACAAAGGTTATATTTGTAACCGCGTAATACGTGAAACTGTTACAATAGTTCCCCTCTCCAAATAGAGAGGTATTACCTTTCGCTAAACAGTTAACCGCATTTCTGGCTTGAGGACTTGTATTGCAATCGTTTCCCCAGCAAGCCTTTTCTTCTAGCTTTTTCTTGTCAAGCAAAGTTATATTAGCTCTAGTGCATTATTTTTATAAAGCTGACAGTGTTTTCTTGTATACTCTCATGTTCTGAGTTTCCCGATTCTCATCAAAGAAATTAAGGCACTGTAGATATCTCTAGTATGTAAGCTGAATCATCATAATTCTAGAAGATCCGAAACACAGCTCACATTATGAGCAGCTATTCCACAGTGTACATGGTATTCTATCGCCCTTATACGAGGCGGTTTGGCGTCCAATTCTGGGCATTTTATGGGGTCGGAAGGAAAGTTAGCCAAGAAGATTTATACGTAATACAGTGACTGCGCTTTCCGGTAACAACGCACAGAGTAGTATATTACTATACCAAGTCTAGCTTCGGTCATGTTATGAGAATGGAAGATGGCAGGCACACCAAAAGGCTTTGCTGGGTACATGGGAGGGAACGAAACCTAGAGGCAGACCGAGGAAGAGGTGGGAAGATGGCGTTGCAGAGGATGCGAGGGACATGGGGATAAGAAATTGGAGGAGGGTTGCATTGGATAGAGTAGATTGGAGGAGGAGTTTGGTGTAGGCCGGGGCCCGACTTGGGCTGTAGCGCCATAGAAGGAAGGAAGTCTAGCTTCTAAAGTCTGTGTACACTTATATACACGATGGCCTCAATTATACCGGGCAACACAGTTTTTTACTCCTCCTTCGTAGGTATTCGACAAGTAGAAATCGATTAAAAACAAATTTCTAAATACTAAACATTACGTTTTAGTCACAGTGTTATCTTGTGTTTCCAGTTTTGGCACTTGCAACCACTTTTTTGAGCCTTATGAGTTTAAACAATTGTTATAGTTTATTAAAATTCATAAAAATTCAGTCAACCGAAGCAACTCCAGTAACTCAGTTTTCCAGTCACAAACGTTAATACGTCGCAAACAATTCTACCGTGCTACTAAACTGAAGTAGTCCAAACGTTAAAAGTATTAAAAATTGCAAGAAATATGCAACTTCCGTTGCCGGCAACCACGTTGATTTTTCAAAATAAATACCCACGGCTGAACGATTGAAATTAAGAAATAACTAAATTAGGCAAACCAAATAAATAAAAAAAAAGAATCAAAAGTAGAAGGAACCTGAAATAAGTGAGTTGACACATGTAAACCAATCCACGTATAGCTGTCAATCCACGTGCTAATGATATGATTACTTGCGAGTTATCTATTACAAAAATAATACCGATTATGAACGTGCATTTGGTAATGATGATGACGATGATGATGATGATGATGACGACAACGACGACGACGATGACATGACTACAGTGGTGACAGTGATTGTAATCACTACAATGTTTTTTTTTTAATTGAATAGTTCTATAGCTGTCTATTATTGTAAATGAGCGAATATTTATTTTTACGTGCTTATTGTGTTAGTAATAGTATAAACTTTTCATTATGTGCATGTAGTTTAATGTAAAGTTGTTATTACTTTTTATACTTCATGTTGCGCTTTTTTGTATCTCATATTACTAAAGGTATTGCAATAATATATTAAATTTTTTTTAGATAGCAGCTGCTAAAATACTTGATCGAGTCTGCTGATGCAACTTGTATTTTTAATAGATATAATTGGAGCCAAAACTTTTAATAATGAATACTCCTCCAATTATGCAGGCTTTACAACTGTGTGTGTTCATAAAATTAGATTATAAATGTATAGTAAATAGTATTAATTAATTTAGGTGTTATGTAACGGAAAATGTTCGATTATTATAAAAGTATAATATTACATATATTATCAAATTATAATTACTTCTGCAAGTAGTTGCATTGTATTATTATCGTCTCAATTCACTTGACGTACGACTCACTGAATATATCAGTATCTTCAGAGGTTTGTAAATGAATTAACAGATAATCGAATTAATTCAATTTTAATACTGAAATTAATAATAATAAAATTAATATCACATTGAAATCGAATTAATTCGATTATCTGTTAATTTATTTACAAACTTCTGAAAATAGCGATATATTCAGTGAAATGTACGTCAGGTGAATTGAAACAATAATAAGACAATACAACTACTTGCAGAGAAATTATAATTTGATTATATATATAATATTATACAATAACGCTGCAAAAAATTTATCGAGTCACTTATATAGAAAGATTATGAAAGTATAACAAACGATCTAAATTAAAATCGATGTAGGCTACATCGATCATGCATTATCTAATACTTACATCGATATAAAAACGTTATTTCTCGTAATACCTGAGCGTAAGAACGCTCCAGATTTATAAAGAGTCTAACTAATGTCATGTTAAAATGTATTCGCTAGAAATATCTGCATCAAACTGTCTAAACTAAGGAGGATGTTTTAACAAGGTTAACTGAAACAATAACTTTCTGTATATCTATACATAGGCTACCAGAAACATTCTGTAAAAGGTGTATTACAAATACATAAGAATAAGAAATAACAGGTGTTAGCTTTATTACTAAAAATATATAGAAAATAACGGAGAGTCTGAAAGTTGTTAAACTGGCATGTTTGGGTCATAGAATTCCAGGTATGCCACTTTTGGTCCGATCTATTAATATATAGAATTTCAGTGGTGGTAATGAAATTACTCTGTTTCTATCGCAACCGATAACTAAAACTGCAGGTGTTAACATGGTAAGCAACAATAGACTACATAAATGAGAAAAATCTGCGTACATCCCAATAGCAAGCGGATACCACTTTCTACCCTCAGATAAGCAGTCAATGGTAATGTGTGATATTCCTGTAATCCTTAACCACGACTTAATCCTTACGTCAATAGCTAATCATTTTATGTTGTTCTTCTTTGTTGTCTGAATTTACAATTAAATTAAATGATTCATTTCCCCATAAGCGTTAAGAGCAACACTTCTGGCTACCTAATCCTGAATACTTAATCTATAAAACTTTTATTCTTTGAAAGAAGTAGTTTAACGCATTATGTTCTGAATATTACAAAAATTTCATTTCTGTTTTTTAGTTTATAAGCAATATAAAGACGAAACAGTTTATCACATTTCAGTTTCCAGTTTTACATCAAGATATGATGTGTGAGCGTGGGCCGATGCACGTGTAACCCTGCTATTGCGGGGCTCTGTAATATTGTAGGTAGAACGTTGTATGATATAACACTTTTGTGTCGTCAGTTGACATGATATTATCTAAAACGGAAAACGTAAACGAATACAAAATAATAGCAAAACTCAAGGCGGCACATGTTCAATTTCACTTGCATCACAGCTGTTTCAACGCTCCTCTCCCTTTCCCTCTGACTCTTTGTTTTCTCCCACTCCCCTCACTAATTGTCTTCCTTTCTTTCTTTTCGTTTATTTCTCCATTCATCTGTCTACTTTTCTACTTTTGCCAAAAGTTTCCTGTTTCTATACAGTGGTAACTTTAAGCTAATAAAATTAATTTTCAAGCAAATTTTCAGTTTTACAAGGAGATGTATGTTTTGCCCTGTGTTTAAACGCAAATAAAAATCTAGTACAAACCGCCAGAGCTAAACAAATATTAAGGCAAATACTGTAAAACTCTACAGACATCAAGTTCATACAAGCACATTTTAAGATACCAATTGCTTCTACTTTGGACGGTACTAATCTAGTTGTTTAAATTTCTATCCTATTTTTTAGATGTGCCCTGTTAGCGAATAGGAAAGACACAGTTGTAGCCTCATAGCCATTCAATGTTTATTTACTCCGCAGGTAACCAACGCGATTTTACGACATTTATAAAGAAGTTATTTATTCCATAGTAAGTTAAGAAACTTGTGTATTTAACTTTTTTTTTGATTTTTTATAGATATAGTTACTAACGTATTTAGTAATATTTTCTAATATGTTGTATGCTTAGGGCTTTATTTTAACACCACTTTGAACACAAATCAACGACATAAACCTTAAATGTGTCCGTTTCTCTTTACTAATATAGATAAGCGAACATGTTCGGACATGTGCTTACAGCATCTTGAAGTCAAATAATTTGTATCGCAGTCACAGCATAGAACTACAAGATACTACCAACCAGATGTTTGCACGTCCCATAAAACAATTTGTATCGCAGTCACAGCATAGAACTACAAGATACTACCAACCAGATGTTTGCACGCCCCATAACACAATTTGTATCGCAGTCACAGCATAGAACTACAAGATATTACCAACCAGATGTTTGCACGTCCCATAACACAATTTGTATCGCAGTCACAGCATAGAACTACAAGATACTACCAACCAGATGTTTGCACGCCCCATAACACAATTTGTATCGCAGTCACAGCATAGAACTACAAGATACTACCAACCAGATGTTTGCACGCCCCATAACACAATTTGTATCGCAGTCACAGCATAGAACTACAAGATACTACCAACCAGATGTTTGCACGCCCCATAACACAATTTTGAAATATTTGCTTTTGACTGCCCGATTGTAGTGCCGCTTTTTATGAAAATCTTTTACTCATTTCTGAGACAAACCGAGTAGACCGATTTAATTCCATTTCCTGAAATAGAGTTTACACTCTGCTACTCACTAACGCCAAGTTTAAATAAATGCATAGAAAATGGTTCATATTATTGGCATCTACGGAAAACAGGGAAAACATTTTTGCTAGTTACCTGGAATTGTTTCTTCATTTAATTTTTAATGTAATAAGCAGTGATGTATTTATGTATTCCTTTATTATTTTGCCTTTTTTGTTTTACTACATTATTAAATTCCTCGTATTTAATAACTTAACCTTTATGTTTCTACACTTGCTATAACTAGCTAGCAATTAAAAGGATCTACTTCATTTTATTATTTTTTTGTAGTTTTACTTGATGTCTGGTTCCTCTTCTTAAAGGAAATCCATGTATCTATAATTCTATGCTGCTTTCATTTATAACAATCTACCACTTACAAACCAAGGCAATGATGATTGTTAAAAAACTTAATATCTTTCCATGCATTAAAATTATTTCAATTTTTTTATTCAAATTAAATCGTTGACAAGCAGCGGTTACTGTAGAAAGGAATCACTACTTTATCATTCAAACAAATATATATCTAGCGTTATATCATACCATCATACCAGTAATAACAATCGAAATAAATCTGATATTCATGAACTTAATTATATATATTACAGCAGTACAACCATATACGATACTGTGCATTGCTAAAATAATAAAAATAATTAATAAAAATAAATAAATATATGGTTGATAAACATGATTCAGATTGCAAGCTGGATTGTATAAAAAAAGGGAACACCACAGTTCATGCATGGACACGCATGTCATCTGGCTACCTGTCGCTAGCTGTGTGTACATATGTATTTAGTATGTGTGTGTGAAACCTGTCCGTTCCTGAACAGTAACAACCCCTATTCAAATGATGTTAGATTTTAAGTATTATTTTAATTATAAGAAATATATGTAAAATAATGTAAAACAAAATACACCAAAGTGTGTAGGGAATACAGATGCACAAATTGTTAAAAAACCGTGAGAAAGTGACGTAAAGTGAAATTACAATGAATTAAAAAGTGAATAACTCTCTGAATAATTACAATAAAGAAGTGTAAGTTACATATAATAAACATATGAAAATTAGCGATTGATTGAGCATCGTGTAGTGTAAAACAGACTTCGCAATTCGCGAAGACAGGCGAAATTAGTGAATTGAACAAGAGTGGGAGTAAGGACGCGTTCGACAAACTCTGAGAAGACAAATATTGTTTAGACAGGAGCTTTTGCACGATGTGGCTATAAGTACCAGGTCGCGCTAATAAAGCTCTCTTCTTCTTCATTCAACCGTTGCCGCAGGAGGCTATGTCAGTCTGTCTAGAATCTACAGTAAGCGTCACAGGATGGACTGGAAGTCAAAGCAGAGGTTTTATGGACACACCTACAGCCCATGATGTGAGGAGAGACAACAATTAAGGACTACATGCTGTGGAATCCTGTACGAGGACCCGAGGATACGAAGTACACGGACCGAGGACCGAGTGGAGGACACGCCGATAATGTACCACACCAAACGAGGTGATAAGAAGCCATATAATGAAAGCCACCTGCAATTGAAAGACGATAATTAAAAACTATAATGAGAGACATTCGAACTGTTGCTATAAGTAATTAAATAGTACATAGTAGTGTAAAGACTGATTGTTTAAGTTAGAATAATATTTCATCTATGTCAATTAGGATTTGAATATAACGTAAATGTTATAAGATCAATATTTGATTTTAAATTGAAATAATTTAAAGTAATTCATATAATCTTTATTTGGTTAAAAATGCATATGCAGTAGAAAGAAATTGAATCAAAATAAGATTAAAGAAGTGAAATAAAAGTAAATTCATTGTTTATATAAATTAGTAAGCAATTGCAAAGATAACCACACTGAATGAGTAAGCCGAGAGCAAAATATTTGATAGGTAAGATTAGATAATAAGATTTCTGTATACCATGTTTAATGTAAATTGTCAACCAGAAGTCGCATGCAAAAGATTCGCACAAGCGAAGAATAATGAGTTTTTCTATTTCCGAAATAAGGAAAGATGTTGTTTAATAAATAATGTAAATATTTAAAAACGTATTACATATTCTACACTTAACATCATTGTTATGTTATATAACGTATACTCCAAATTGTGGGGTATAATTGACACATGCATATTTATATTGCATTAATGTGTCAAAATATATATATACAGGGTGATTCACGAGGAAACGGAAATACTTCGGGAGATGAATCTACATCGAAAAATAAGAAAAAACGTTCATATAAACATAGGTCCGGAAATGCTTTGTAAGCGAGTTACGGCTAGCGAAAAATTTCGCCCGGGTTTCGGTTCTCCCGGGTAAATGAAGACTTTCTGAAATTCTGGGAAGGGGCGAATTCTGTTGTTTCTTATGGTTTTTGACCAGAAAAATCGAATAAAACAGGTCGCAGAACTGTATCTTCCATACGTTTCATGATATCCGACGTAAAATAGAAAAATCTTTGCCTAAAAACAAATTTTGGAAAATTGGAAACAATTGGAATTTTTTGTTGATTTTTATTGACTGTATTTACACCATTTTTCTCAGAATTAAATTCTTTACAAGTTTTGTTTTTAACTTTTATGCATTTATTAGAAATGTAACAAAGTTATTGTACTTCTAACCTAAAAAAAACGTTTGGTAACCTAACATAAAAAGGTTGGTAACCATTGTTGACAGCTATTTGTTTAATAATGTTAAGTTCTGATTGGAAATTTGAGTCTGATAACGGAATACTAACTAGTCTGTGGATAAAACTGTGAAAAGCAGCCAATTTATGTGAGTATGGATGTGTGGAAGTAATGTGTATTGTCATATCTGTATGTGTAGGCTTATGAAAAATACCGAAGTCTAATTTATTATTGCATTTTGTTATTGTAAGGTCTAAAAAACTGATACTATTGTTATCTTCTAATTCTAAGGTAAAGCTAATATTTTTATGTAAATTGTTAATAAAATTAAGAAAGATCTGTAATTGTCTACGTGTACCTAGAAAAATTGCTAAAATATCGTCCACATATCTATACCAAAAAATAAACAATTTGAAATAAGGGTGTGCTCTAATTTTAGTTTCTATGTAGTCCATAAAGATTTCAGCTGCCAAAGGGCTAAGTGGATTTCCCATTGCAAGCCCTTCTTTGCCAATGTAGATCTTTCCATTAAATTCAAAGTAGTTTTGATTAAGGCAAACCTTCAGTAAATTCAAGATATCCTCTCTCATAAAGGGGTTATTACAATTTTCAATTAATAATTTTTCTACAATATCTATTACATCAGTCGGTGGAATACTCGGAAACAAATTCTTCACATCAAATGATAACCGTTATTTGGTCGTAGACTGTAAACAGAGTTTTAAATTAAAAACTTATTTTAATAAGAAAACGTTAGATAAAAAAATATATAATTGCTGAGTGGGATGATGACCTTAAATGTAGACATGAATCTAAACCAGAGAAATGAAAACAAATGTAATATTAACTGTAATCACTTTTTTCCAGCTTACACTTAAATTAATACACTTTAATCAGCTTACAATTAACCTTGTAATTTATTATTTTGCGGCCCGAATATTTTAACATTGAATAAAGGACTCGTTCAGACTCAGGCCAAAGAAAACTACTGTAGTGTATTTTATGTATATGGAGACAAAACAATCATGGGTATTTATAATAATACTTTAATACTTTCGTTACTTATTTTCTTTTACCAGTTATCAAATTTGCTGCTTTAGTACGTACGTACAGCAGCCCAAACTCATAGCCATCAGTGTTCAATCTCACAACACCATGTAAAGATGTCTCCCATTCTTTTCAGTATGTCTGTATTCTGTTGTAGACGTGTTCACATAATTCTGTAACTTCATCCTTCCAATGGTTTTCCTGCCTTCCTCTCTTGCGTGTTTGGTTATATCGTGCCTGCCCTAATTTCTGGGAGCTCAGCGATCATCTTACACCCTAGTTAAATGTCTGGTCCATTTCCCTTTTAAAATTCCTTAAGATGATAACGCCATCTTGTAACTCCATCTTCTTACACCACAAATAGGAGTACCAGAAAGGTAATATTTACAGTTCACAATAATATTGTAACGACGGAACGTTCTTGTACAATGGAGGGTGTCGTTCTACGCGTTTCTCGGCTCTGCCAAGGCCGCACTGAAGTATCCTCTAGAGTTTTCGAGGGCTTGTTAAGGACGTATATTATGGAACATTAGTCTGGAATCTTGCAAGCTATGTATATGCGACATTTGCCATGTAGAATTCACTTATAAGTGGCGATTTATTCAGCGTGACTCAAGCGTTTGTTGTGTAACGTGAATACTGTGCGGAACTCTACTTCTTGACATTATTATTACACGTGGACAAATTTAACTTAAATCATAATACGAGTATAATCTTGTTGAATAACTTGATTACAAATTGTTATTTGTGATGAGTTAAAGCTGGTAATTAGTTATTTCATTTTGTTTTCCACTGCACCATACAACAATCAGTGAGACCGTCGTAAAAATATTAAAAAGGTAGGATGCCAAAGTCACTGTACCTCACAGATCTATTAATAGAAACAGCGTTTATACATGTATTAATAGCTTTTACACTAAAACGTTTTTCGAATGTAGCCTGTTCTTATGAATGTGGAAAATTTTGTGTGGTTTACTTGCGGTCAACGCTGTATTGCCAGACACAATACAACACGATACAAGTTATGTTAGATTTGTAATACAGTACTCATAAGTTGTAATGAAATATTCTTTTGAAAAAACATTTTAATGGCTGTTAATTGTATATAGTTTTCTGAAGCATATCACTTCTTTAAAATTTAATTTTATCCCTTTTTCTCGTTGATGATTTTGCTGTTATAACTACACAAATTTGTATCTTTGTTTACAATATCTGTTATCCTTATACATACAAATAATGAAAAGGTTCAGTGCTTTCGTAAACGACACAGTCTGTTTTTTTTAAGTTTGTACGATTTATATAGATTTTCCCTGGAACCTATTCACTGTGATAAAGATTGATCGAGATGATAACTCTATCCTATAGGAATATACATTTTATGCATATAAAGTGAATCTATTGTTCCTTATAATGGAAAATTTGTTTCTGCAAGTTTTACAACAGAATCGGCATGAAGACTACGATCAATTATAGACACGATGAGTAGCTACGATACTGTCACTCTATGGTGATAAGTAAGATAGTATATTGTGTTTGTACTTTACTTACTAAACTATTTTATGTTTATGTTTAAGGCTCTGTGTAATTCACGATATGAATAAACCTTTATTGGAAAAGGAAACTACGTGTTAATAAATACAGGAAGATTAAACGTAAATCATACTTCAATAAATAACCTGCTCACATGAAGTTGTTCAACAATTATTTGTAAAAAATTAAACCAACAAAAAAGTAGCTTTTCTAATAATTGTAAAAAAGATCAACTTTTATAATGACTTTTTAATATAAACTATTTTCCGTAACTACGTGTTCTTTACATACACTCTTTTGGGAATAAAAAACATATTAGAAAATAAAGTATATTAGAAAAAAACAAGTAGTGTGTGAGTAAAATAGTTCTGAAATATTAAGAACAAGACTACTACTAGTCCAAACAGCTGCTTACTTTGGAGATCTATATACTCAGAGTAAGATATTCAAATTTTCTTGTTATTTTGTGTTGTATAATCCTTTAAATATTATTTAAAATGCAGGAATGCCTCTTAAAATAATTTGTTCACCTTAACTTTCAATAAATAATTTATCTTGGTGTATTTGTTAATGATCTGCTATGTTTTATGTTTTATATCCGTCCAAGCTGTATTTAACAATTACTGTTAAATCTTTTAATAATGATTCTGCAATCTCATCAGTGTAACACTCGTAAGTGCAAACACAGGCTAAAAGCCAATCGTACATTTCTCTTCTATTCCCCTAACTTGTAATTGTAGGGAAATTATAATTGAAAAGATCTGACATATTTTGCTTTGAAAACAACAGCAATTAGCAACAATTTAATACTAAGAATAACAATGATAGGAAATGAACATTATCATTTCACGGATTTGTGAATTAGCTCACTTTGATTCGCTAAAATGTGTTTATCAAAATATAAGATTGTTACGCTGAGGAAATGAATTATACCGCATCGCTGAGTGACTACGTGGCGTCTTTGCACGTGTATTATACCGCATCGCTGAGTGACTACGTGACGTCTTTGCACGTGTATTATACCGCATCGCTGAGTGACTACGTGACGTGTTTGCACGTGTATTATACGGCATCGCTGAGTGACTACGTGACGTCTTTGCACGTGTATTATACCGCATCGCTGAGTGACTACGTGACGTCTCTGCACGTGTATTATACCGCATCGCTGAGTGACTACGTGACGTCTTTGCACGTGTATTGAATTATACCGCATCGCTGAGTGACTACGTGACGTGTTTGCACGTGTATTATACCGCATCGCTGAGTGACTACGTGACGTCTTTGCACGTGTATTATACCGCATCGCTGAGTGACTACGTGACGTGTTTGCACGTGTATTATACCGCATCGCTGAGTGACTACGTGACGTCTTTGCACGTGAATTTGCAGGGTAGAGTTACGTGACGCCTTCCACACGTTACTCGACTAGTCTTTCGGCATTCAGCCTCACTACGTTCTACAATGCTAGGGCGAATTAAAAATACTAGATTTCGATGCGGCCAGCGATATAAGAATAAAGTTCGGTGGTTAATAAGAGTGTTTGCTATTGTGACTAGCGGAAACTCATTATTGTGTTAATTAGTGTTAAACTATAGTAAGCTGATATTTTGTTGTTGTTTGTTGGATAGATTTAACTTGAATTATTGTATAAGAGTGCCTTTGTTGGTATCTAACTGTAGTTTGTGTCTAAATTTTGTAATTAGTGACTATACCTGGCATCAGTTATTCTGTTTCCACTGTACAACACGACGATCCGCGAGACCGTCGTAACGCTATTAAAACTGCAGTAGAGGACCGTAGTTAATGATAGTGGGAATACCACAAGTAAAATGAATCACTATTTAACTGGGAAGTGTGAAGATGAGAATTTCTTTTACCTAGATTACTGGGCTTGCGTGAATGAAATGTTTGTGGGAGACATTAATCCCAGTACTGGAGAAAGTAATTTTCATAAAAAGGAAATAACTTAATAATTTAATGCAGCGTCGAATCTGAAAGACAAAATATCTTTAATATTTCGGGGGGGGATCGTGACTATTAATTATGGGGTATTGGAAAGAGATAAATCGATCGATTTTGAGGCTTTGGAAATATGTAGTTGTAGAAGAATGAAGATAATTTCATAGAGGAATAAGATAGAGAAAGATGAAGCGTTAAAATGTGAAACAGCGTATGTGTTAACGATATATTGGTACAGAAGAAAATCTGCGGAGAAGCTTTATCCAAGAAAATATCGATAATGAGACATTGAATTACCTCCCATAGCTGTATTACTACCGTATTTGAGCGAGTGGTGATGGAAAGAAGAAGAAGATTGTAAAACAAATTCTTGAATCAAGTACCTGCACAAATCATTTAACCACGCCCACACGTTTTAAACAGGTGGTACTCAACAGAATGACCTAAATGCTGGTTGCCTGCCACAGTGAGAATATAGTCGAAACTTTTGAAAGAACTTCTGAATTTTAAATGAAATTTTAAAGTCGAAATAAAACTAATTTATTTACGTTCGTTTTTAAATACCTCTATGTTAAAATAATTTTGTTTTATTTCAGATCTTAAATTTGAACTCTCTGTTTTTTCTAACTCTGTTTAAGTCACTAATATTTATTAGTGTTGACTTGATATTTTATTGATTTTTGGGCGCAATTAAAATTGTAAAAATTACTTTTCTTTTAAAACAACAGGTTTTACTTAATATTTCCCCATAATCTTACTTATTTTATGTTAATTTAATTTAGGTGGCTGTGGCTCAGATCAGCGTAATCTGTGGTAAATTATCTAATTATAGAGTTTACTTTGTAAAACTAAAGCGCACACAGGTACAGTTTTTTCATTTATTTATTAGCATTTATTTATTAGAATACAATAATTAAAATATTGCATGAATGGGGTCTGTACAAAAAGCCGGTTTTAAGTTGCTCATCGTGTTTTTCTGGCATCTTTCTACTAGGATGTTTTATGTTTTAATAACATTTCGTTTAATTTTTAACCACAAATAATTTGTAATTTGTAAATATATTTATAAATTGTAAATTATAAGTTCGAGAATAATATAATATTTAAGTTCAATATATAGGCCTCTCTCTCTCTCTCTCTCTCTCTCTCTCTCTCTCTCTCTCTCTCTCTCTTTCTCTCTCTCTCTCTTACTCTCTCTCTCTCTCTCTCTCCCTCTCTCTCTCTCTCTCTCTATATATATATATATATATATATATATATTGTAATATTTCCTGTGGTTATTGCCATTTCTTTGGTGTTCTAAGATTCTGATGTAATCAAGCCCCACAAGTTGGGTTCGTCAATTTTGAAATAATTCGTTTAGTGGTGCTAGTAATAAAATAAATATCGATGTATGTTGATTGTGCTCTCCTGTAAGCCCCACTGGTTGGGCTAGCCAAATTTGTAATAATTCCCAATAATGATTTGAATTGTGTAATAAAATAATTTGTGTATGTATGTGTGTAGTTTTCTGACGTTCCGCTCCGGAAACGTCAATTTGGTAATGTTCCTAGTCTTCGTAGTTGCAAATAAAATCTGTGTATATTGCTGTTGTAGCAATTTGAAAAAATAAAAATAAAATTTAAAATTTTATTAAAAAAAATTTTAATTTTCTGGAAAATGTTTTTTGGGTAACTTGTTCTTAAAATTTAGGAACAAATCGAGTTAGTCGGTTGTAATTATAAATGAAATGGTATCGTGGTTATTCTAGTAATAGTGTCACTTTCAGTAATTTTGTTGAAAAGATAATCTTGTTAACTCCAAGTTTGAACGAAAGACGGCTCTCTTCTTCTTCTTTTTGAAACGTTGTCGTTTCGTATATACCGCCCTTCAGTTAGTTGGGTTTCTTCATTAATTAATTGTTAAGTCTTTTTTATAATAAAAAATCAACTCCAATTTACCGACACAGAATGTTTATTAACAAAAAATAATGAAATTGTTTGATTAAAATTGATATTACAATGCAGTATCGACTCGCTCAGGGCCGGTCGATATAAACAATTTATATTGGTATTATAACATAGGGTTCTTTAAACGGTTATTAAACTATATAGCCAGAGAAGGTTAGGGGAAGGAAAGTATAACACTTACACTTATCAAATGCCTTAAATTTTAACAATACAATAATGATTAAAAATATTAAAAGTTTATATATGATTTGATTTCGAACCAATAGTAGCCATGTCGTTTCTATACTGCAGCGGACCGGACCAAAATGGTTGACTGACGCATGCGCAAGGAATCCTCCAGCGTTGATGAAGTTTTTGTTGTAATAAAGATGTCCTTTCTTCGAGTAAATGCTCTCAGCAATTGTATACGATCGTCCTGGATATATTTAAATGTCACTGGTGTATGATGGAATAGTTCACTTGGTGTAAAATGTTGTCACTGGATATATCTCGTTGTGTTTATGTGTGTCGTTTTTAACCTCGAAATTTCGGTCTGTATTTGGTGTAATATCAGTGTTATTCTGCTTATCTAGTTATGTGTGGTTCAATTTATTAGTGTTACTGTGTTCATAGGTCACTTTCACCACTTCACAATCTATAAAATAGTTTAAAATAATTATTTTCAAAATTTTCACTGAGATACGGTTTATAACATAAACGCCATTAAAGGTTATTTCTGGCGAAAGGTTACTTTAAGTGCACTCGTCAACGCATAATAATGAACTGTCTGTATTTCCTTCTTCTCATGAAAGTCTTAGCCTATATAATATATCTCATACATTGTTTAAATTTGCCATAACTTCCGATACACTTTAAAAATGTACTTTATGTTCATAAAATAAATTCGTTATTAGTTAACTGTTTGAAATATAAAATACATATTCGTTTTCACTATTCTATTCTACTTATTTTGATAGTAATTAAGTTAGTATTACAAAGTTTTATCTGAAAATTATATTTCTTATAATTTTTTGGGAGGTAGGCCTAAAATTATACTTCCTGTCTTCTATGTAAATAATAGCCATTTTCCCTAATATAATTATTATTCTATGAAATCTGAAATTTGTATAATTATCAATTCTCACTTATTTTATTGCAATTTAGTATACTAATGATGGTTTTTTAATATAATTCAATTGTATATGACTTCCCCTAGGATAGTGTCAGTTAATCTATTTCAGTTTTAATGGTATTTTATTAGACAATTAAATAATTTTACTCATATAATGACCATATCTTTAGAAAGCCTTATTTATATAGTATTTGATATGTTGAGTTTATTTTGCCTGAATATTGTCATTTTATATGGTTTATAAGACTAGGTTTGTTAATTATTCTGCAGTTTAAATTTATTCTTTGGCCTAGATCTGATGTGTGGCTAATTTCCAAATGTTTTATTAATGTAGCTATTTTATATCCTTCTCTGACTGGTATAACATAAATTATTGATTATATAATTAACATATAACATCTCTCTATATCACAACTAGTGTTCTGAATAACATTGCTTAGTATATTACCTAATAACATAATAAAGAGTATTTCTACAACATTGGAATGATATCTATTTTTAGACAGTGCATTCCTAAATTAAACTGAACAATAAAATAACAGTTATAATACTAATATCTCTTATGACTAACCCTTATTTATCTAAATGTTATATGTAATAGGAACCTAACATCCTGGTTCCATATATAATTGTTAACACCTTCTATAAACTTCATCATAAACAGTTTGTTCTGTAATTCCCCATTTATAAAATTTATACCCCCTCTTAAAGTATACCCCTAGCTACCTGAGTTATATTCCATTCTATGGAATGTTCATATCGCTTTAGTAGCTTTTATTTAGTAATATTACTACTTCATTATCAAAGTAGGCACTGTTCACAAAACTTAAAGTTTGTTACTATGTACTGCAACTCATGCACCCTTTTAAAGTTTATTATTTATAATTTGATCACTTGCACTTGTCTATGGTGAATTATCAATATATTTACTAGTCTTTTTCTAGCTTTTAATATGAAATATTCAACCATGGGGGAACTGTGAAGACTTGTCTATACAAACTAAATAATAACTTTTTGAATGCACTAATATTTAATACTACTAACACTTTTAGTTTTTGTCAGTTTTACAGTTATATGTTTTTTTAGGGTGTTATACTTTCTCTTTGGGCATTCATTGATTTTGGGGTTTTTTGGGGGTTCTTTCCCTATGGGGTTTTTGTTTTATATGGGTCGTCTTAATTATTCTTCTTTCTTCTTTGAGTTTGGTTATTCTTCCTTCTTCTGTAGTTTTGGATTATCCTTCTTCCTTCTTTCTTCTGTAGTTCTTATTTTTATTATTCTTCTTTCTTCTTTGAGTTTGGTTCTTCTTTATTCTTCCTTCTTCAGTAGATTTAGTTTTGATTAGTCTTCTTTCTTCTTTAGTTTTAATTAGTCTTGTTTCTTCTTTCTTCAGTAGTTTTGGTTTTGAGTTATTCTTCTTTCTTCAGTAATAGTAGTTTTTATTAGTCTTCTTTCTTCTGTCTTCAGTTGCTTTGATTGTTCTTCTTTCTTCTTTCTTCAGTAGTAGTAGTTTTAATTAGTCTTCCTTCTTCTTTCTTCAGTAGATTTAGTTTGGGATTATTCTTCTTTCTTCTTTGAGTTTTGATTGTTCTTATTTCTTCCTTCTTCTGTAGTTTTAATTAGTCTTCTTTCTTCTTTAGTTTTAATTAGTCTTCTTTCTTCCTTGATCTTAATTATTCTTCTTTCTTCTCTCTTCAGTAGTGGTAGTTTTGGTTATTCTTCTTTCTTCTCTAGTTTTAATTATTATTCTTTCTTCTTTCTTCTGTATCTTTGATTGTTCTTCTTTCTTCATTCTTCAGTAGCTTTGATTGTTCTTCTTTCTTCTTTCTTCAGTAATAGTAGTTTTAATTATTCTTCTTTCTTCAGTAGTGGTAGTTTTGGTTATTCTTCTTTCTTCTCTAGTTTTAATTATTCTTCCTTCTTCTGTCTTCTGTATCTTTGATTGTTCTTCTTTCTTCATTAGATTTAGTTTGTTCTTCTTTCTTCTTTCTTCAGTAGTGGTAGTTTTAATTATTCTTCCTTCTTCTTTCTTCTGTATCTTTGATTGTTCTTCTTTCTTCATTCTTCAGTAGTAGTAGTTTTAATTAGTTCTTCTTGCTTCTCTAGTTTTAATTATTCTTCTTTCTTCTTTCTTCAGTAATAGTAGTTTTAATTAGTCTTCCTTCTTCTTTCTTCAGTAGTAGTAGTTTTAATTAGTTCTTCTTTCTTCATTAAATTCAGTTTGTTCTTCTTTCTTCTTTCTTCAGTAGCTTTGATTGTTCTTCTTTCTTCCTTCTTCTGTAGTAGTAGTTTTAATTAGTCTTCTTTCTTCCTTGATTTTAATTATTCTTCTTTCTTCTTTGGTTTTAATTATTCTTCTTTCTTCTGTCTTCAGTAGCTTTGATTGTTCTTCTTTCTTCCTTCTTCTGTAGTTTTACTTAGTCTTCTCTCTTCTTTCTTCAGTAGTAGTAGTTTTAATTAGTCTTCTTTCTTCTTTGAGTTTTAATTATTCTTCTTTCTTCTGTCTTCAGTAGTTTTTCGCTGTGTATGCCTTTGTTTATTCTAGTCTGGTTTCCTTGACGGGGTATATTAATTGCCTGCTTCTATCTTACCTGGGTAATTTTGTTGTTATCATTTTTAGTTTTCTGGGTTTTTAAATTTGTATTATATTATATTATTTGCAGAAATTTTCTTTATTCAAACTTTCTTGTGAATATATTAGTAAATAGTGCATTTTAATTAATTCTCATCTGGATATTCCATATATTAGAGCTTTATTAATGATCATTGAGTAATGCATTTGTGTGGATTATCTGTCACGCTACAGATTGCTCTCTTCCAGAAGTGATTAGTTCAGATCATACTTAGTTTGTCTGAAGTAATTGCTTATGACATTATATTATAAATTATATTTCTTTACTTCCTTCACATTTCTAAAATTTTTTCTCCTATATTTTTGAGCTTATCTATATCTCACTATTAACTGGATTCTTACTGATAGTAATAGTCATCTGAGGTTCGTTATTTTTTATTTTTCCATTTTCTTCTTAACTCGTTTCTTTATCCTTGGGATATTTATTCCCTAAAATTCCCTAACACGTTAGCTGGGGCAGTGTCCAGAGGGGCTCTGTAGGCTTCACACTCTGCTGGCCATGCTACGTCATTTATTGATTACAGAGGTAAATCATCTCTGACCAATACATAATAATACTGCTGGACTTATCTCAGACAGTCATTAATAAAAATTATATAAGAATAGTCCACCTTATGACTATATAAAAAAAAATTAAATATCTTTGGATATTTCACTTCGTATACGAACAGATCTATTTATATTTCTATCTTAGTGAATCTCTATCTCAGTTATTTTTCTCAATGGTTAGCTCTGCTGGCATTTTATTTCTCCTTGTGGTTGGAAGCTGGTATAATATAATCATCACTTATTATTCAGTGTAAAGTTTTTAATTCTCTGTCATTTTTTGACTGTTATCACAATCTCCTTCTGGTCATTGGTAGCATATATTTTGTAATATATTTTTGTTCCTTTCTTAATTCTTGTGAATCGTTCCACTAGTATTATGTTTTTTCAATTACTCTTTTAATTGTCTTTCTTATAACTGACATTTATTATATGATCATCTTTTTCTTATGGATTTATTTATATATATTTTTTCCTTTCTTTTTCAAGATTTTACCCTGCTCTTGCTTTTTATCCAAATGCACTCCTTTATTATTAATTCCATATGTTTAATATCTCTGTTTATTTGACATAAAATTCTCATTAATTTTACTTCACAATAAGTTTATTCATTTAAATTGTATCAGTGGTTTGTACTGCCATTTCTTTATTCTGGAAAGTTTTTCAGAATTGGTCCCATATATAATTGTTTGTAATGTTTTATCCAAATTCTTTTTCTCCTTGTTCATTTCTAAAAGTTGTTTTTAAAATAAGGTAGTAAATTGTTTTTACTTGGGTTTTTGAATTTTGGTGATTTAATTCAAAATTCATTTTCTTTTGTTCATAAAGTTTTTTCATAAATATTTGGTAGTAAGTAGTCATTACTTCATTTTTGAATTTAGTGGTATATTTCAAAATTCATTTTCTCTTTGATTCATAAATTGTTTCCTAAATGGTAGGTAGTAAGTAGTCATTACTTCATTTTTGAATTTAGTAATTTATTTCAAAATTCATTTTCTCTTTGATTCATAAATTGTTTCCTAAATGGTAGGTAGTAAGTAGTAATTACTTCATTTTTGAATTTAGTAATGTATTTCAAAATTCATTTTCTCTTTGATTCATAAATTGTTTCCTAAATGGTAGGTAGTAAGTAGTCATTACTTCATTTTTGAATTTTTATGGTTTTAATTCAAAATTCATTTTCTCTTTGATTCATAAATTGTTTCCTAAATGGTAGGCAGTAAGTAGTCATTACTTCATTTTTGAATTTAGTGATTTATTTCGAATATTTTTCAAATAATTACATCGAATGATTGTAATTTTATTGGGATTATTTATTATTGGCAATTCCTTTACATACCCAGGCGATAGAAGCAGCAAAAGGTCCTTATGGTTTATCACTGCCTCCTCCCGTTTAAATGCTCCTCATCTTGGTTATTAATAGGACCAACAGAGGCATCAGTGGGGAAACCTTGAGTAGGTTCCAGTCTTTCAGTTCTCGGTTCGTAGGTTGGTTCCCTATTTGTACGCCGTTCCGGGTCATCTAGGCTAGTACTTCGCCTTGGCAGATTATAACTAGAGTTGTCCCGTTCTCGGCTTCTGTTCCGATCTTCGTACTCGTGTACGCTGCTCCGTCGTTGCTGGTTATACCTGCGATGGTTGTTTCCTTCCGCCCGTATAAAATTTACCCGTGGTCGGGAGAACCGGTTGTTGTTGTTATTGGGATTAGGGTAACCCCTATTGTTATTGTCAAACCGTTCGGTGTTATTGGTAGGATTGGTGTTTCTTTGTCTGTTTACGTAATTATTCGGGTAATAATTACCTCTATTACCGGAGAACCCGTTATTATTTCTGTTATTATTCGGGTTTATATTCCCGTGGTTATTATTGTTGTTATTACCATTCGTGGGGTGTTGATTATGGTAATTCGGATTATATCTATTTCCTTGGTACCCACTGTTGACCGGTTGACTATTATTATTTGATGACGGATTATTTCGAACTTCTGGCCGCTCATTTCTTCTTCTGCTCTGCCTGTAATATTCTTCATTCTCATAGTTCTCCAATAGCTCCGTCATCGCCTGTATGGTCTTTATCTGACTACCTCTTCGAGCTCTTATGACCTCTTCGTCGTAATGATAAGAGAGCTTGTTCACCAGGCATTCCTCTGGTATGGCTGGTTCCAGGTGCTTGGCCAGGCACACCTTCCCAAGAAAGTACGCAGTCATGGTACTGCCAAACTGATTTCTATATCGGCCATGGCAGATGTTGTCCCTTATTAAATTCTGAGTGGTCTCGGACCAATACTTAGACTTGAACAAACTTTTGAACTGCGGATAATCGGTTATTTCGCTCCTGTTCGCCATCCACCAATTATCTGTCATATCACGGAATGACTCGTCTAATAGTTCACGATTATTGGACCATCGATTACCTTTATGTTTGGCCATATATTCCTCGATACGGGCCAAGAACTCCATTGGCTTCCTTTTATACTGGCGAAAGTTAAGCCACTCTCTGTTCTCGTTGATTGGGATATTAGTAAAGCTGGTTGGTCGGCTCCGAATGGCTTCCATGTCCTCCTGGTTCTGTCTCACTTGACCCGTGATGTTAGTCATGGCTTCCTCCATTCCGTACACCTTTCCGTAATTCGAGTTTGTACCTTGCTGAGTTCTTCCTGGCTTTCCTTTCGGTTTTCTTCTGCCTTCTTGCGAGTAGATTCTTCAAGATTTGTGACCTTGGTGTTCACCACTTCCTTGAACTCTTGTACCTCCACTTCCGTCATTCGACATCTTCCATCAACTTCTCTTATCTGTTGATTGATAGTTATGGTTTCGTCTTCCAGCCTTTTGGTCATAGACTTCTTATTTCCCTTAAGTTCCTGGTTCATTTCCTTCCTTAATAGCTCCATTCGTTCGTCTAATTTGTCTAAATTCTCTTGGTTAACTTCTCGTAACTCTTCTCGTAATAGTTGGTTATCCTCTCTCAACTCTTCTAACCTCTCCCCCATCTTCCCTTCCATTTTCTTGTTATTCTCCTCCAATTTTTCTTCCATCTTTTTGCTGGTTTCCTCCATTTTCTGATTAGTTTCATCAATTTTCCGGCTTAAAGATCGGTTGTCTTTCTTCATTTCTTTGCTGGTTTCCTCTATTCTCTTATGGGTATCTTCAATCTTCTTCTTCAATTCTTCTTTTGTTGCTTGGTTGTCCTTCTTCAACTCTTCCTTTGTTGCTTGGTTGTCCTTCTTCAATTCTTCTTTTGTTGCTTGGTTGTCCTTCCTTAAGTTTTCTTCCATCTTCTTGCTGTTTTCTTC
Source organism: Magicicada septendecula (assembly GCA_034769895.1). Lineage (NCBI taxonomy): Eukaryota > Metazoa > Arthropoda > Insecta > Hemiptera > Cicadidae > Magicicada > Magicicada septendecula. The sequence goes on along the minus strand of CM068374.1, from coordinate 137,174,809 downwards.
CATCCTCTCCATCATTATCCTGAGCATCTCCTGTATGTTACTATTCTCTGCTCGTGGTGGTTTCTCGGGTTGTTCTATTCGTTCCTCCCGGACATCGATTTCCCCTGTTTGTGTGTGCGCTTCGGGTTGTTCCTCCGGTGGTGCTGGTTTTTTACGTTCCACCCGTTCTAATATCTTTTCTACGTCCTCCACTGGGGTCGCCTCCTTATCCTCCATATCGAGTTCTTTCTCGGCCTCCGCCGCTCTCTTCTTTGATGTGGCACGACGCATCATCTTCCCTGATTCCCTGGCTGACTAACCGCTGCCAAGCTGAATTAGGAATTGGGTAAGTAATTATAGTAATTTCAACCCCTAATTACAGCCCTTTAGTTGGACGCCAATTTTGTAATATTTCCTGTGGTTATTGCCATTTCTTTGGTGTTCTAAGATTCTGATGTAATCAAGCCCCACAAGTTGGGTTCGTCAATTTTGTAATAATTGGTTTAGTGGTGCTAGTAATAAAATAAATATCGATGTATGTTGATTGTGCTCTCCTGTAAGCCCCACTGGTTGGGCTAGCCAAATTTGTAATAATTCCCAATAATGATTTGAATTGTGTAATAAAATAATTTGTGTATGTATGTGTGTAGTTTTCTGACGTTCCGCTCCGGAAACGTCAATTTGGTAATGTTCCTAGTCTTCGTAGTTGCAAATAAAATCTGTGTATATTGCTGTTGTAGCAATTTGAAAAAATAAAAATAAAATTTAAAATTTTATAAAAAAAAATTTTAATTTTCTGGAAAATGTTTTTTGGGTAACTTGTTCTTAAAATTTAGGAACAAATCGAGTTAGTCGGTTGTAATTATAAATGAAATGGTATCGTGGTTATTCTAGTAATAGTGTCACTTTCAGTAATTTTGTTGAAAAGATAATCTTGTTAACTCCAAGTTTGAACGAAAGACGGCTCTCTTCTTCTTCTTTTTGAAACGTTGTCGTTTCGTATATACCGCCCTTCAGTTAGTTGGGTTTCTTCATTAATTAATTGTTAAGTCTTTTTTATAATAAAAAATCAACTCCAATTTACCGACACAGAATGTTTATTAACAAAAAATAATGAAATTGTTTGATTAAAATTGATATTACAATGCAGTATCGACTCGCTCAGGGCCGGTCGATATAAACAATTTATATTGGTATTATAACATAGGGTTCTTTAAACGGTTATTAAACTATATAGCCAGAGAAGGTTAGGGGAAGGAAAGTATAACACTTACACTTATCAAATGCCTTAAATTTTAACAATACAATAATGATTAAAAATATTAAAAGTTTATATATGATTTGATTTCGAACCAACGTTTCTATACTGCAGCGGACCGGACCAAAATGGTTGACTGACGCATGCGCAAGGAATCCTCCAGCGTTGATGAAGTTTTTGTTGTAATAAAGATGTCCTTTCTTCGAGTAAATGCTCTCAGCAATTGTATACGATCGTCCTGGATATATTTAAATGTCACTGGTGTATGATGGAATAGTTCACTTGGTGTAAAATGTTGTCACTGGATATATCTCGTTGTGTTTATGTGTGTCGTTTTTAACCTCGAAATTTCGGTCTGTATTTGGTGTAATATCAGTGTTATTCTGCTTATCTAGTTATGTGTGGTTCAATTTATTAGTGTTACTGTGTTCATAGGTCACTTTCACCACTTCACAATCTATAAAATAGTTTAAAATAATTATTTTCAAAATTGTCACTGAGATACGGTTTATAACATAAACGCCATTAAAGGTTATTTCTGGCGAAAGGTTACTTTAAGTGCACTCGTCAACGCATAATAATGAACTGTCTGTATTTCCTTCTTCTCATGAAAGTCTTAGCCTATATAATATATCTCATACATTGTTTAAATTTGCCATAACTTCCGATACACTTTAAAAATGTACTTTATGTTCATAAAATAAATTCGTTATTAGTTAACTGTTTGAAATATAAAATACATATTCGTTTTCACTATTCTATTCTACTTATTTTGATAGTAATTAAGTTAGTATTACAAAGTTTTATCTGAAAATTATATTTCTTATAATTTTTTGGGAGGTAGGCCTAAAATTATACTTCCTGTCTTCTATGTAAATAATAGCCATTTTCCCTAATATAATTATTATTCTATGAAATCTGAAATTTGTATAATTATCAATTCGCACTTATTTTATTGCAATTTAGTATACTAATGATGGTTTTTTAATATAATTCAATTGTATATGACTTCCCCTAGGATAGTGTCAGTTAATCTATTTCAGTTTTAATGGTATTTTATTAGACAATTAAATAATTTTACTCATATAATGACCATATCTTTAGAAAGCCTTATTCACATAGTATTTGATGTGTTGAGTTTATTTTGCCTGAATATTGTCATTTTATATGGTTTATAAGACTAGGTTTGTTAATTATTCTGCAGTTTAAATTTATTCTTTGGCCTAGATCTGATGTGTGGCTAATTTCCAAATGTTTTATTAATGTAGCTATTTTATATCCTTCTCTGACTGGTATAACATAAATTATTGATTATATAATTAACATATAACATCTCTCTATATCACAACTAGTGTTCTGAATAACATTGCTTAGTATATTACCTAATAACATAATAAAGAGTATTTCTACAACATTGGAATGATATCTATTTTTAGACAGTGCATTCCTAAATTAAACTGAACAATAAAATAACAGTTATAATACTAATATCTCTTATGACTAACCCTTATTTATCTAAATGTTATATGTAATAGGAACCTAACATCCTGGTTCCATATATAATTGTTAACACCTTCTATAAACTTCATCATAAACAGTTTGTTCTGTAATTCCCCATTTATAAAATGTATACCCCCTCTTAAAGTATACCCCTAGCTACCTGAGTTATATTCCATTCTATGGAATGTTCATATCGCTTTAGTAGCTTTTATTTAGTAATATTACTACTTCATTATCAAAGTAGGCACTGTTCACAAAACTTAAAGTTTGTTACTATTTACTGCAACTCATGCACCCTTTTAAAGTTTATTATTTATAATTTGATCACTTGCACTTGTCTATGGTGAATTATCAATATATTTACTAGTCTTTTTCTAGCTTTTAATATGAAATATTCAACCATGGGGGAACTGTGAAGACTTGTCTATACAAACTAAATAATAACTTTTTGAATGCACTAATATTTAATACTACTAACACTTTTAGTTTTTGTCAGTTTTACAGTTATATGTTTTTTTAGGGTGTTATACTTTCTCTTTGGGCATTGATTGATTTTGGGGTTTTTGGGGGGTTCTTTCCCTATGGGGTTTTTGTTTTATATGGGTCGTCTTAATTATTCTTCTTTCTTCTTTGAGTTTGGTTATTCTTCCTTCTTCTGTAGTTTTGGATTATCCTTCTTTCTTCTTTCTTCTGTAGTTCTTATTTTTATTATTCTTCTTTCTTCTTTGAGTTTGGTTCTTCTTTATTCTTCCTTCTTCAGTAGATTTAGTTTTGATTAGTCTTCTTTCTTCTTTAGTTTTAATTAGTCTTGTTTCTTCTTTCTTCAGTAGTTTTGGTTTTGAGTTATTCTTCTTTCTTCAGTAATAGTAGTTTTTATTAGTCTTCTTTCTTCTGTCTTCAGTTGCTTTGATTGTTCTTCTTTCTTCTTTCTTCAGTAGTAGTAGTTTTAATTAGTCTTCCTTCTTCTTTCTTCAGTAGATTTAGTTTGGGATTATTCTTCTTTCTTCTTTGAGTTTTGATTGTTCTTATTTCTTCCTTCTTCTGTAGTTTTAATTAGTCTTCTTTCTTCTTTAGTTTTAATTAGTCTTCTTTCTTCCTTGATCTTAATTATTCTTCTTTCTTCTCTCTTCAGTAGTGGTAGTTTTGGTTATTCTTCTTTCTTCTCTAGTTTTAATTATTCTTCTTTCTTCTTTCTTCAGTAGTGGTAGTTTTGGTTATTCTTCTTTCTTCTCTAGTTTTAATTATTCTTCCTTCTTCTGTCTTCTGTATCTTTGATTGTTCTTCTTTCTTCATTCTTCAGTAGCTTTGATTGTTCTTCTTTCTTCTTTCTTCAGTAATAGTAGTTTTAATTATTCTTCTTTCTTCAGTAGTGGTAGTTTTGGTTATTCTTCTTTCTTCTCTAGTTTTAATTATTCTTCCTTCTTCTGTCTTCTGTATCTTTGATTGTTCTTCTTTCTTCATTAGATTTAGTTTGTTCTTCTTTCTTCTTTCTTCAGTAGTGGTAGTTTTAATTATTCTTCCTTCTTCTTTCTTCTGTATCTTTGATTTTTCTTCTTTCTTCATTCTTCAGTAGTAGTAGTTTTAATTAGTTCTTCTTTCTTCTCTAGTTTTAATTATTCTTCTTTCTTCTTTCTTCAGTAATAGTAGTTTTAATTAGTCTTCCTTCTTCTTTCTTCAGTAGTAGTAGTTTTAATTAGTTCTTCTTTCTTCATTAGATTTAGTTTGTTCTTCTTTCTTCTTTCTTCAGTAGCTTTGATTGTTCTTCTTTCTTCCTTCTTCTGTAGTAGTAGTTTTAATTAGTCTTCTTTCTTCCTTGATTTTAATTATTCTTCTTTCTTCTTTCTTTTTTGGTTATCATTTTTAGTTTTCTGGGTTTTTAAATTTGTATTATATTATATTATTTGCAGAAATTTTCTTTATTCAACCTTTCTTGTGAATATATTAGTAAATAGTGCATTTTAATTAATTCTCATCTGGATATTCCATATATTAGAGCTTTATTAATGATCATTGAGTAATGCATTTGTGTGGATTATCTGTCACGCTACAATATATATATATATATATATAGCCTATATGCAATATACAGAAAACCAACTTCTACCAACCTCTTATACCTAACCATTCTGACCACCCACCACAACATAAAATGGCAGCGTTCTATTCGCTATTTAACAGAATGTACAAACTTCCCCTGAACAAACAAGAAACTGACAAAGAAAAAAATATAATATACCAAATTGTTTATGAAAATGGATACAATAAAAATACTGTACACAAAGTAGAAAATAAAATCAAATATAAAATAAAAACTGAACAATTAAGAATTATTCAAAATGAACAACACATAAATAATAACAACAACAACAAATGGGCCACATTCACATACATAAATAATAAAACGACAAAGCTAACAAAACTATTTAAACACACAGATATAAAAATAGCATACAAAACTAATAAACATAATTTACAAAACTAAATAACCCACACAACGAAGATAATACAACAACTAACGGTATATACAAAATTGAATGCCAAGATTGCAATAAATGTTACATAGGACAAAAAAAAAACAGCTGAAAAAACGTTATTTTGAACTTCTAAATGCATACAAAAAACCAGAAATATATAAATCCAATTTGGCCACACATGCAATAAACACGGGACATGAAATCCCAGACATAACTAATGTGACACTAATAAAACATATACCACACAAAGGCACCATAATGAACATTTGGGAAAATTTACAAATATACAAACATAAAACACAAAACAAACTAATACCTGATCAAATACAAATCAATACAAAACATGACACAATATTCAAAGCACTCAACATCAAAAATACACAAAATACTAATACATACACCACAATCACACACAATAAAACCACTTTAAAATACCAGTGACCAACAAGATACCAAAATAACATCCAGCCAACACACAAATACTTCACCAGACGCAAGATCACGAAGGGTGAGGATGAGAACACAGAAGTTCTCGAAACATGTTCCAAATAAGGGAAAAATAACATCTTGAGGGAAAATAAATAGATATTTTAAATATTACATATACAGGGTGATTCACAAAGAAACGGAAATACTTCGGGAGATGAATCTACATCGAAAAATAAGAAAAAAAGTTCATATAAACATAGGTCCGGAAATGCTTTGTAAGCGAATTACGGCTAGCGAAAGATTTCGCCCGGGTTTCGGTTCCCCCGGGTAAATGAAGACTTTCTAAAATTCTGGGAAGGGGCGAATTCTGTTGTTTCTTATGGTTTTTGACCTGAAAAATCGAATAAAACAGGTCGCAGAACTGTATCTTCCATACGTTTCATGATATCCGACGTAAAATATACAAAAACTTTTTTTTAGGTTAGAAGTACAATAACTTTGTTACATTTCTAATAAATGCATAAAAGTTAAAAACAAAACTTGTAAAGAATTTAATTCTGAGAAAAATGGTGTAAATACAGTCAATAAAAATCAACAAAAAATTCCAATTGTTTCCAATTTTCCAAAATTTGTTTTTAGGCAAAGATTTTTCTATTTTACGTCGGATATCATGAAACGTATGGAAGATACAGTTCTGCGACCTGTTTTATTCGATTTTTCTGGTCAAAAACCATAAGAAACAACAGAATTCGCCCCTTCCCAGAATTTCAGAAAGTCTTCATTTACCCGGGGGAACCGAAACCCGGGCGAAATCTTTCGCTAGCTGTAACTCGCTTACAAAGCATTTCCGGACCTATGTTTATATGAACTTTTTTTCTTATTTTTCGATGTAGATTCATCTCCCAAAGTATTTCCGTTTCTTCGTGAATCACCCTGTATATATATATTTTGACACATTAATGCAATATAAATATGCATGTGTCAATTATACCCCAAGACACTTGAATGTTTGAACTCTTTTGAACCCATTGATATTAACCCGACTTTTAAATTTCAAATAGATGTTAAACAGGTTATAAAGAATTGTTCTTTCTTTGATAATCGAGATTTGGATTTTTTATCAGTAATGAATCCTCAGCCACCAAAGCTTTACTCTTTAATTAAATTGCATAAGGATAACCATCCAATTAGACCAGTGGTATCATATGTAACTGCTCCTTCTGTTAAATTATCTAAAAGACTAATTAAGATTATACAAACACAATGCAAATTTCAATCAACACATAGTATTAAAAATTCACTAGACTTAATTAACAGAATTAAAGATTCACATATCCCAGACAAAGCTATTTTATTATCATTTGATGTGAAGAATTTGTTTCCGAGTATTCCACCGACTGATGTAATAGATATTGTAGAAAAATTATTAATTGAAAATTGTAATAACCCCTTTATGAGAGAGGATATCTTGAATTTACTGAAGGTTTGCCTTAATCAAAACTACTTTGAATTTAATGGAAAGATCTACATTGGCAAAGAAGGGCTTGCAATGGGAAATCCACTTAGCCCTTTGGCAGCTGAAATCTTTATGGACTACATAGAAACTAAAATTAGAGCACACCCTTATTTCAAATTGTTTATTTTTTGGTATAGATATGTGGACGATATTTTAGCAATTTTTCTAGGTACACGTAGACAATTACAGATCTTTCTTAATTTTATTAATTATTTACATAAAAATATTAGCTTTACCTTAGAATTAGAAGATAACAATAGTATCAGTTTTTTAGACCTTACAATAACAAAATGCAATAATAAATTAGACTTCGGTATTTTTCATAAGCCTACACATACAGATATGACAATACACATTACTTCCACACATCCATACTCACATAAATTGGCTGCTTTTCACAGTTTTATCCACAGACTAGTTAGTATTCCGTTATCAGACTCAAATTTACAATCAGAACTTAACATTATTAAACAAATAGCTGTCAACAATGGTTACCAACCTAGCCTCATAGATCACTTGTTAAACAAAAAATTTTATTCACAAGCTTTAAAACTAGTTTACCCTCCCTCAACACAGATTAAAAGATATCACACTCTCACTTACATAGGTTCTGCTTCTGATAATATTGGTAAATATTTCACACAAAGGAATGTAAATATAGCTTTTAAGACGCAGTCTTCTTTGGGAAAATATATTAAAAATAATAAGAGTAAAACAGATAAACTGCAAAAGTCTGGTGTATACAAATTATCCTGTGGGTCTTGTAATAAAGTTTATATCGGACAGACAGGTAGATATTTCGAAAAAAGAATGTATGGTCACAATTATAGTTTTAGATATAATGATGGCAAATCAAATTATGCAAATCACTTGTTAGAAAAAGACCATAGTTATAATGACAATTTTGAAATTTTACATTTATCTGATAAGGGTCCAAAGCTTGATTTATTAGAAAGCCTTGAAATTAATAAACACAAATATTTAAATGTATTATTAAATGATCAGTTAGATCTAAATAGCTCGCCTCTGCTTAATTTGTATAAATAGATTTGGTTTATGTTATGTTATATGTTTGTGTAATGTGTATTAAATCTTATTGACACGAGATTACTATCGCTCTCTATACAACAGCACTTGTATTATATTTTATATTCTGTATTGTTTGTACGAAAATTAGTCAGCTTACACCATCTGATGAAGGCACTGTGCTGCCGAAACAGCTGTCATGGATTTATAATTTTAATAAATTGACGAGTGAAAATCACTAAAACTATTTTATGGTTTTATTTCTTACTATAATTTACAATGGATTTTCACCAAGTAAAGGCATCAAGCATTAATTATAAATATTTGTATTTTTCATTTTGTATTTGCTGTTGTTTTTTCCAATTTGTAAACTTAAAAACGTTAGGTTCTTTATTTTAAGTGTTACTCTGTTATAAGCATTGTATTACACGTTTAATGTTATGTTTTCTCAACCACAGCTTTTATTTATTTTAGCAGTAAACTAAAAACCCAAAACCATTATTACCTAACTACTGAAACCCCCCTTTATAAATATGTTCTACTATCTACTTTCTACTACTCTCTGATCTTACATTTGCAGAGCTCCCTTTTAATTTTCTAAGTTTTCTTTTTGTAAATTTTATTTTGAATTTTTATTTTATTTAATTTTATTTTTATTAAATTTTTTTTTTTGTAAAGGGGAGAGACATCATATTTAGAACTAGGTGGAAAGCCTAGAGGAAGCAAAAGTGTGCAAGGCCCAATTACAATTACAGACATGTCCCCCCAGGTGAATGACAGGACTTGCAAATGAAAAAAAGTCTTTTAACCAACAAGCGCGTGCTTTATTAAACCTGCAAGATGTTACATAAAATGACAAGTTCTTGATTGTGTGAGCACATCATTAAGGGCAGAATTATATATATATATATATATATATATATATATATATATATGTATATCAATTAATTCATAATGTCACAAAGTAAGTGAATTTGATATTAACATAATTGCAAAATTTCTGCCTGATTATGTATGAGTCAAAGTTAGTAATAATCTCATTCATAAAAGCAATACTAATCCATAAGTGTTGTATAGTATCAAATAGGCTAGCCTGTTGTCTTAGTAAGCACATTTATGGTTTTTCTCTTTTTTAAATTCATTACATATTCCCCCAGCAAAATATAGTAAAATTACACACAAAAACACATACACGACATAAATAACAAAACATCCCTCATTTCAGTACTAACCTCCTCATAAACCCATTCCAACTACAGTAAATGAATGCACCATAATATGTATATATATGTACAAATATAAATGACAGCGTAAACTGATAATCACAGCTCCTAAGTATAGATTTGCCTTGGTAATTAACACCAGAGAATGTAAGTGACCGCCCCAAGACTCAACCAGCTAAACGACCCTGACTTTAATCATTAAAGCGCTAAGTATATGTGAGAAAGAAAATAGTTTCTCATCTAAAGCATCAGACAGCCCCCGTTACGTGATTAAACTCAGCCATGACCAGATGACATGATAGCACAAGATAATTAACTCCCTAATGGACTTAATTAGATGAAAAGTTAGATCTTACAGCAAACTGCGGATGTGTGTGTATGTGTGTAATTTCTTACACATTATAAAGTTATAAGATACTTCATTAGGTGTACTGCTGTAATGTTCACACATGCAATAACATAATTGAACATGAGAGTTTGTGCTAGAGTATAACGGTCAGAACTTCACGAGTGAGCTTCTGGCGGCTTCTGTGCATTCACCATGTTGTAGAGAGAGAAATAGATAATCAGAATTTTCCCACCTGGATTGTCCGGTGTACTTAGTCCGTATAGGCGCGGATCAGTGATGTCACAGTCGTGTCACAAGTCCCGGGTGCAGCTTAGCGTTGGAAGAGTCCTAAGTTGTCCTCGACTGACGGCATCGTGGCTATACGATCGTCTCTGCCATTAGGGTGGACAGATGTACGTCCACCTGACACCCCTCTCGCCCTTGTTCGAGCACCTGGACATACAATAGGTTGTAGAGGGTGTCATAAGAAAAATACGCCACATAGGCCGTCCACATTAAATTCCAACACTAACTTTAAGCAGCAACAGCGCACACACACATCGCCACCAATTCATATTAAACAGTATTAAGCTCCCCAGCTGTGACTTATCTCACTCATGTACCAACTACTTTTTAAGTATTTCGTTGAAATATGACAATTAATTAATTACGTATTTCATAACTGTTAATAACACCAAACACAGCTGAGTGCGAGATGCATTAGCATTTTCTTTATTGAAGTCAATTTAGCCCACAACATTTACACTCATATCAATTTAATTTTGTAATTGCGTTAACGCACACATCGAAAACTGCTCTACACACACACACAAGTATAATTTATAATAGAGGCTGAAACATAAAAATATATTTGGGGTTAGAATATTTTCAGAACCCGCTAACTTGTACATACCTGGAGCTACACTTTATTTAGCCTGGCATAGTGATAGCCGAGGAAGTCCAGAACAGAAGGTTGCCGCCAGTCGAGAGCAGATGACCAGGTTGGAGGATAGAACAGAAATGAGGCCGATTCAATGTTTCGGCCTAGCCAAGTAAACTCTGGATGCAGGAATGTACAGAAACAGATGGCAGCGCCAGCTGTATTGCGTAGCTGCACAACGTTTGTGTGCATAACCGTCCGACAACAACAAACGTATGGCAGTGCATGACGTCACCGCCGCTCGTTTTAAACTTATAATACGCTGCCGAACCCAGTACGGCACACTACCAAATGAAAACAACAGGTATTTTTGCTTTACATTAAGAAACAGGGCAATTTACAATTAGTACACTTCTTCTTTTCCACACCGTAATATATCGATACAATCGCATATTAAAAACTTCGTAATGTATTGCGGGTACTCATACAGTTCCAATCATTTACTTGAATTCGGTTCGATAATTCCTAAAAAAAAATAGAATTTTGTCAAAGTGAAATAAAATGTTTCCATAGAAACTACTTCTTTGTTGTCAATAACGTAGTACACATATAAAACATATAAAAAATTATCTTTCCCTCATCAACTACCATTTTAATTTATATAAAATTACCCCGTCCCCTTCAACTACCCTTTTCATTTATAGATATTTCATCTACCTTTCTACAGTGGATTATTATGACCTTCTTTTATTATCAAAATTAAGCACTTTACTCTTCTTAAAACGTAAAAGGTTGCAGGTAAACTACCCCTTCCCCTTAACCTATCTTCACCAAAATCAATAGGCCTCGAGTCCTCTACAATTCAGAACTGTATGCAAACAACTATTTGATTCTGTTTGAATTTGTGGCAGTTATGGTTTACCATAGAAAAATTTTACACACAGACACACACACACACTTTTCGAAAAATTACTTTTTTTCATGTTTTGAGGGTAGTACAATCAGAATCTGCCATTATCTCGAACACGATTTTTTTCGCTATGACCATACTTCCATTTCCTTATGGAACATGGAAGTAATTTAGTAATAATACCATTCGACTAACACTGCTGTTCCACTCGTGCTTGATAATTTGACTTCGATTCATCCTGGACCGCTAGCTTCTCCTTTTTTCAATCCCTTTATTTCTTGTTCAATTTTATTTACCGTAGTATTTATCGTATTCCTCCTTCTAAATGTAACCTTGGTTATTCATGTTCAGATTCAATACGCTGCTCTATTGACAGTCGTTTATAATATTTTTCCCACTCCTCACGAGATATTATTCCAATGCAGTGCCTTGGCTAATCCACCTTAGTTAATGATTCTGTAAATCTCCGTGCAGTTTCATCCTCAGAAGTAAACTTTAAGGTGTGCACATTTTTACCCCAGGATTTTTCCTTCTATTATTAGTTTTTTCACCTTTTCTGCACTCTACATATTCTTCATTATCTTGCTCTTTCACTGTTTGCAGACACGTCTAACACACCACGATTTTGCTAAAAAAGTCTTCTTCAATTTAACATCTACATCTCCAGTGTTCTCTAAAACTTAATGCTTGATAACAGATGGGCTCACATTACAAGCTTGTTCAGACAATAAATGATCCCGTCTACTCATGAATAAATTGTGTATATTTTATTTATATAGACTATACATCAATGCTTTAGAAAATATTTCACTCTTAAAATTTCACATGATGTATTTTTATACTAAAAAGAATTTAAAATGTAAAATTATAAAATGAAATTAAATTAGTATTTAGGTAGTACTTGTTACTTCCACAACATTATTATATAACTTATACCCTTCTCGTGAAAACCTTTGCTTCCTCTGCTCAGTAAGTTACAAGGCCATAACCGCAAGGTTACCACACGTGATTCTAACTATATAAATCAGTCACCGTTACAAATTCTTCCTATATTCGTACTCAGTTTTATGGACTTCTTTGTTACCACATAAAATTTATTTACTAAAATAACTGTACTATATCGTACACGAGTACACACACGTTCACGGCTTGAAATAACTTTATAAAGTTTGGTAGACTTTAAATGTTTGTATAATCTGCATACACTGTTCACATAGAAACATATTGCTACGACAGCACAGAACAATCTACGCGTTTATCGAATGTGGCAGAAGGATCTCGATGTAAGCGTGTGGTGTACGTGCTACTAGACGCATTTTGCGAGAATTTTCTCGACTGTGCCGGGCTTCGCTCGGGCGCTCGGACTGTGTCAAGGCCGTAGTAATTACGTAGTTCACGAGAGATAAGACGCAGTTTGGAAGCTTCTGGTGTGTGAGCGTGACTATAAATACATCGGGTAGCGGCCTTAGTTTTCAGTTCAATGCGAGATATTTGATAGTGCGGTTCGAGAGTATTAGTGCGATATCTTTACAGAGCGGTTCAGGTTATTACTGTGTACGTGCAAGTAGTTAGTAGTGAAGTGTTGCGTTTTATATTCGGACGGTATAATTGTAATACAATTGAGTTTTAATATTTGCGGACATTTTATTGCGTGTTTACAATTTTCATTTGATTTCTTGTAGAGACTGTGTTGTTAATTACAAAGTGTTTTACTGTATCAATTAAAGGTATGCTAAGTGACTTAATTGGTGTCTTGTACTTATACTGTTTCCACTGTACCTACGACGATCGAATAGACGGTCGTAACAGTGGTGTCAGAACTGGGATAGAACGGTTAACAGTGGACACTTTGCACAAGACGACTGTAGTTCGTAATTAATTAATAAAATGGATCCCAGTCAGATGATGGAAGCTTTACAAACACTGCTTCGGCAGACACAGGAAGAAGCAGAGAAACGACAGGATGAGAAACGCAGACAGGAGGCGGAAGAAGCAGAAAAACGACATGATGAAAAACGCAGGCAGGAAAGAGAAGAAGCTGAGGAACGTCAGAAAGCACTAATGCTAGAAACAGAAGAAAGACAAAAAGATAAAACGGAAGCTTTCTTTGAAACTATGCAGAAACAGTTGCAAGAACACAGTACCGCAGAATTGGGTATCCTACGAGGTGAGCTTAATAAACAAGTTACTAAAATATCGGAGGTACAAGAGTCAATGACATTAAAAATAGCTGAAGTAGAAAAATCTGTCTTGATTGTTGAAGAATCGATGTCTACAAAAATATCTGTTATAGAAGAATCTGTGTCAAATAAAATATCTGCAGTAGAAAACTCAATGGCAAACATAAGAGAACAAATTAAAAGTGAAGTCGAACAGTGCATGAAGATTCAACCAAAACAAATTTCTGAACAGACTGTAACAGTGATAAAGACAGAAAAAGACACAGAAAATATGTTAATAGAGAAAGTCACTTTGCCTGCAGTAGGGACAGTTCATGTCAAAGCTCCAACCTTTGACGGAAACAGTCACTGGGCAACGTACCTTCGCCAATTTGAAGCTGCTGCATGCGCAAATAATTGGACAGAGAAAGACAAGGCTGTTTCACTTGTTCTTGCATTAAAAGGACCCGCGGCAGAATTACTACAGAAAGTGCCACCTGACAGCCAGAACGTCTATGCCGAGTTGATAAAAGCTATAGAATTACGCTACGGTGATAAACATTTGCGAGAGGTGTACTACGCTCAGTTGAGAACAAGACGACAACGTTCCGGGGAAAGTCTTCAAGAATTTGAAGCAAGTATCGACAGATTGATTAGATTGGCCTATCCTGAAGCACCAGAAGACTTCCGAATAAGGTTTACGGTGCAGACATTTATTGATGGCATCGGAGATTGTGAACTTCAGCAAGTGTTACGAATGGCAAGACACCGAGATAGCTCAGAAGCTCTTGTTCACGCCCTAGAGTTTGAAGCTGCCAAGTCAGCGTCCCGCTACATTAATGGGTTTGTGCCACCACGTTGCAGTCAGAAGATCCCTGTATCACATTACCGTTACGATGGGTGCAGAAAAACAGTGTTGTCGGACAAACAATTCAAAAGTTCAAGAGAGTCGCAACGATTTGAAAAAGACAGAAGACAACTTTGTTACAACTGTGGAAAACGTGGTCATCTACAGGTAGACTGTTGGGAGAAGAAGATACCGAGAGAAGAGACTGATCGCACCAATTGGAGAAGTAAAGGCCCAGAACAGCACACAGTTTCCACGCTACATACGTTCAGTGGAAACTTGATTGTTAATGGATTTGCGGATGGTAAACCAACACCATTTACAGTTGACACGGGCGCAACAGTGTCCATTGTGCGCCCTGACTTAATCTGTAACCGCAATCCTCTAATTAGCTCTTGTACAATACAGACTGTGACTGGAAGCCCCGCCAAGGTGCTAGGAAAGGTAGACGTACGTGTACGCCTGGGTCTTCTTGAGTTTAGCCACCAAATGCTCGTTGCAGACATTGTCGATGAAATGATTCTTGGCACGGACTTTATGAATGCCTACGGATTCGTTGTGGACTTCCCTGTTGCCAGCGGAAATGGAGGAAGAACTAGCAGAGGAAGTACAAATAAGTAGAACGACAAAAGAAGTGATTGGAAAGCGAACTATGGGTGTCGAGACAAAACTCTTGCTTCTTCCTGAGCTGATAGAAGCGCCCGAGAGTAAAGTGGCTGAAGATGAGGTTACGCAAGAGGTTGTTGACGAGGACCAAACAGACTTGAATCAGCTAGTGGTATTTCGGTCATCAGTAGGCCTACATGACGCAACGGGAGTGATTCTAGCGAAACTAGTGGTTGCGCAAAAGACTCGCATTCCTGGGAACGTGGTGTTCGGATCACACGAGACTGAATTCGAAGAACGGGAAAATTATCCTTCGCAAGGACGTCCACCTAGATCGCCTGGT
The DNA here is from genome assembly GCA_034769895.1 of Magicicada septendecula. NCBI lineage: Eukaryota > Metazoa > Arthropoda > Insecta > Hemiptera > Cicadidae > Magicicada > Magicicada septendecula. The sequence continues at coordinate 137,159,331 of CM068374.1, read as the reverse complement.
CGAGTATTACTTCGGAGACGCTTTGCCAGTTCGGGACGAACAGGCTTAAGGAGGGGAAAGTGCTACGACAGCACAGAACAATCTACGCGTTTATCGAATGTGCCAGAAAGATCTCGATGTAAGCGTGTGGTGTACGTGCTACTAGACGCATTTTGCGAGAATTTTCTCGACTGTGCCGGGCTTCGCTCGGGCGCTCGGACTGTGTCAAGGCCGTAGTAATTACGTAGTTCACGAGAGATAAGACGCAGTTTGGAAGCTTCTGGTGTGTGAGCGTGACTATAAATATATCGGGTAGCGGCCTTAGTTTTCAGTTCAATGCGAGATATTTGATAGTGCGGTTCGAGAGAATTAGTGCGATGTCTTTACAGAGCGGTTCGGGTTATTACTGTGTACGTGCAAGTAGTTAGTAGTGAAGTGTTGCGTTTTATATTCGGACGGTATAATTGTAATACAATTGAGTTTTAATATTTGCGGACATTTTATTGCGTGTTTACAATTTTCATTTGATTTCTTGTAGAGACTGTGTTGTTAATTACAAAGTGTTTTACTGTATCAATTAAAGGTATGATAAGTGACTTAATTGGTGTCTTGTACTTATACTGTTTCCACTGTACCTACGACGATCGAATAGACCGTCGTAACAATATGAAACCACGTTGTCTTTACAAGTAATGTGCTACTGTGATACAGAAAGGTCGTGCTATTCTATACATGCAATTTATTGCACATTCTCTAGTAAAAACTTTATCAAGAATAGCGATCAAATGACTATGTTTGAAATACCTTGCGCGGTGATAATACTTTTTACTAAAAACCAACACAAGTCCCTGATATCACAGGCTGAACTGTCTCTTACTGGAGTTAGTATACGCCTATTTTACGTGCCTCTTATATTACAATATAACAATTTGTCTGTTTTATGTCAATAATCATACGGATAAATATTTTTTTGTGCAAGTGTTATGTCTATTGTGCCGTGGAAATATTAAAAGTAAACTCCACGGCAAGTTTTCAATGTAATTCGGTACGTTCAATGCGTTATCGCCAATGTTAGACTGCCCGCTAGCGACAGCGAGATCTGGTCAGCCGCCGTGACCTTGATTTGTAACGTAATTCGGTTGGCCGTGCTGCCCGTCCTTCGACAACGAAATCTATTCAGCCGTGAATTTGGGTTTTATAATTTTACGCAACGATAATTCTCGTCTCTTTCTCTTTCAACACTGGTACAGAGCGGATCGTGGCGGCGTGCTGTTGTTAACATCTACTATGATTCTATAATTTTATAAAGAGCCTCAGGTGAGCCAGTATTCATGATTTAATAATTAATGTTAATTTAATTGGGGCTTGTGTGTGTAAGATATAATAATAGTGTGTGTGTGGCTCTGACTGGCCATGTTCGTTCCGGTATGACTGAGACACGTGGTTAAATGACTTAGAGTAAATTTTAAAGAATCAATTTTAAAAGCAATGAAAACTTAAAGCAAAGGAATTGAATGGGTTAAAAATTATAATTGTGATTACACTGAAGTTTAATTGTTAATTGAAATAGTTTGTAAATGTAATTATTTCGGGTATGCCCGAGACCACGTGGCTGTAAGTTATTGGTAATGAGAATTTAAATCTTAAATGTAACCCATGAATATTTAAGCCTGGATGAATTAAGGAATTGTGATGATTTAATTGTGATGAATCGAAATTTAATACTTCAATTAATAACTTGAAGTAAGACTTTTACTATGGTTAATGGCAGGCATTTGTTGAATTGAAATTATAGTGGTGTGTGTGATTGGGGTTGTGTGGCGAAAAGATGTGGAGGCGGAATTTTCTCTTTGTCTGGCTCCAATATACAAATGAACTGCATCTTTTCCCATCCGCAGAGCAGTGCGAAAGGATCCCCAGCGCCGTCACGCCACGCTAGACCATCATCCACACTCAGACGTGCACGGCAGGAATCTCCTTCTATGTGTTCTCAGAGATCAGGTGGGCAGTTTCCTTTTTATTCATCACACACACAGTAGTCCGCCGGTTACCATGTAACCCACACAAAAATTCAGTTCAATAAAATAGACTCATACCTCAGAGTTAAGATTGCCTGAACATGTTTTGTGCAGACATGTTAAATTGTGCTCATAGTGATGACTGTTATTATGAAAATTTTATAATTGTTTAGTATATTAATTGTTCATGATGCTGAGGGTTACAATTGTTACAATTTAGATATTTTCTGTTAATCCCTGCAAGAGGAAGCCAATTTGAAATTTACATATAAAAAAATTAAGCTTATAAAATTGCAATATCCAGACAGTGAAGTACTCGCATCTACCTGTCATATGACTTGTGATTTTGTGCGTTCAACATTTTTCCAGTTCGAATGAGTCTAAATCGAAACTCCTTTTGATTTTAATTGAAATTAATTGGTACTGCTTTAATTATAACTTTAAATACAAACAAATTTTTAATGTCTGCATTGCAGTGATCACAGTGTGTGATCTTAAGGTTACTTGTCTTTTGTTTTATTATTCCAAGTGCTGGGGACAGATAGATGGAAGTAGTTGGAAACATTTTCGTACTTATTTTCAAAAATTTTAACCGTTATCTACGGATAATTGTCTCTCATTATCATGTACTTGTAATAATTGCATTGCTGATTAATTGCTCAAGCATTGTGAATGTAAATGAAAAATCTTTTGCTCATTGAAAGTTGAAATAATCTGTGTCTGGTTGTTAACTTAATGTTGTAATTTAATTGTGAGAGATATTTTTGAGATGTTATTATTGCAAGCCAACTACCATGGTGCTTATAAAAATTTTTTTAATTGATGTTCAGCTTAAAGAAAAATCCAGACGAAGAGAATTGTAATTTGTAAAAAGAATTTGTCTAAAATCAAGTGATGCACTAATAAAATTTTGTTGCTGTTAAACAAGTGCTTCTTTGCAAGACCTGTCATGACGGGCTCAGCGCATTTTATTTCCATCTAGGCCACGCGTCTAGTTTTAAATATTAAGTAACGCCCTCCCAATATAAAAAAAAAATTTTCTGAGATAAAAAAAAATTGTAAAAATTTTGGACCAGGCGTTTCACTATAGCGTATATTTAGTTACGGTGTGTCACGTACGCCGCACGAAGCTTATAGTGGATTTCCAAACGATTTATGTATAACAAATTAGAATTTAACATTAGTTTTAAGCTAAATTAAATGGGGATCAGCACTTAAATTTAATTCAATTTTGACAAATATTTATTCAGTATTTAATTCAGTAATTGTGATTAAATAATCATTTTAAATTATATTACCTAATATTAACTTATTTAACTAGGTATAAGTAATAATATATTTATATAACGTGTGCCTTATATTAATATTAGTTAATACAATATCACATTAACTATGTTAACTTTGATTAAATAATAATAACGTCAATCATTATTATTAAATTATTTATTAGTATTATTTAAGCAGAAGTAAGTCAATATTTAAGAAATTAATTTTTAATTAATATTAAATTTTGTGTTCTAATGTAAATGAAAATAATAAATTAAAAATTTCAATCGCTGATTTGCTAAATAATTAACTATAATTTCCACTGAGGCAAGGTACATTATGCATGCTGAAAACAAAAACGTTAAAAATTTGTATTTTTACCTAAAACATGCTGTCTTATATATCAAATTAAAGATAACGTTCACAAAAATACAGTGAGTATATACACCAATTACTGAAACATTACTACTTAGTAAACAATTGTTGATTTTTTTTTACTTCCTTGTTCCGTAATCGTGATCGCAAAAAAATTCGAGTTCGATATAAGGGCTGACTCTGTTTGTACTACCCTCAAAACATGAAGAAAAGTGATTTTCCGATAAGTGTCTGTGTGTCTATGTCTAGAATTTTGTCTATGGTGAACGATAACTGCCGCAAATTCAAACAGAATCAAATAATTTTTTGTATATGTGCCCGAGTTGTAGAGGACTTAAAATCTATTGATTTTGGTGAAGATCGGTTAAGGGGGAGGGGTAGTTTAGCTACAACATTTTACGTTTAAATAAGCAGAAGTGAACATATTACTAAAGATTTAAGTAAAGCTTAAACACTTCTAGAAAGATGAACACGTCCAGCCAGGGTGACTTTATATTATAATAATGATATTATAATGTCACCAAGTTTACAATATCATTGAAAAACTGTAGTCGCTTTTCAGAAGATATATAACGTGAATGTAGATCACGTAAGCCTATATACTGTAATTAACGTAATTAATCATTTAATGCATGTTTCTAGTTATTATTAAGCAAATTAAATGTGTTGATAAGAAGATTGAGGCAAAATAACGTCTCACAGAAATACTGTAAGTATAGTTGGCGACAGTCTGGCGGCAACAAAATAAAAGAGCATTGTACAAAAAACAGCTTTCTAAAGTCATAAAGAAGGAAATGCTTTGTTCGCGGAAAATCATAAAACTGTTGAGTCCCGTTAGATTTTGACGAAAGACAACCTTGGGAAAACAATGGATCAGGCGATAAAAAAAAGAGAAACTCTGGTGAAAGTCGCGTCGCTTGGTGTAGCAGTTGAACACTTGGAAAAATACCCGCGCACCCCAAGCTAGGCACCAATGAGAAGAAGCGTGACTTTAGAGCGCGAGTTTTTTACGGTTCTTGAATGGACGAATTTGAAGTTCCCGGCAAGGAAATCAGTCATGAGCCTATCGGAATTATTTGAGTAGAACGGGTGGGAAAAGAGAAATAGTGAGCCCTATAAATAATACCCCGTGTACAGCTAAACGCTCTTAGTATGTGAAAGGCTCTCTTAGTATGTGAAAGGCTCTCTTAGTATGTGTTAAAGACGCTCTTAGTATATTTTAAAACGCTCATAGTATGTTTTAACTTCGCTTGTAATAAGTTTTAAAGTGTTTAAATATATTAGCTTGATTAACTATCATGTAAAGTAATATATCGGAGTGTACAGAAAAACTATTCGTGTCTATTAAAATCTCATTATGAAATAAAGAAACTATCAAAATACTTTAATAAGTCTTGAAGTATTTGAGTGCGTGTTAGTCGAAGAACGCGACAGTCGTTATTTGTACACCAAAGACAAGCATGAGAGGAATCTTCATCGCGAGTGAATCATTTAATTAGTGCGTACAGCAAGTAAGAAGCAGTTTTATTTAAATCAGTGAACTTGAAGTAATTACGAACACAGTATATTTTGTCTTGTGCGCGAAAGTCGAGTGGAGTATTTAATCGGAGTTCCAATGTGTGTAAAGAATCAACGAAAGTAATTGTGAATGTAATTAAAACAAAGTATGGTGTGACGTGAAATTGTGATATATGTTCACTCAAGGTATTGTCGGCAGATGGAATGGATAATCCTGAACACAAGTAGTAGTTTCATTGTACTTATGTATTAACTAATATTCTGTGTAGTCGTATCGTCTATATCCCTAAACATCATACCTCACGCGCATATTTGTTTTAGGGTTAAAGATGGTGGCCCAAAACAGAACACGGAAATAGACAGGATAATTAGGGCAGATTTTCCTGGCGAAGAAGAGGCTGGCGGCAGACCAAGAAGTCTTGTCTTGCGGCACATGAAGCACGGACCTTGCGGGCCCCCATACAGAACAGATTTGCCGTGCTGGGATCGAGAACTGCAAAAATGCAATAAATTTTATCCAAAACCCCATACGGACACCACGTACACAGACGAAAGAGGATTCGTACACTACAAGCGGAACAGCGTAAACAAAACGACTGTACAAAATTTAAACATCAAATGATAGAGGTCGATGATAGGTGGATAGTGCCATACAATGCGGCGTTACTGCTGAAGTATGAATGCCACGCTAACCTGGAAATTGCGTCGGCCCGCAGAGTAGTAAAGTATCTTTTCAAATACATTTCGAAGGGTTCTTCGCTTCGGCGCATGACAGTACTTCGGGAAGATGAAGAAGTCGACGAAGTTGAAGAATACGTAACAAAACGGTACATAGGAGCTTCAGATGCTGCTTGGAGGGTTCTGGAATTCGATCTAACAGGCCGCAAACCAACAGTTATAAATTTGCCGGTTCACCTAAAAGGAAAGCACAATGTCGTTTTTTGTCTCGGTAACGACAGGAAGCGTGTGAAAAATCAACGTCCCTTTCAATTTTATACTTCGGTCGCCCTGATACTCCGGAAATGAATGACCTCACTTATTTAGATTTTTACGAGCAGTACAGAATCCACCCGAGCAGTCCAAAATCCTCCCTTAATGCGGTTCGGACGGGAAACATTTCATAACGCGAAGACAGAGGGGTGATTGTGTCGCGACTCTTTTGGGTCGCTCCCACCAGAGGTGAGCAGTATTATCTGAGAATGCTGCTATGCAGGTATCCATGCCGTGGGTATGAGGACTTGTACGCTCTCGGAGGCCCTGATTGCAAAACGTTCCAGCAGGCGGCTGCGGCTAGGGAATTGTGACTCGCGGATGATAAAAAAGAATACTTTGACGCTCTTGAAGAGGCTGCATGCTTCATGAAAGCCGACAGATTGAGGCAATTTTTTGTTATGCTCTCGGCGATAGGATCTCCGGTGGCGGAAATGTGGGAGAAATATAAAGCAAATTTATGAGAGGATTTTTTGGAACATTTTTCACGAAGATGAGGAAAGAGCGTATAAGTTAGGTCTTATTCACATAGATAGGTGTCTGCGCCGACATGGATCTTCGCTTCTAGAGGCTGGTCTTCCCGTAGTTGAAGATGATTCCACGGAATTAGGTCGCGAAAAAATTCAATACAGCGTCTCAGTTCAGAATGCTTTTGTCGAGGAATGGGAATCGCGGCTTTCTTCTGATCAATCTAGGGTTTTTGATTACTTTAAGTTGCTCATGCGCGGCGAACAAAGTGAAAAAGTTCTCTTCTTGGACGGTCCTGGCGGTTTGGGAAAAACGCTCCTTCTTAAAATTATGTCAGCTTTCGCGCGGTCTCAAGATAAAGTCGTCTTATGCGTAGCCAGTTCCGGCATCGCCGCTCAAAATCTCACCGGAGGTACGACTGCACATAGCCTTTTCAGATTACCCCTAGATATACGCGATGATGGTTTCTGGTCGATAACCAACGTGACACAGAGAGCTGAACTCATCCGAGAGGCGACTTTACTGATTTTCGATGAAGCGGCTATGGCGCATAAAAAACTAATCGAAATGTTGGACCGGTCTCTCAGAGACCTGATGCAAAAGGATGAGTTGTTTGGCGGTAAAATAATAATTTTGTCGGGAGATTTCAGGCAAATTCCTCCGGCAGTAGAAAACGCTAAGACAAATTCCGATATCGTTCGTGCGTCAGTTCGCGGATCTTATATCTGGAAAAAAGTTAAGTCGTTCACGCTTACAACGGCCCATAGGTTAACGGGCGAAGGATATTATGAAGAATTTTTAATGAAGATAGGTTCCGACTGCACCGAAAAACGTGAGCTCGGCGAAGGGCGTAATTTGGAAAAACTCGTGGCACTACCACAGCTATCCTACGTGACTAAGCTTCGCGAATTGATCGACTTTGTTTTCACCAAAGAAATTTTACAGAAGCCTGATGAATGTGCAAAAAGGGTTGTAATATGCACTCTGAATGATAATGTCAAAGAAATTAACGGTATAGTATTACAGGCGCTCGACGGGGAAATTCAAAATTTATATAGTTTCGACAGTGTAGCCGAGGAGGACGGAGCGGGAATAGATGTTGATGAGTTCCTATTACATCAGGCTCAAGGGAAAGGAATTCCAGAACACATTCTCAGGCTTAATGTAGGATCGGTTTGCATGGTGACGCGAAATTTAAATTTTGATCTCGGCTTAGTCAACGGCACAAAAGTAATTATCGTCACAATTACTCGTCGACTTATCACATGCCGAAGAACAGGCTCTGACGAGCTTTTTGGCATCCCAAGAATAACTTTTAAATTTCCGATCTTCCCAAATAGTCCCATCGAAATGTACAGGCGGCAGTTTCCCCTCCAACTTTGTTACTCGATAACGATCCACAAAAGTCAAGGGCAAACCATAGATTTCGTGGGATTAGATTTACGGTCCGACCCTTTTACCCACGGGCAACTTTACGTCGCGCTTAGCCGGGTAAGATCTCCGAAAAATATTCACTTACTTGTTCCTCCCGACCGGGTTATAGATGGCGTTCCTCACACAAGAAACATAGTGTATAAAGAACTATTATAAATAATGTATTCTCGGTAATAAGCTTTCCACCCTGTAAAAATGTAATATAATAATGTTTAAGTTGTGTAATATTGAAGTTTGCATGTTAAAATAAGTGATTGTAAATATTCAAATATTGTAAATAAATAAAAGGCATTACCGAGAATACATTGTCTCGGATAGGTTCGTTCGGAGGCCGTTGTAAATATCTACATAGCTCCCCCGACGTTCGTCGGATCGGGGCGTCCACCGAGGGGGTCTGGGGGCGAAGCCCCCAGTGAGCGGCGAAGCCGCGAGGATTCTATGTAGTCGTATCGTCTATATTCCTAAACATCCCGTTTCATTCTAAAAGAACCGACGAGCAGTTGGATGCTAGTAATATTATTCTACCCTTTATGACTTTAGAAATGCTCAATTTAATTAATGTAAATTAGGATTGACAAATTCAGAGTTGCATTAAATATATCTGATGGTTGTCAGAAGTCAATATCTTGTTAATATTAAGGCACTGAATATATATATGTTTTTCTAGTTTGAAACTCATAAATGCAACAATTATAGTAAAATAGACAAGTAATAACGAAGTCTTGATTTATGTATTTAGATTTATGATATGAAATTATGTTGGTATAGAAAGTAAATTATCTGTAATAATTCAATAACTTGAATGATTTATGATTGAATTATTAGTTCATGAAGCAATAGCTTGAGATATGTTTCTCCTCAAGATGAAATGAATATATATATATTTTTGTATGTGTCTTACAAAAATTAGTAATAATTAAAAGTTATTAGCATCTTAACTGCAGAGTTTTTATTCAAAAAACCCCCTGAGATCACATAACATCTCTGCCGCCCAGCATCTTATACATTTTAAACACAAATATTATTACATAAAATAATATAAACTTAAATAGTTACAAATTTAAAGCCAGAAAAACGGATTGAGACTTCCGTTTAAGTTATATTTGGACGCCCAAAACGTGGTGCAAACCTCGTTTAAGTTAAATTTGGCGCCCAACGTGGGGCTTGATTGTAAATGAGCTCTGCAGAATGAAACGGGATAGACGATAAGCAATTAGAATAAGATATGTGCTAGAATAAGTAAATGGTAAAAATTAAATGTTAACTCGCAGTAAAGTAAGGAAATTTAAATTGGTTAGTAGTACAAATAGTAGAATGGCTGACAGTAACGAAAATAACGGTGGGTCCGACATTGAATTTGATATTAACAATCAAATGGGAGAGAAAGGATGGGAAGAGGCCACGGAAAGTGAAAGCCCGGAAGTTTCTTCAGAGGCGAGGGGACGGCGACAAAACGACGATGTACGGTCCGAAACAGAACAGACACAATCACAGACTGAAACCCAACGAACAGCTACAAACATAGATATCAGTAGGCTACTACAGCAGTTTACACAACAAATGACAGAAAATACTAAACAATTATTAATAGAAAATAATCAGCAAATGACTGAAAACATCAACACAATAGAACAAAAAATGACAGAAAACACACAACAATTAGAAAAGAACATGACAGAAAAATTAAATGAAAATACTAAGAAAAATGAAGAGAACACTGAACAAATCAAACAAACTTTCACACAACAGTTATCAGAAAATAACCAGCAAATACAGAAAACATTACAAGTATAGAAAAACGAATAGATGACATGGAACGCAACATGGAACAAAGATATACACATCAACTACAGGAACACAAAACACAGATAGCACAACAAATACAAGAAATCCGAGACGAAAACCGAGAAACAGCAATACAATTACGTACAGAAGTCAAAAAAGTCGTGAGAGAAGAGGTAAAAATAGTATGATCAGAAGCGAAAGAACATTGGGAGAAGTGTGAAGAGTCGCTTCAACAACGCAAAGCTAGTGTCGCATATGACATTAGATCCATAACTATTACAATAATTACGCACAAGAAGAAAAATGAAGAACAGATAGAACAATTGAAAGAATGTTACGAAAATAGCTGTTCTACAATCGACGGGAAGATAAGTAAAATCAAAGAAGATGTACGCAATAAAATTGCCCAGATCGAACGCACACCTAGGCAGCAAGGAGTGATAATTGAACACACTAAAAATGTGAACTTCAATGGAGAAGGAGAGTATCCGATGGAGTTTGTGAAGGAGCTAGAAGAAATACACCGTAAATACTACCCAGGTGAAGAGGTGAGCTGGATAGGAAGATGCTTAGACGGAGAAGCCGCCATATGGTGGAAGCTGATACGTAATGAGGTAAACACTTTTGCGCAATTTCAGACCGCATTCACATCCAAATACTGGAATCAAATGATCCAGGAGACCGTCCGTGATAAGTTAGAATTTGGAAAATATCGCCCGGAGAGCGGGTTAAGTATGACGCAATATATGGAGAGGTGCATCTTACAGAACCGGCAATTAATACCGCCGATATCAGACCAACACCTAATTCGAAAACTTGCACACCACTACAGTCACGACATTGCTGTTGCCTGCATTACGAGGGGTGTGAATAACATTATGGACTTTCAAAACCTGTTAATGGAATTCGCAGCCTTGCGACAAAAGAAGAATGGAACAAACGGCGAGGGTAATATACAGTTCCAGCCCATTCAGGAAAGGAACGTAAAGTAATACTAATCACTGGTCGGAAAATAGGACAGAGCGGAGTAACCCCTTACGTCACAAGGCACCGTGGCGACAAGGAGAGAAAACAGCTGAGGCAAACGAGAGAGAAAGAGCACCGCAGAAACGGGTGTACGAATCCCAAATGAATACATTAGCGTCAACGAGCGACACTCAAGGAACCTCGCAGGTAGCAAGTATTTCAAACACACATACAAAGAATGTTGCCCAGTCAAAAAACTAGATAAGAATTATTTTAGAGATAAGGTAGGATTAGACGATAATTTTAAGATAATCAGTACCACTTTTATTTATATTAGGGACACTCTGATGGAAGAGGAGTCGGAATATCAAGAAATCAATAAAATTAAATGTCCTGAATTGAAGATACAACTTACTGGTATACCAATAATAGCACTACTTGATACTGGCAGCCAAATCAATGCGTTGTCTGCGGAGTGGTATCAGCTAAATAAAAAACGTATGGGCAATGTACCTGTATTAAAAATTACTAATTTAGTTATTAAAGGAGCAGTGGGGAAGAAATCGAATAAGATAACCCAACAGATCATGCTCGAAGTAAGAATCGGAGAGCATGTGACTGATGCTGTGTTTATAATTGTCCCTAATTTAATCAGGGAGTGTATTATTGGAATTAACTTTTTGCAAGAAGGTAGATGTGTGATTAACCTTCCAGATAATAAAATTACCTTTAAGAAAATCATGATAGCAGTGAAGAACCCGTAAGTGCGGAAATAATGGCATTAGAACTCGAGGAAGACGGAGAAAAGATTGCTAATACGATTCAAGAGAAACTGGAAGAAACAACTGGTATCGATTCTAAAACAAAGGAAGAATTAAAGAGAACATTTTATACTCTAACCAACAAGTGTTCCGTGAGCAACCAGGTAGAATCAATAAATATGTACACAGGTTAAAGGTAACTGACACAACCCCTTATTGCTTAAAAGGGTGGCCAGTTCCACTAAAATATCAAGATGCAGTGGAAGGAGAGATTAAGAAGATGAAAAAATGCGGCGTAATAGAACGAGCAAACAGTCCATATATTAACCCAATGGTGACTATAGTCAAGAAAGGTCAGACTGTACGACTGTGTTTAGACGCAAGAAGAATCAATGCGGTCACTGTTCCGGATCATGAGGGAGCAATACCAATTGATCAAGTGTTGGCGAGCTACGGAAAAGTGAAAGTCATGAGTAGTATTGATCTCACCAGCAGCTTCTGGCAGATCCCACTTGCTGAAGATTCCCGGGACTACACTGGCTTTCTCTACAGAGGCAAATGCTACAGGTACACTGTAACACCATTCGGGCTAAAGACGAGTTTAGCAAGTCTAACCCGCGGATTGGATAAAGTTTTGACAGAAGAAGTAAAACGATTCACCATATTATATGTGGACGATTGTTTATGTGTATCAGAAAACATTGAAGAACACCTGGAACACTTACGCATGTTGTTAGACAACCTCAAAAGAGAGAACCTCACAGTGAACTTAAAGAAGTCCAAATTCTTTCGAGACAGAATTAGTTACCTGGGATATGAGCTGTCTACAAAAGGTATCAGCGCTTCCACGGAAAAAATCTCCGCTATTATGGATTTTCCTAGACCAAAAATCCAAAACAACTAAAGGGATTTCTTGGCCTTACTAATTTTTACAATACATTCACAGGCCAATATGCAGAAAAAACAAGACCACTGCTACAGTTACTGAAAAAGGGCATAAAGTTTAAATGGACAGAAGAGTAGAAAATAATTTGAATGAGGTCAAGAGACTACTCGTGGACACAGTAATGCTACGACATCCTGACCCAAATAAAAGATTTTACCTGCAGACTGACGCAAGTAAATATGCGATTGGGGGTCAGCTTTATCAAATAGATGAAGACGAGCAAATAGGGGTCGTTGCATTCACCAGTCGTGTGCTTAGAGGTGCCGAATTAAATTATTTTACTACGGAAGCAGAACTGCTCAGCGTAGTCCATTGCTTGAAAAAAAATTAGAACTTACGTGTTAGGTCGACCATTGACCATTATCACAGATAACAAGGCACTAAAATTTATTCAAAAATCTTGTCAGTTGAACTGTTCCCGAATTACACGATGGATACTGGCTATCCAGGAGTATGATTTTGAGATAGTGCATTGCAAAGGTAGTGACAATATCGTAGCGGATTTACTTAGTCGAAACCCTCAAGATGTACTAGAAAATATAATACCAGATGGAGACGAGGAGACTGAAATTTACGCAATTGACATCAAACTGGGTAAACAATTAAAAAATCAGTTGAAAAACATGACACTACACCAAATGAACAACGTTAAACTAAAAATATCATCGACCGGTTACACAACAATAAAAATGACAAACTCAGTAAGATATACCAAGTATATAATAATAAATTATATCGTAAGGAGAACGGAAGGTGGAAATTGGTAGTAACACAAGAAATTGGACAGGCGTTATTAAAGGAGATTCACGTAATGTATGGACACTGCGGTGTGAGGAGAAGCTATGGCATCTTTAAGGAACATTTTACAGGCGATCATCTCTACAAATACCTTAAGAGGTTAATTAAGACATGTGATACCTGTCAAAATGTAAAGACCATTTCAAGAAATGCATGGGACAGACCAAACCAGTTCTGCCAAAGGAGAGAGGTGAACTCATTAGCATGGATTATTACGGTCCTTTGATATCGTCTACCAGTGGTGTGAGGTATATTCTGGTGATCGTCGATAATTTCACCAAGTATGTGAAGTTATACCCGATGAAAAGAGCAACTACAGCTGTTACGCTTAATAAATTAAAAAATTACATCCAAGAAATTGGAAAACCCAAAGCTATATTGACGGATAATGGCGCACAATTTACAAGTAAAACTTGGGTGACACAGTTAGATGCACTCGAAATCAAGCCTAAGTATACTGCCATCGGTAACCCGTGTACCAATCTTGCTGAAAGGGTTAACCGCCAATTAGGTAACATATTCAGAGTGATGGTTAACGGACACCAAACCAAATGGGCCAAATATATTAAATTAATTGAAAAATGTATCAATGAGACTCACCACGACACGATTGAAATGACACCATTTCAGGCACAATGGGGTCGAAGGCCAAGAAGAGCATGGGAGGTGTATGTGGACCGAGAGGTAATATATCAACGATTAAAAAGAAAGGGTGAACGTCGAGCAAAGAAAAACAATGAAGCCGTCGATAAGGTGAAATTCAAGGAAGAAGACTTAGTTTTAATAAAGACTAATCCAATTTCAGATGCTTTGAATAGAGTCACATCGAAATTCTGTGAACTGTTTGAGGGTCCGTACGTCGTAAAAGGAATAAAAGGAGATGCAACTTACGAAATGGCGGATGTGGATAAACCAGGATCGATTCGTGGAATTTTCAACGTGCGACAGTTGAAGCCGTACTACCACGAGTAACAGTAAAATAGTAAATAAGATCAGTCAGAAGGGAAAAGAAATTTCAAAACTTTGATGAATTTAAATTTCCTTAACACTGATAACAAACATTGTAAATAAACTTAAACCAATGTGTAGTAAGTTACATAATAGTAAGCCATGTGATGTATGTAAGGCCAGTTGTAAACAACAAAATGAATTGTAAACAGCTGCCAACAAACTAGTTTGAGAGGGAGGGGGCAAGCTCTCCCCAGGCAAGAAGTGAAAGTGCACAAAAAGCCGAGGGTTGCACACTATTATTGTACTGAAAAGGCAACAACCTCAGACGTAAACAAGCTTTGTGAATAATAAACTGAGCACTTTCAGAGGCGTACACATTGATTTGCCATGAATTCGAATATCGATCATGATCAAATCAATTTGGGGGACTTAATATAACGTGAATGTAGATCACGTAAGCCTATATAATGTAATTAACGTAATTTGGACTCCCAAAACGTGGTGCAAACCTCGTTTAAGTTAAAGATAAATGGAAGTAGTCCTGCATCTTCTTCGCAACATCATTTTTATATAATAGAGCTCACGTGTTAAAAAACTTTAATACGGTTAGTTGAAATATTTAATTATACTACTTCTGTTAAGATAAACCAATATGGTTGCTTCAGCCTGTGACCGGTTGATGTTTGACATTCTAGTGACATTAAATGATGTATAAGCCTTCCACATTCGTTTTAAATACAAATCCTTACACTCAAGCCAGATCGCGTAACCTATAAATTAATGACCAACATTTATTTCGGCAAAATTGAATGACATAAAAGAGGTGTTTACACCTGAAATTATTATCAAAAATTTAATTAATAAAGTTATGTTAGTGTTATAATCACAAACAGAAATAACACTGTTGCAAACCACTAGAGAATTTTTTTTCGATTAGCGCTTTCAAGGGCTTCACAGCTCATCATCAAATCGGATCATCAGTTAGAAAACATTTTGTGCCAATTTTCCGGATCATCAGTCCGGAACTTCACACTTGATTCACGTGTGTGTTAGAACAATTGTTACATAATACTTTTAACTTTGTTACTTATTTTTTATCCACTATAAAAAACTGCTATAAAGAAAGCTTTACCCCTATACCTTTCAGTTGGAAAACAATGTATATATTTTACATTCAAATATACCTCGGAATGAAGGCTTTATTAATGTTGACTCACTACTACTAGTATATTTTTATCTGAGGCTCCCCCAGCTTATCTTAAGTGTATGTGTTCTGACTGAAGGCGTTTGACATTGAACTTGAGATATTTTTATAGAATGACGGTGTTTATTCAGACTCCTACGCCGGATCTCTCTTTCCTTTTGCCAAACTTTGTACCCTAACGTTACGTACAGAATAAAATTCGTCCTCGCAGTATACATAGACCTATGACACACGTTACTGTTCCACGTGTTTTACACATGTTCACATTTTAATATTTTTCCAGAACTCAGTTTAAATAATTCTTCATATGGTATATTGATTTGTAACTCGTAAAAAAAATCAGCAATAAAAGCATTACTACTACTACTATTATAATTATTATCCATATAATAAAAATAATATTATAGTATTTCTAAATGTACGTCTACTGTTAGTACTATTAGTAAGATTAATGTTACTGTTACTACTATTCCATGCCACAATCCTTCTTTCACGCCGTGACACTGTTTGTTTCCTGCATTGAAGTAATTTTCAATCGGACGTTTCCTTATTGTAAAAAGTTACAGAATCATGTCGTTCAGGTTACTCTTTGGCATCTCAGAACATTATTACTAATTAATGAAGAAAGTTGTGTTAGTGGTTGAAATCACAAGCAGAATGATCACTGTTGCACACCACTATGTAAAATTACTATTCAACGATTTTTTGTGTATTTACAGTAAGGTTATTGTAATCTTGTAATTAATCGTAATTAAACCTCCCTCAATATTATTGAGGGACCTCAAATACTTTTAGAATAACGTCTTGCTAATAACTGAGTTATAACCTGTTACTCGTAAATCATTTTCATTTAATTTCATCTGTTTATTTTTTTTTTAGCCACGCAAAGAGAATCATTTTATTTCTACTAGTAATTTTATACAAACCACTATGTTGTCTTTGGTATTGACGAGCGCTTTCGGCAGTCAAGTCATCTTCAGGTCATTTACCAACCTTCAGGTCAAGCCATCTTCAGGTCATTTACCAACCTAGTATAGAAAGCGCTCGTCAATACCAATGACAACATAGTGGTTTGTATAAAATTACTAGTAGAAATATTTGAGACCACAACACTCCAATACAACAACAGAATCATTTTAGTTATCTGGACTGTATTAAAATGTACATTATAAATCAAGAAGTTTGTAAAAAAAATACAAGACGTCAAACATATGTGTCAATAACAATTGTCTCAAAATACATTTTTTATGGTACCAAGGAGGAGCTACTCGTAAACAAAGGTCCTTTGGCCTGTGACATTCTAACAGCGAAGAAAGAAAAAACAAACTGTATGAAATAAAGGCAATTTTCTTCAAGTTAATATTGTATTCTGTTGTATGGTACTTACCTTAGTCCTCACACATATTAAATTAGGCCACAGCCTAAAACGAAACTACAAAGCTCGTTGCTGACTCATGCAAGCCACGTTTATGAAAAACAGTATATACGTGTTGCGTGAAACAAATTTTCTTAAACAGTTACCTGCCAAATGTTTTATGTCTACTCGTCGATTAAACTGATTATTTAAACATTTTACATGTGTATATAGTTTTACATGCGTGTGTTTTAAATTTTTGTTACAAAGATTTAACCCATTATTCAGATCAACTGGAGTACCCATTCTCCAATAGCCAATGTTTCATTCAATTGCATGACAGGAGACATTCTAAAACTTGTTACGAGACAGACAAAACAATACTAATAAAGTAAGCTCTGTAATAAAGAATGTATTAATTTGTTTATTAACTAAAATTTCCCAAAGCTTTGTTTAGGCAACTTATAAGTAGTGATTATCCAGCTCTTTCTCAAATAAGTGACATTTGCCGCAGAAGTTCGAAACTATAAAGTGTGCGTTAATAAGTGTGAAAGGGTTCAACTGTATAAATCTTGATTCAGCATTAACAAGTGTATTTCAATAATTGCTATTGAACTTGAAAAACGTGTTATTAAACTTTTAAAACTTCACCCATGAAAGGAACGTCTCAAGTTTGTTGTCATAAACCGTTTACAGTGCCAAAGAAATCTTGCAACACACATACTGTCCGTGGTGCGTAACCGAGACTAGGCATAGATACAAGTAGGAAACCGCGTGCGCGCGCGCGCCCACACACACACAACACATGAACGGTGCGTGACGTGTCGTATTACAGTGTGTAGGCCTACACCTGTTGTATTGCTTTAACAGCGACATCTATTAATAACTGGTCTTGTCGGCATTGGAAAATGTCCTAACTTTTGTCTCACGTGACCTATCGAGTCTACGATGTTACATAAAGAAACGGATGTCCGCACTCACATTCACGCGTATGAGCTTATACACAGACACAGTCACATTCATGACTGCAGCTTACATTCACAAGCTCCCACGTAAACTTTCATAAATAGAATTGGACGAGAATAACATTCGCGGATCCACAAAAATATTCAGCAGTTACATACAAGAAAAAAGTACTGTCGCTTAGAAAAATATCGGTATGGGAACCATACATTACTTCCATGTTCTAAGATTTATATTTAAAATCATTTTCGAAATGAAATATTTCCATAGACACTACTTCTTTCTTCAGCCTTAATCACAGTACTGTGGTCACTAATGTATACAACCTCACGTTAGCGCACTCGATTTTCACTGACGATGGCAGTCGATAGCACCGTCGAAACGTCTGGTTTTGTAGAAAACATTGGACCACACCAAACAGCACGGGAAGGAATTTTAACAACAAACTACTTCTTTGTTGCCGATAATGTAGTACACATATAAAAATATTCATAAAATTAATGGCTTGTATAAGTTAATGTTTGATCTCCATTAAGTAGTGCTCAAGTTTCCAAAGTTTTAATATTATGATGTCCATAATTAAAACATCAGAGCAGGTTTAGTGTGTATGAGGGTACACCGTCGACAAAAACATTCCCTACTGAGCGTTGCTCAGAGTAAAGTGCGAATCTACAGTGTACGTTTCACAGAACAAACACGCGGAAAAGAAGGAGCGTTCCGAAGTCACTCATGGACCCTCAGCATCTTGCAGAGGGTTCATTCCTTAAAGACGAAAAGTCTGTCTATGAACGTTCCTCTGTAAACATGTGCAGTTACACTGCCCAGCGATCCACAGGAAGCAAATCGCTATCCACGCTGGACACTTTTTCGGCTTGCACGCATTGTGTTCGTGTGGGTTTCGGCACTTTCCACTTAAAAAGCGTGCAAATGTAAGAAAATAAACATGAGTGAGGCCAGAAATAACGCGAATTGTGTGTGTGTGTGTGTGTGTGTGTGTGTGTGTGTGTGTGTGTGTGTGTGTGTGTGTGTGTGTGTGTGTGTGTGTGTGTGTGTGTGTGTGTGTGTGTGTGTGTGTGTGTGTGTGTGTGTGTGTGTCTTGCCTGCCTTTTTATTGCGGTAATCATAATAATACAATGGAAACGTAAACATTATATAATTGAGATATCCTTGCCTGCCACGAACGATATATTTTCTTTCATACATGATTTAAATTATAATGAAAAATTATAATTTTATTGCCTGGTAAAACAAAATTATTTTATTTTTAACAATTACCATTGTTTGAAAAAGTTTAAATGAATTTTCAAGCACTTAACTCTTGTTAAAACGTAAAATGGTGCTGGTAAACTACCCCTTCCCCTTAACGGATCTTCACCAAAATCAAAAAGCCTCGAGTTCTCTATAATTCATGACTGTATGCAAAAAATTATTCGATTCTGTTTTGAATATCCGGCAGTTACCGTTCGTCATAGAAAAAATTACCCTTGTTAAAACATAAAATGTTGCAGGTAGACCCCTTTCTCTTAACCGATCTTCACTAAAATCAACAGGCCTTGAGCCCTCTGCAATTGAGAGACGTATGCATAAAATTATTTGATTCTGTTTACATGTGCGGCAGTTATCGTTCGTCATAAAAAAATTACCCTTGTTAAAACATAAAACGTTGCAGGTAAACAACCCCTTTCCCTAAACCGATCTTCACCAAAACAATAGGCCTTGAGTACTCTACAATTCAGGACTGTATGCAAACAATTATTTGATTCTGTTTGAATTTGCGGCTGTTATCGTTTGCCATAGAAAATATTCTACACACAGATACACAGACTATAACCCCTCTTTGAAATTTTTTTTTAATTTTATAATTTTTTTTTTTTTAATGGGGCCACCAGATATTTAAAACTAGGCAGAGGGCCTAGACAAGCCAAAAATGCGCTGGGTCCAGTGAGACGGGACTTGCAATTAAACTCGGCTGTTGAACAACAATAACAATTTTTATTTTAAATTTTAAATCTTCACATTCATGCATATTAGTTGCAAATTCAATAACTCTACTTTAATACAAAATATAATTTTCAAATCTCAACAATCCAATATTAACATAAAATATACAACCTTAAAATTTTAAAAGTTCAATCTCGATACAAATGTAATTTTTAAATTTCAATAATTCAATTTTAAGATAGAATTACAACTTTAATTTCTAGTTCAATGCTAATACGAAATATAAGGTTTAGATTTTCGATAATTCAATTCACAATATAAAATGTAACTTCCTATTTTAATTAATTTTTCCAATTTGCAATGAAAAAGAAATTAATATCATAAGTGAATATCTACCCCACCATTCTAAAAGCTTCATTAATATCTTTGAGTATGGATAATTGCATGGTTGCATAAATACTCCTGATCTTATAATTATAAATAAATATATTATTTTCATAACACATGATCATCTAAATAGAGCGAACATAGCATATAATTATATAATTGCCCTTTAAAATACTCGACATTGAAACATCTAATTGCACATAAAAATACATATCACACACATGCATAGAATCACACATATACATATGCACAGAAACACATATCACAGCTACAGTACAGCATAACACAATACAGCTTGTTAATTCCGGCAGGCAGCCTGTACATTCCCATCGTACCCATACCTGAATGGGGAGACATCGGGACTGGTCAACATGGACCAGCACTCAATTACCCGTTTAAATGGCCCACACAGCCTTATACAGCCTCCAAGTAAAAAAGCCAAAACCCATTAACTCACAAGAGCGAGTAAAAGGAAATTAAAATAGGAGAAAATAAAGTAACAGAATGTAAAAAACTGAATAAAAGATGATGATTGGAAATTACAAAATTTATATTGGCATAGTAGCCCCGCACCAACTGTAAATTACAATCTATAATTCAAAATAGTCCCCTTATAAAGCGTACCATCACATAGTTAACATAGCAGTATAGGTTTATAAAATTGTAAGTTTTTATAGAGAAAAAATATTCAAACATTTACAGAACTCCCAAGTGGACATGACTACCAGCAAATTAAGTATAAAAAGTAAACTGAAGCTGAAGTTATAACTTTACAAATCTAGTATGAAGTAGTGAGAAATCCTCTTATAAGGTATATAAAAAAACTTAAGACATTCTGAAGTAACAATGGCAGCGATAAAGATTTTAAATCGTGTTACATGTTGAATAATTCCATAAAATTGTGAAATACTTTTACTTAAACAGAGCAAATATATATATATATATATATATATATATATTGTAGCGTGACAGAAAATCCACTACATTTTAAGTCATATGAAATCATAAAGTTTAATTACACCAACAAATGTTACAATAATATTGAATGACATTTAAATAAATCAGAGGAATGAACCACAATAAGATAATAATCCTCACTACATAATATATAAAAACCACTGTTAAAAGAAACCAAAGAAAGTATTGAAGCAACTCATCAACTCATTGTATAATTCCAGTAAGTTACCCAGGAAGCTCAGAGCAGTAAACCAGTTATATAAGACCATATCAAAGAAAAAAGAGACTCAATTAAAGGGTGGTGAATACCAAAATACCCCAAAAACAAGAAGAGGGAAGAATAAAGTTTGTGAACAGGAAGAAAACAATACCCTGAAACCTGTATAGAAGAATAAAGTCAGTTCAGTGAATAAATTAAATACTCCAAACTAAACCTCAGTCGTGATAACACCAAGTACCTTGGTTTACCCAAGAACGGAAGGAAGACCAGAAGAGTGAAGACTAGACGAGGGACAAGAATGAAGACTAGAAGAGGGACAAGATTGAATACCAGAAGGAAGATACGAAGAAGGACAAGAAAGAAGACAGGAGGAGAGGAAGAAATAGTATGAAAGAAACACCGTTATAAAACCTATTATTATATAAACTACTATCAACCCCAAACCCGCAAAAACTATGCAAAAGAAAGTATAACATACCCAAAATCTTATAAAATGTAATTATTGAGAAAACTAAAGTGCTGTATAGCGTTATAAGAAGTGCACCGACTAAAGCTATTGTGTAATAAAGAAAATAAACTAGTCTTAACGGTCCATGATTACTAAAGGTCTGGTCTGAGATAATAAGACTCAAAATATCAGAACCAACAGTGAAAGTGAATTTGAGTAAGTGTTGTTTTAAAAAAAAAAAATGCAATAAACTTAAAGTTGGTGATACTATAACTTAGTAGTATGCTATATCACAACTTTAAAATCTAATAATAAACAGCATAATAAAATAATAAAATGGAAGGTTTCCAGTATTTTATTATTTTAATGTAAATCTTTATTTACAAGACATTTGTAAAAAAAAATGATAATAAATAGAGTATGGGAGTTAATGTTTACTTATGTAGGGGATCACAATAATAATGGTTTAAAGCAGAAAGGACTGGTACTAATATAGTATGAATAAGTGTAACATGTTTAAATAGACTGTTATTTCACAGTCCTAAAATCAATGTGTTAAATAAATGTATTTGTAAGGTTTATTAGAAAATAAGATTTATGTTATGTGTTTTAAAAAGAATTATGTTTGATAAATAATAACCTACATACCAGTAATAATGTTCTAATAGGTATGCTATGTTAGCTCAAAAATAGTTAAAAGATATATGTTCAAACCATATCTGCAATATGTTCCATTGTGCAGATTGCTAAACCATGTTCATAATTATTTATTTTAAATATGTAGTGTTAATTAACTACTACACAACACAATAAGTTATAAATCATGGTATTTTCATATAATTGTAATTATGTAAAGTCAGAGGAGGAATTAAGTTTAAATTATTTGAGAAAGAAAGAAATATAAAATTCTAAAATCTAGGCCATTTGGTGAAATCAGAGAACCAATATAAAATAGTATAACTCACTTATAAATCCTGTAAACTACCAAGATTTATATAAGATAACACAATTAACCACTACTAGGAATGATCCTATGAATTAAAATGATAATAAGGAAATATACCTTAACATTTTGTAAATTGTCAAAATATATAAATTAATTAATTTTAAAGAGCAATGTCAAATTTACAGATTAACACAAAAAACCAGTTCAAAGGTGTAATTTATATATATTTAAGGAAAGGAAGAGGAATATGACTAATTAAAATTTATTATAATAGTATTAATAATATTTAAATGGAGGGGATTTTGTATAAAGACGGAAATCCAATTTTGAGCCTATATTTCCATAAAGTAAAGAAATTTGTTAATTTCCACAAAATATCTACAGATATGGACTATAATACATCAATTTCAAGGGAATGAGATGATTAAACCAATAATAAGGTTAATAATTCATAAAAGTGAGTAATAAAATAGATAAATTCCATACATAATGTAATATTTTATCATATGTATGGGAAGTCAAAAAATGTTAACAATACTTTTTCAAGGATTAACTGGGCAAGATTTATGACCAAGTTAATTAGTCTTTTGTTGAATATCAAGCTGGACAGTTGTGTAAAAGAACGTTTCTTTAAAAAATCGAGAAAGATGGTACTAGCGTTTAGCCATTGAAATCAGTGAACGAGAGTTAAACGGTTTAGACACTTTTTAAAGCTAAAGCTGTTCATACATTCACGACAATAGTGAAAACAAATACTTAACTACATAATACGAGTGATAGAAACAAGTAAAACACTATATTTCAACTGATTTATTCTGCAAATCCTAACCAATAATTTGAGAACTTAACCGTAGAAGTTGAACACATAGAAAATAAACTAACTAACGCAAGTTTACACAGAACACTTCACCAGAATACACCAAATAGATTAACAGACATATTACACCAGTGCGGGGACATTTTAGACCTTGACGAAGGTAATTTTGTCGTGATTTTGGGACGTGCCGAGTTCACATTAACTACGCCAGAACTAGTAGCGGCCATCTTTTAATTCTACAGAGCCGGCCTTCTTTATCCGGCAGTGACGTCATCGTCTGCGTATGGTACGACAACGATCATACACATTACATATTAGAATTATTTAAATTTTATTGAATAATAATTATTGTATTTGTGTTAATTGTTAATGTTATACTTTCTCGTCACCCTTCTCTGACTATTAATTCTAATCGCTCAAAGAACCTGTCTTATAATATATTAAATATCATAAATTTTGTTCTGTATGACACAATCGATAATTCCCGAGACAGAGTCGATAATTGCTCACCATCGATAAAATATCGATCATTTATTTAAAATTGTCAATAAATCTTTATATTTCCATTATTTTGTATCTGTACTTATTTCACAGGGTAATTTAAGGGTATTTATAAGGCTGAAGGACTTAAGTGAGAAGAATATATTCTAGTTTGAACAAGATATAGGACCAGTCAGAAAAGTCACCAATCGATTATTACCCGGAGTTAATCTATTTAACTCCAGACTTGGTGCAAATCTTCAAGAAGTGCTCGACGGTCAATAAATACCTACCTGTTATTAAAATTTTACCAGAACCTTTTAAAAAACAGATTTATCTCTTATACATACCTCTATAAACATAAACAAAATTATTTTATTATTTGAAAATTATATAATTAGTGAATTTTCCGTATACATTTTATTCTTTTGTAACGACCGGCATACAGCGGTCTGGTGACCAAGTGGCTAACCCAAACAGTGGGACTTGAAAGGATTACAGCCATTAAAAACGTCTTGTTTAAAAGTGGCTTCCATCGCGGGGCTTGAACGAGGCAGACGTCAAGTCTAGTTACAATATATATATATATATATATATATATATATATATTGGTATATAACTTGAATTGACCCGACCGAGCACACGTGTCCGGCCTGATCGAACAATTAAGAACACGTCCGGTACCTGCATAAAAATGCCCCCGCAGGTGCCTGAATCAGTTAAAAGAAAAAGAAAACAATAATCCCTTAAGACTTCCAACCCCCTATTAAATGAACGTTTATTAGTGTAGAATAAATAGAACCAAACCCACATACATGAAAAGATTTCGGATTGGCCGCAACTTTTACGACTTCAATTTTTTTTTTTTTTACTATTAAACAATTATAAAAATACCTGAACGCCGGACACGGGCCCCTCGGCCAGGTCTACAATTACTTTTATAATGAATTTATTCTAATAAAGTTCATCACCCCGCCCAATTATGTCTAGTTAGACGCGAGCACCATAGCGTAGAACTTGTTAACAGCAAAAAATGTCCACACAGGAGGTTTGCTGAAGTGGCCAAATGTATATAAAAAGATTAAATTTCACCTTCGTATTGTCCTAGTATGTCTCATGGGCACC
Source organism: Magicicada septendecula (assembly GCA_034769895.1). NCBI lineage: Eukaryota > Metazoa > Arthropoda > Insecta > Hemiptera > Cicadidae > Magicicada > Magicicada septendecula. The sequence goes on along the minus strand of CM068374.1, from coordinate 137,134,234 downwards.
TTCGAAATGATGTGCAAACGCTCTTCCAGCCGCAACCCGCATCGAGTCTGGTTGTTCGTTGCATTATGGCAGGTGGACAGCCATCTGCTGGAATGGGTTGTTCTCCGGCGGGGCGGAAACCCGGGGATCACAGTAGCCTCTACTCAAACATAGTAGATAGTAATTGTAGATTTAAGCAACTTAGGTCGGCCGGCAAGAACGTCTGTATCTGCACGGAACGGCTGTCTAGTCCAGAATCCAGGTAGCGACAGTATCCAGAGCAAATCATAACGCGGAATTACAATATCGCGCGCATACGCGTAATTACATTAGTAATTTATTTCGGCAGTTAGACCCTTTTATTTTATTCACGTTTATGGCACGCCGGGTTTTCGCCAAAACACGGCACAAGACAGACAGACACATATACACAGACACTTTTCGAAAAATGACTTTTCTTCATGTCTTGAGGGTAGTACAATCAGAATCAGCAGTTATCTCGGACACGATTTTTTTCCGCCATGACCATACTTCCATTTCCTTATGGAACATGGAAGTAAAATGAGAAATTTTCATCATTCTATTGATTTCTTATTATGCCCTGTGTGTGTTGTTAGTTTGATGCTTAGAAGATCTGATGCAATTTTTGTTTTACGAAACTGCAATCTCAAAATAAGAACCAAAACAGCAATACAAAAGAAAACACCTGTAACATATTTTACCCGTAAAATATCGATAAACACATACACACACACACACTTATATATTGTTACGACGGTCTACTGATCGTCGTATGATACAGTGGAAAAACAAAATACAAGACACCAATTAAGTCACTAATCACCAGCTTTAAATATCATAATTAAACAGTTTGTAATTAACAAGATAGTCTCTTACAACAGATCAAATAAAAATTGTTCACACGCAATAAAAATGTCCACTAATACTTCGCCACAACACTTCAAACCGCACTGTGTAAATCGCCAACTTAAACCCACTGTGTAATCGCCCGACAATAACTCACTTGACCGTCGGTGAATGGCTGTATTTATACCCCGCTGATTTCTAGAATAATCTGTCACTTTGGATGACTTGTTAAACAAACAGGCGCTCTCGAGAATCCACTAGAAACAGTGTTTGTGAACACACTGCGCTGACCGGTATGGTCTGGTATAGACCCGAAAGTTGACGAGTAATTCTCTTTCACCGCAAAGTAGCAGCATTATGTACGCACACACATTACAGCTGGAATATTCGAGAATCTTGTAGAACGATCCTTATTACGTAAATTTTTTCGCATTACGTAACAATATTATTTTCCTAATTTTCTAGTATCAGAATTAACAAATAATTTATGATATAATATTTGTAATTTCAATAAAGTACTCTAATAGGAAATAATATTTCCGTTATAGCATTTCAACTCAACGTGTACAAAACTCTAAGAAGTATGATTCAGTATATCACACAGAAAATATCCATTATCATTCAGAAATACATTTTTTGAGGTTCTACAAACAGAACCCATTGGGATATTATAAGAATTGTTTTATTAAAATATACTCTTATGAAAAATGTTAATTACAAATATTAAGCTTACCTTTAAATAAATGGAGTGGCTTTTATGCTGACGTTAAATTGTTATTAATAAAGATATCATAACACGTTCAAAATGTTAATATACCACACAGAATACATTGATTCCATGTTGACAATTATAAAATGAATTTAATATAATATCTTCACACGGATCGTAAAAGTAGGATAAAAATCACTTTAAAGGTTTATGTAAGAGTTAATTCATTCTTAGGTACATTAAATATTGCTTTCCAGTGAAAAATGTATTTTGTACCTGTTACTCGAATTCAACAGTTTTCATTGCCTAGTGACAATAGACTCTAAAATTTATGGGTAGCTGATAATTTCAGTTTTCGTTACCTGATGATAAAATAATTTATAACTACAAATTTTATAAAAATATCAATGTAAATAACTATTTTCCCAAACAGTGTAAAACTGTTGCAAAATTAATTTATGAATTAATATATTAACGTGTGCACGTACTTGATACCCGTTATTCTAATTCGATACATACTATGAAATATATAATACTCGTTCAACACTGTTCGCAAATCTTCTCATAATATAAAATAAAAATAAAAACAATGATGTTTATTTCAAATAGTTATTTTGCCAAACAACTAAAGTCGATCGCAAAAGAACTAAAGAAATAAAGTCGCATCAAGTTTAGATACTTAGGAAAGACTCGTTCTCATCACGCTTGTGTGAAACTCGTTCACGTTCATGTGAAATGACACGCTTGAAGAAAATAACTTGAATCGCATAGTCAGTTCATTTATGAGAATTAAAAACACTTCCACAACAAATTCTTAACTGTATGGATGATATCTAAAAAAGAAATCTAGACATTTGCTGATTTATTTTGATATTTTTAATATGCCATTTAACAGTACACAAATACTGTATTCTGGTCAAGTTTCTACAGATCTCATATCGATAAAGAAGCGTCTTCTTTTTCTTCTTCTTCTTCTTCTTCTTCTTCTTCTTCTTCTTCTTCTTCTTCTTCTTCTTCTTCGTCTTCTTCTTCTGTTGTTATATGAATATTTTGAATATGACTGTCGTTATAGACAGTAGAGATACAGAAATATAGGCCTATGTACTCTATCTGCTCTAAGACATCCAAGAGTTAGAATAATTATTGTATAAACAGCTTATTACATATTATCTTGATCATTTCAAAATTCATGAAGCAGGAATTTTAAGCTTGTAAATTATTGGTTGCTTGCCTGAGATTTACCTATATCCGGAACGGTTTAACACTCCGATGCAATGAAAATAATACGAGTATAAGTGGGATGAGAACGGGGACAGGTGAATACGTGTTAGTTTTAAAATAAAATGGTGGGTGTTGCCGCCAATTGTCTACAGGCAAAAATAAATGCCTATAATAAATTCTCCATTTTTAAGAACACTCTTGTACTTTAAAATTAAATTTCATAAATATTTTAAAATATAATGGATGGAGATAAATGTTATTAACCTGTAAATCACGGAAGTAAAAATAAAATTATTATCATAAAATTAAAAAAAATGGTGGGTGGAGGTATTGCATATGTTGTTCCCACTTATGATTGAAACAGTGATGACAGTGTCAATGCCTTTACGTGGTCCGTCATAGTCATTTGGATGTCTTCACACTGTCAAATACACTGAAGCACTGAGTTAGCTTTTGATTTTGGAAACAGAAATAATCACATTTTCTCAGATCAGGAAACAAATCAGGCTGAGGAATGCCCAGTTTGTCCAAACACAAACAAACGTCAACCGTCTATGGACGGATACAAACCATACACCAAAATTTTTTGGACAGTTGCATGATTCATATTTAGTACATAACCAATCACTGTCAAACCAAAACTATAATCAGACTTTATATCTCTCTTTTGACACATTTTCATCAGTTGTGCGTCTAAAAAAGGGATTATCGTCCTCACTTTAATGACCATTCAAAAATGTTTTATGTTTTGTCCCGCCTCTAATCCTACGCCCAAAACTGAGGCTCATCCCATAAGCTTGTCATATTTTGTTAAATGTTTTTGTTGCACTGTCAAGAAGTTTGACGGAAAATTTGCTTGCATTATAACTCATTGTTATAAAAACTAAATTTTTGTGACGCTAGACAAAACAGAACTTGTGACACGATGACGTTTGATGATTTTGAGAGACACACATTTATTCACAGTAGCTATTAGCTCTTGGATTCGTGGTCTCACAGTATTGCCACTTCGTGGGAAAAAATTTCAGTGCCATTACTTCTTAGACAAATCTCGTATTATATTGATAGGTTCGCGTCCAAGTCTGTAGATACAACTGTGCGTGTACATGCGGATGAAAGTATTTTTAAGTCGTTTATTACAGTTTTTCTATCCTTTGTCTACAGTCACAAATTTTTTTCTTCAAAATGTATATGTATTTGATGTGTTTCGCATTAAATAAACTTCATTAACTTACTCTTTTTTGTTTTATTGCGGTTTTTATACAGTGAATGAAAAAGCCATTAACGGGTGTTATAAAATATTTCATTGTCGCTCTAACACAGTCACACAAATTTTTTTTGTCAGTAATGTACTATATTACAATTTACATATGTTTACACAGTATCAAAATTATACGTACCCTATCTATACTCGTCTGTAATGTGGCACGCCGCTAATTCAAGCGGCAAAGCATTTCAGACGTGCCATGCCTGTTTGCTCACATCAGGAATGGACTAAAAACAGAAAGAGTACATATGTTCATTCACCTCAGCTATCTCATGGTCACATGCGATGAGTTTATGTTTTAGAATTAACAATGAGTATACATTTGTAGAATAGCGGGTTTTTTCGCGTACGTATGTTTGGAGTGTAGAACCATGAGTAACACTGCAGTATCTGACATAATTATATTAGATATATATTGCAACAGAACACAGGATGATAAGATATACTGTGTATATCAGAGTACATGAATGACGAGCATTTTCTTGTTTAAATTTGTTTTGTGTAATATTTTGTCTTTTAGTCATAAGTTTTGTATTTAAAAATTGATAAGCATATAGGTTACACCAAACTATTCATAAAAATATGTACTATATTGTCATGTATTTTTTGTATGAATTGGTGCGCGTGTGCGGGTGTGATAATCTGCGATCGCTATAGCGGCAGTGGTAGTTAACCGATTTACATGAAAAATTGACAAGGAATTATTTAAGTAAATAGCTTCGATTTGTGTATACTCTGAGGTTTGTAACTATTTTAGAAATATGGATTTTTAAGTAAAGAAAAACTCAAGTGTAACTCTTATCAATGATAGGGTAATAAAATTTGTAGATAATTTCCATGCAGGACTATGCTAAATTATGCAAAGTTTTTCATGAAATTTGTGTATCTGGTCGTTCCATCAATCATGTGACTTGGGCTTGGCCTATCAAAATACAGCAAATTCAGTGAGATTCATACGTTGCAGAGCTAGGTTGGACACAGTCTGTCTGTCGACGTTGCTAGGGGAAGTTGTCCCCGGGTAAGAGAGTTGTTCTCTTACAAACGTAGAAATATCTTATATAAAATACCATAAACCTTAAAATTCATAACGAAGTTTTGCGGTAAGAACCATGAAGGTAAATAATTAAATAAAATTTAAAATATAATACAGTGCTGTTTCGCGTAAGTTAAGATATCCGCTTAGGGAACTTAAAGACTCTACAAGATATCGTGGAAGCAGTCAAACATAACTACGAGACTCTGTGAAATATCGCCGCTGGAGCCGCTTGCTGTAGAGAGACGACGAGACGAAGAGGACACCAGGAAGGAGTGAAGCTGTAGAAGAGGACGACGAGACGAAGAGGACACCAGGAAGGAGTGAAGCTGTAGAAGAGGACGAAGAGACGAAGAGGACGCCAGGACGAAGAGGACACCAGGAAGGAGGGACAGGAAGAAGAGGACGCCAAGACGGGACCGACGAGACGAGAGGAGGACGTTGCAGCAAACAAGTAAAATCGATTTATATTATCGAACAATGCAAACAATAAAATATATTATCAATACATGACAATTTAAAATACATTATACATGTTCATAAACAATATTTGTATATAATAAATAATTTTTCATTTCCTCCATAATAGACTTGTATCGATTTTTACACACTCACAATATCCTTATTAGAATAATAAAATTTGATCTTTTGCATAAGGATATTTGGCGCTTGCCAACGTTGGGCTCGATTTTTGAATTAATTTTAAAAAAGAAATATTTATTTGAGTGTGTAGTGACTAAATTCATTGAACTATTTATATGTGCTGTTCTATGTTATCAGTGAGGGTAGATAAAAGTTTGAATACTCTCTCTTATCAGATATTTGAACAATAGTAGTAAATTGTCTATGTGGAGATTGAATTATTATTTGTATCTGTGTTAGATTAAACTGATTTACATTTGATTGAGATACTGGACGATCACGATAAATAAACAAATTATAGTGTTTATTAAATTTATAAAAATAAATAATCAATATGGCCGAATCACTAGAATTACAAAAGACATTGGCGGCATTAATGGCCAAAATGCAAAAGATGTCCGGAGACAGTAAAGAAAATATGCAAAAACTCTCAGAAGAAGCAGCAAAACAAAATAAATCACTTCATGATGAGAATAAAAAAATTTATACAGCCGTTCATGACCAGGCTAAACAAAGTAAACAACTTTTAGAGTCAACCGAAAAACGTATAGCTGATAAGGTAGAAATAATTCGAAGCAATATTGAGACCGCTTTAGAAGCGAACAATTCTCGCATCAGTGAATATGAAGCTAAAATCACTGGAATAGAGGAAAGAGTAGTTCAACACACATCTACTGTGAGCGAGCTCGCAGCTGAACAAGACCAGCGAATACAGGAGCTGGAACAACAGCTGACTCGACTCCAGAATACCTCGACAACGGCGAACCAGACCACGTTCATCTATAGAACTTTAGAAGAAAACAATTCACAGTTGAAATTCTTCGTTAGGGACTCCGAAAATCCGCTTCTCTTCCTGAATAACTGCCAGCGAGAAATGGACACAATAGGCGACACCCTGAGTGAGATGGGTAAAATAAACTATGTAGTCAGGAGATTAAAGGGTACTGCAGCTGAGTGGTTCACGGTAATACAAGATAAAATAGTTACATATCAAGATTTGGTACAACATTTTAGGGCGAGATACTGGAACAGCAAAATACAGCGAAAAATACGTGTACAGCTGGAGTTTGGTAGGTATTCCAGTTTAAAAGGGTCTAAAGAAAATTATTTAATCCAACTCATATCTCGTGCAAAGTATCTTGAATCAGAATTGGCAGTCAGAGATAGTAAATAAATTAGCTCATCATTTCGGACGAGGTATTCAAATCGCCGTAATTACACAAGGTATTAAGTCATTGGAGGAACTACTCCTATTGTTAACAAAATGGGATAATGTTGACAGTCAAAGTAATAGTAATAATAATAGTGAACCGGCTCGTAAACAATTTCAGCCACAACAACAACAACAAAAACAACCACAACAATTTAAAAATAAACCTAATTTCCAAAAGTGTAATCAAAGAAATGTATCGGCAATTACCGAAGCAAGTACCAGCGAAGAGCAAACAAAAAACGAGTAGGGTTGCACGGCATGAGTCCGTGCGATAAATTGAAAAATATAAATAAAATTATGGATAAAATTACAAATAAAACATACCATAACGAACAGCAGTGTCGAAAATCTTATGTAAACGATAATAGTAGTGAGAAAATATACATTGCTTCAGGCATATATCCTGTAGACGTTAGAGATGAATTAATATATAACAATTGGGTTGATGGTGATGTGGAAAATGTTAGAAATAAGAATGATAGTGAGGTTGTTGTGAGAGCGAAAATTAATGGATGTGTCGGAAATGTATTATTTGATACTGGTGCGCAAATTTCTCTTATCAGCGAAAAATTCATTAACAAACATAAACACCAATTAAAAAAAACACCGATCTTACCTGTCAACAATATATTTGTCACAACAGCCACAGGTGATTCACAAACTATTAATAAGCAAGCACTTATCACAATAAATTCACGAGGGATGGAAATGGAAATACCTGTTCTTATAGTCAAAAATCTAGTGTACGACGTTATAGTAGGCACGGACACATTAAGAAAAATACACGCTACAATTGATTTTACTAATAAAACGATTGAATGCACAGTTAAAAAGTCAAAACATAAAATTAAGTGGGGTTATTCCCTTAGTCAGGGAAGTGAATGTGACAATGCGGTTGACCGATATAGTCCCGTCGGCTTACAGAAGCCAGCTGTTAATCGCTTAGATAAGATAGCAGCTAAGGGTGGTGCGCCTGATAAGGACATAACGGACGGTCAACGAAAGCATTTAAATAACCTTTTAAATAAATATGAATCAATTTTCAACACACAGTACACAATTACCAACGTTTATGAACATAAAATACAAGTTAGCGACGAGAATAAATTTATAAGAAAAACATATCCGATCCCATTACATTATCAGCAACAGGTTGAAGGCGAAATAAATACGATGTTAAAAAATAATATCATTGAACGGGCAGATAGTAATTTTTTAAACCCGATGGTGGTCGTTAGGAAAAAAAATAACGATATACGCATCTGCTTAGATATGCGAAATCTTAATAATATAACACAAAAATGTTACGATTGTGCTCCCAACGCAGAAAATTTGTTTGTAAAATGTCAAGGAGTAAAATACATGTCGCGTCTTGACCTAAAAAGTGGGTTTTGGCAGATTCCTTTAGCCAAAGAATGTCGGAAATTCACAGCCTTTTTATATAAAAATAAATGTTACCAGTTTAAGGTAGTACCTTTTGGTTTGGTTACCAGCCTTGCTGCTATGGTTAAGTGTCTTGAATTGGCATTAGGGCCTGAGGTCGACGATTTTGTGAGTGTGTTTGTTGACGACATACTTATTATATCGAAGTCGTTCGAGGAACATATGCAGCACCTGGATATCGTTTTCCGCAAGTTACGAGATGCGAACCTTGCGCTCAACTTAGAAAAATGCGAATTAGGAAAGTCACAAATAAAATTCCTCGGGCATATTATTTCTGCAGATGGTGTTAGTACTGACCCGGAGAAAATTCAGGCCATCACGGAATTTCCAAATCCAACGGAAGCGAAAGATATCAGAGCGTTCCTTGGATTGACTGGATATTTTCGCCGTTTCGCACCGGAATATTCAAAAACCATAGAACCGCTGCTGGAATTGTTAAGGAAGAACACCAAATGGAGATGGGAAGAGCAACATGAGGCAGCTTTCAATGCTACAAAAGAATTATACAGCAAGAACTTACACGTGTTCCACCCGGAAAAAGAAGGAACGTATGTACTCAACTGTGATGCTTCAGACTACGCGATCGGTGGTGTGTTATATCAACGAAATAATAAAGGAGAACATAAGGTGATTACTAATGTAAGTAGATCTTTAAAAGGTGCCGAAAGAAATTATTTTACGTCTGAAAAATAAATTCTTGCAATTGTGTATTGTATCAGTAAACTTAGATATTACCTGGTGGGTCAACACTTTGAAATTCTATCAGATAATCAGGCTTTATCTTTCATGCTTAATTGTAAACTGGCCAATGCGCGGATATCGCGTTGGATCATGGCGATCCAAGAATATGATTTCAGCATCAAATATTGTAAAGCCAGTGAGAATAAAACTGCTGATACTCTGAGTAGACATCCCCCCATCATCGGAGAACAGTACTCCGCGACCAGGAGTGAAATTCAAATTCTAGCAGTCAAGTATACAGTACCAGATGATTTAAAGAATAGGTTGAAATTGGTAAATCTTGAACAACAAAAGGACGCAAAATTAAGAAAAATTAGCGAGGAAATACAAAGGCATGACAACCCGAAGTACAAAATCGACAGGGATGTACTGTATAAAATAATCGACGGACAATGGAAGATTATGGTTCCTGATGATCTCGTAGAAGATTTAACGTGGGCTTGTCATGAAAGTCTTGCTCATGCTGGAGCTTATAAATGTTATTTGGCGATGAGAGAAGACTTCGTATGGTTGAACATGGCAAGGAAAGTTAAGCCTATTTTGCGGACATGTCACATATGCCAAACAGCTAAATACCCAAATCAACACACCTATGTGGAGATGGGTAACATCATTACCAAGAATAAGAATGATCTACTGTGTATCGATTTTTTAGGTCCGCTACCACGTGCTGCAAGGGGTATGAAGAACCTGGTTGTTTGCACAGATGCATTTTCTAAGAACGTAAGTTTATATGCAATTGGACGACATACCACGATGGCAGTATTAAATGTTGTATTAACTAAATACATTCCGAAATATGGTCCGGTGAAGAAAATTCTATCTGACCAGGGTAAGCAATTCACCAACAAGAAATGGCAGTCCGAATTAGAGAAGCACAATATACAGGCAGTGTTGACAGCAATCCGGAGACCGCAAGGTAACCTCGCCGAAAGGGTCAACAGGGAGTTAGGGCGTCTGTTTCGCACTTATTGTAATACCAACCAGAGTAGGTGGCCGGATTATCTCGAGTTTTTCGAGGAGCCCATCAACGGGAATTACAATGACACGACAGGGTTTACACCTAACGAACTACAAACCGGGGAAATGCCAAAGCTTGTCTGGGATGGGTGCATCAGGAGGATTGCAACGCAGAATTTGCTTATTCCAAATTTGGTTAAAAAGATAGAGGCAAGGAGACGCATTAAAAAGTGTGCCGAAGAACGGACGGCGAAATTTAATGCGGATCACAAACTGGCAACGTTCAAAACTGGCGAGAAGGTACTCTTTCGTGCGTTAAATGTTGGCCACAGGGAAGATAATACGGCACCAAAATTCTTCAGATTATACAACGGTCCATACATTTTATCGGAACAAGTGGGTAAAAATACATACATTGTCACTAACCCAAATACAAACATGGTGATAGGAAAGTTCCATGCATCATCTTTAAGAAAATATTACATTAAGGATAATGGAATCTAATATGCCAGGATATAGGACTATGAGTGTTATGCAATTGTATAAAAATATGTGCAGAGATAATAATTGTAATCATGCTGAAAAATGTATGGTTGAACTGTAGATATAGCCGAATGACGTCAGACATGGACATCCTTATCAGTGTTCAGGAATGTTTGGTGATATCCAGCCATGTGCGGTTGTTTGTTTACAATTAGTGCTGTCAAAGTAACAGTTGGGGAAATGTTGTTAGATAGATGCTACTCAGTTATTTTGATTTTTGAAGTTATTATGTTATTATTTACATGATTATGATTATTGGGATAAAGTTCTGTCAATTTAGGTTTAAAAAAAAAAAAAAAATGTATTCCATATACAAAAATTTTTTTTTACACGTGGAGGGGTTAATCCTGCAACAGAACACAGGATGATAAGATATGCTGTGTATATCAGAGTACATGAATGACGAGCATTTTCTTGTTTAAATTTGTTTTGTGTAATATTTTGTCTTTTAGTCATAAGTTTTGTATTTAAAAATTGATAAGCATATAGGTTACACCAAACTATTCATAAAAATATGTACTATATTGTCATGTATTTTTTGTATGAATTGGTGCGCGTGTGCGGGTGTGATAATCTGCGATCGCTATAGCGGCAGTGGTAGTTAACCGATTTACATGAAAAATTGACAAGGAATTATTTAAGTAAATAGCTTCGATTTGTGTATACTCTGAGGTTTGTAACTATTTTAGAAATATGGATTTTTAAGTAAAGAAAAACTCAAGTGTAACTCTTATCAATGATAGGGTAATAAAATTTGTAGATAATTTCCATGCAGGACTATGCTAAATTATGCAAAGTTTTTCATGAAATTTGTGTATCTGGTCGTTCCATCAATCATGTGACTTGGGCTTGGCCTATCAAAATACAGCAAATTCAGTGAGATTCATACGTTGCAGAGCTAGGTTGGACACAGTCTGTCTGTCGACGTTGCTAGGGGAAGTTGTGCCCGGGTAAGAGAGTTGTTCTCTTACAAACGTAGAAATATCTTATATAAAATACCATAAACCTTAAAATTCTTAACGAAGTTTTGCTGTAAGAACCATGAAGGTAAATAATTAAATAAAATTTAAAATATAATACAGTGCTGTTTCGCGTAAGTTAAGATATCCGCTTAGGGAACTTAAAGACTCTACAAGATATCGTGGAAGCAGTCAAACATAACTACGAGACTCTGTGAAATATCGCCGCTGGAGCCACTTGCTGTAGAAGAGGACGACGAGACGAAGAGGACACCAGGAAGGAGTGAAGCTGTAGAAGAGGACGACGAGACGAAGAGGACACCAGGAAGGAGTGAAGCTGTAGAAGAGGACGAAGAGACGAAGAGGACGCCAGGACGAAGAGGACACCAGGAAGGAGGGACAGGAAGAAGAGGACGCCAAGACGGGACCGACGAGACGAGAGGAGGACGTTGCAGCAAACAAGTAAAATCGATTTATATTATCGAAAATGCAAACAATAAAATATATTATCAATACATGACAATTTAAAATACATTATACATGTTTATAAACAATATTTGTATATAATAAATAATTTTTCATCTCCTCCATAATAGACTTGTATCGATTTTTACACACTCACAATATCCTTATTAGAATAATAAAGTTTGATCTGTTGCAATATATATATATATATATTACAACACCTTATTTCAACTAACACAATTATCTAATATCTGTAATGTTAGATAAATGTTACTTACCCGTGATATTAATTTACGTGGGCGCCAGAACAAATCCCAGATACAAATGACACGGTTTCAGCTTAGCTCAGCGCATGGAGACACTCTTTCTCAGGATTCGTTCAGTGATTGTGGATTCAAGGGGAATCGTTGCAAATAACACTTTAATATTTGCTTGATTATTTTTAATTAACGTTTTAATTAATTATTTTTAAAACTTGAAATTTCTAATGGTAGGACTTATTTCTACCCTAACACTTATAATTACTGAGTGAGTGTGAAAAGTAACGATTAAGACGTTCAAACGACCTATGGCTCTTATCTGGTTTGATTAAGAGATTGCTATCTCCCAAACCAGTGCTAAAGAACAGGTCTGCAATAATTTGCACGTCCAATTACTACACCCCACTTTCCATTCAACACTCCTATACTATGTTAGAGCTAATCTTATAATTAAAATACAAAGTGTGCAATTCTTAGTGTCTTTTAAAAATTGTTTATTGTTTTATTTTTTGTTTAGTGCTTATTTCATTGATCAATGAATCTATTTCTTACTGTTTGTTGCGTTGACCGAAGATAGGAATCCGTAGAGGTCCTCCTTTTGATGGTTTTGCACAGAAGAATTGATGTTGATCAATGCTGTAGAAGATGCCCTGGCAATTACAGATACTGTAGCCTACTGTCGCACAGGTCCTTCACAGCTGATGATTAATTAATTAATAAATTAATTAATTAAAGTTGTTTTACGCAGCGAGAGTTGTTGAACGGTATTAGTTCATCTATACTGCGGACTACTTCTCGAATTTGATGCTTAAATTACACTTTTGCGTGATTGAAAACTTCTGTACGTAATTTATACACGTCTAGCGCATTGAAGATCCGATCGAAGAGTGATGCTACCCCACGCTTTGAGTTGGCGTCAGTTTTAAATACTGGCTGCTGATTGGCTGTTCAAATAAATCATGCGTTTTTCCAGTTTCGACAATCTCGAACAGGTCGACTAAACACCCCTTGACACGTTTCAAACTGCAGAGAATTTCTAGTTAAAATCGTACTTCCTGTGTTTGCAAATCGATTGATTACAGGTATTTGCAAATGTGTTTTCAAAGATCTGACCACAGAATATTGTTGCTTTGGTCTTTATCTGTGTGTGTGTGAAAACACCTAATTCCTACGTAGCATAATTCTCTCGTTCTTCCTGTTGGCGTGCGTCATCCGTATAACTTCTTCAGTTGTTAATTATATTAACTGAGATTGCGGCTACTTATAAAGCTTTTCTTGCTGAATACAATGCTGTTTTCAGAATTGCCGTATATTTATAACTTTTGAAGTTATCGCAGGTTGAACTGATAATTTGCTTTGAGTAAAATTACATGTTTGTACTGGTTTCTGATGTCGCGGTGACGTGGTTAGAGTGAGATGGCTGCGATTATACGCTCTCTCTCTTGCTTACGGCGCTACACTCGTACTGTCTATCACTTTCATATAACGCTCAGATAGGACGCTATTATGAATCGTTATATATACACCCACTCGGTATAAAAAAAATTGATTATTTAAATCATTAATTTTTTTTTAATGTACAGTTTTACACTGATTAAAATTTTGCACATTTACTTTCGCACTTTTCCCGCACAAAACTTGCACTACTACCATTTTCCTTACATCTATCTTATATCTTAAGATTACAATGATACTTAACCTAACATGGTATATTGGAAATTTATATGACCATTAATATTTTAATCATCATTTTGGCTTAATTAATGTCAATAATTTAAATAACAATACTAACATTTATTTAATTAAAATTTTTATTATTATTATTGACCTTGATTCGAAACAATTATAACTTTATTTTATTTGACTCACATACCTTATTGGCTCAACTATTATCTCTTTATGGGTCAATATTTTGTTTATATTTTCTTAAACTATCCCCATGGTACTTTCCTATATTTTATTTTTCTCTACATCTTTTAACATATATGTGTACCTTGCAATCTGTTTTTCTATCCTATAAGGTCCCATGAATATCGGAAAGAACTTGGCCGTGGTATTATCTATGGCAGAGGATACAGGATTCGCTTTCACTAGCACTTCCTCTCCTTCCACAAACCTTACCAACTTGTGAGTTCGATTATATCGTTCTACTCTCTTTTGACCTTCTCTCTGTATTCTTTTTTCTGCTATCCTGGTTTTTACCTCATATGGAATAGGTAGGTTGTAGTTGGGTGGACTTTTTACGGTTTTGGTCCATACATGTACAGGTTCTTTATTAATAAATAATTCTAAAGGTGTGTACCCCGTTGTTTCATTACATGTATTATTTATACAATCTTAAATAAAACTTAAGTAGTCTACCCATGCAGAATGGTTCTCACTGCACAATATTCTAAAATACCTCCCTAATTCTCTATTTATTCTCTCAGCTAAATTGGCTTGAGGGTGACGTATGGATGTAAGAATAGGTTTTATATTTAGTTCTTCCAAGGTTTCTCTCCATAGGTTATGAGTGAACTGTTTTCCTTGGTCGGACAATATTTTCCTTGGTTTACCATACTGTGGGATGTAGAACTTCGATAATGCTCTAATGGTCGCTTTTGTCGTGGCTCTTTGGACTGGGTATAATTTTACAAACTTAGAAAAGAAATCTACCGTCACTAGAATGTGCTTTACCCCTCCTTTTGCTTTTGATAGAGGCCCGTAATAATCCACAGCTAGTAACTCTCCTTTCACTTTTGCTTGGATTGTTTGCATTTCTACCCTTGTAGCTAAGTTCGGGTGTTTACATTTCTGGCACGTCACAAGTAGACAATAATCTTTTCATGCGTTTTGCTAACCCCTTTCCAATGAAATTTTCTGTTAAGGCTAGATGGCGTTTCTTAAATCCAGCGTGGCCCAATGACAAGTGGCATTCCCAAATAATTCATCTATCATACAGCTAGGTAATAGTAACTTTCACTTATGGGAACATAGCTTATATAGCTTACCGTCATATATAGAAAATCCTGGTTTGGTGTTGGTAACTGCACTCCTCCAAGCTACACTAATCCTAGGGTCTTGTTGTTGATGTGTCCCTATTTCCTTAAGTCGTCTAACTACTTCAGGTTTCGTTATATGCTTTACCGCGTACATTCCAATATCATTGCTACTACATGTAATGTTATCTGTTTCCATGTTGTTTTCTAATGGTGGATTTCTACTGAGTAAATCTGCTACCAAGTTGTCTTTCGCTTTGCAATATTGTATTTCAAATTGATACTCTTGTATAGCCAAGATCCAACGAGTCAGACGAGCACCTAGCAATTTACACTTTAATAAAAATACTAATTCCTTATTGTCAGTGATTATAGTAAGTTTAGCACCCAGAATATAACTTCTAAACTTTGACAGGCTATGCACTATCGCTAATAGCTCTTTTTCTGTCGTAAAATAAGTTAATTCTGCCCCTTTAAGTGTGCGACTTACAAATCCTAATACCGCTTTTTGGCCCTTCTCATCAATCTGATACATGTGTGCTCCAATAGCAATATTACTGGCGTCTGTTTGCAAGTAAAATCTTTCTCCTATTCTTGGATGATTTAATACAACAGTGTTTATAAAAAGACTTCACTTGTTGCAGCGCTTCATCGTGGTCCTTTGTCCACTTCCATTTAACAACTTTAACAATGGAACAGTACTTTCCGCGTATTTACTTGTAAACTTCTGATAGTAGTTAGCTAAACCTTGAAATGACTTTAGCTGCTTACAGTTCTTTATGACACTTACCGACTTCCAATGCTTAAACTCTTTAATACTTACATTAATTTTATTTGTATTAATTTCCATCGTAATGGTATTTCTTTTAAAATTTATTTTTGCTTTCCATTCAAGTAACGTATCTACCCCAATAATACAATCATGAATGAGTTTCGGGACTATTAGAGCTACAATTTGGGTTTGGTTACCATTTAAATTGACAGGTAAATATATTTGTTCAGTTATCTTTTGCATTTTGGCTCCAGTGGCTCCCTGTACATTACAATGTTTTACGGGTAGTCTGGGACAATTTCGCAACTGACAATTATCTACAAACTTTGAGCTGACACAGGTAACTTCACTGCCAGTGTCTATAAGCGCTCTTACTAGTAGATTACTGATTTTACAAATTATTTCCGGACATTCAGGATAATGGTTTCTACCCACTTCTTGCTCCTCTTTTAACAAGAACTCACTATCGCTCACTTGTTTTATATTATTAGTTACGTTCTTTTTACCTGTTTTCTTTGGTTGCTTCACTGCAGGTAATGGTAGGTTTAGTTTTGTTTCTTTTCTACCTGCAGTGGTTTCCCGTTTCCCGTATTCATTTTACTAGTCGACGGTTGCTGCTCGGTAGAGGTTATAGTTGTTTTACATACTTTATACCCTTTATTTGGTTTGTTTTCTACACTCCTACTTCTACCCTTCTCCTCCAATTCCGGTCGATTTTGGGTTTTATTACCCGGATATGGGGTAAACCTTTTTTCTTTCGGGCGTTCATTGTCTCTCCTCTTATTTGAGTAGTGAAACGATACTGCATAACAGTATCATAATTTAATATGTATGTAGATACCTATAATAAGTAAGCAAAATTTAATGATAAATTTAACCATTAATGATAAATTAAAGTATTGTAATGTACGTAGTTTTAAGTAAAGTTATAATTGAATAGTGAATCTAAAGAGGCTCGGCTGTGCGACAGACCGGCGCCGGCAAAAATATGTATAATAGACCTAAGACACCCTACATGTCGTAAACACATAAATTGTTTTGTAGTGTAAAACTAGCAAAAAACGCCTAGATACCGTTAGGTTAACGGTACGGTGTCCTTCAACAGACAAAAGAGGCCACGCCAGTAAATATGACGATTTTAGAAAGTCGCGTCACTTTTTAGGGAGTATAACGAACACCCGCGTAAAATTATCGCCCGCACTTTGGGAACCAATCACCAATAGCGTCAGTAGTGAGTGCGAAAGAGATACGACACCAGACTGGATACATTCAAAAATACCGGCAAAATTTTGAATGTAAGACCAATAAGGAACTATCAACAGAAGATGTAGTGAGGGTAGAATTGAAGAAACTATAATAATACCACGCGGAGCCCACAACGGGGGAGTCTAAGTTAAAAATTCACGCAAAACACGTGAAACCTGCGTCACTAGATGTGAGCAAATTAATTTAATCAAAGTTCAAATCTATATTCTCTCGGTTTAATAGTGCCAGTCAGCAAGAAGTTTTATTTAGATATGTGCGCGAAAGTACGTGTGGACAAGAAGCTATTTAAATTGTGCGCGTAATTTGCAACAAAAGTATATTATTTATTTGTGCGTGACGTATAGTAATAACGCGAGCGTGTGATGTGGTTAAAGAAAGTTAATAAAGCGTGATCAGTGAAAGTGTGTTGTGATAGTTAACGCAAGAATACAATTTGCCATTCGCCTATCAGGAATCCTGCAACAAGTAACAATGTCTCATTTATAAATTACAATATAATTGATTAACATAAATTTCATATCTCAATAAACTCATCTCATTTTAAAAAGACCCACGATGTTCAGATACTAAACATTCAATTTATGCTAGACGACATGTTTGGGTGACTTATGATATAGCAAAGTAAGAAACCAATACTAATAATTATTGAAACGATAAATGAATTAAATAATTAAATATAGATTGAATAGTATAGAAGTCGTAGCAGTTAAGAATTGATGATAGATATACTTATATACACATATATGTTTGTTTGATTGATAGCGAAGATGTAAGTTTGTTAATGGAGTAAATTGAATCTACTAAGTACTCCTTTGAATATACTTGATTAATCTGATTTCGAAGAAGCTGTAAACTAGAAATATTAATAAATTCTTTTGTTGTTATTAACTATAAAGACGATAGTAATGATTAAGTCTAAGATGTATTCAGTAACAAGAATCTAACAATACAAATATTAGTATCTGAACAGTTTGTTATTATTTCATAAACAAACCTGAGATCTCCTGCTCTGGCGCCCAGGTAATAATTAATAATATAAATTTGAGTGGTGCAGTTCTCAATAAATCTTAATAGTTCTTAAGAATCTTTAATTTGTCGCCCATAAAGTGGGAGCATTATAAAATCTTAATATTTGGCGCATCCAAACGTGAAGCGTTATAGAATCTTAATATTTGTCGCCATCAACTTGGTGCAGTTGTTCCAACTAGTAGTTTTAAAATCTTAATAGTAGAAAGTTGGTTCTTGATGATCGCCTCTAGAGTAGTTACTCTATTACTTACACGCTGTAGGTCCCTCTATAAATCTTGACACTCATCTACAACCATTATTAACTTTTCTAGAGTATCCACTCCTCTAGTAGTGGTTGCTACTCTAGTGCGTTCTGAGAAATGACGCGCTAGCTTATATACTAGGTCTCTCTCTTCTATTGGTGGTGTTAGATGCTTGACTTGCGCCATTACGTTAAGTACATAATTGGTGGTGGTCATATTCATTGACGGGTGATACTTACCAAATTCTAGATGATCGCGTACCCTTCTTTGTATCTGAACATTCCAGTACTGGGCAAGGAATTTTTCTCTGAAGTCTGAGTAGGTTTGGACTCTGTCCGAGATGACTTTCCACCACGTACCTGCCCAATTCTTGAAAAATCGGTCTAACATGTCCTTCTTGTCCTCGTCGTCAATCAGTGGATTTACACGAGCTACATAAGCCTCAAACAGCTCTAAGAATCCCACAGGATTCTCATGTGGGTTTCCTGAAAATGCAAGGTTTTCCGGTTCTTCCTTATAGCCACCACACCACACTACTTTGGTTTGCTGTGACTTCATTGCTTTAGTCAGATCTTCCCGCATTACCTTTAACTGCTGTTCCATCTTTTGATGTACTTCGTCACTGTTAGCCTTACTCTCTACCTGTTTCTTAACTTCTTTAATATTCTCTCCCATTTGGGTGCACTCTTCCCTAGTATTCTGGATTTCTTCTTTATTTAGAAGCGATTGTGTTTTTAATTCAGCTGTTACTTCGCTGAATTGTTGATTAATGAGGGTTACTTTTTGTTCTAACCTTTCATGAAATTCATTTCTAAATTTATTTAGCTTTTCGTCTTGACGGCGAAAATTAGTGTTTACTTGTTTTCTAAATTCCTCTAACGTAGTTTTAACCTCTTCGGTATGTTTATCAAACCTAATATTACTTTCACCTATTTTATTATTAGTACTGTCTAATTTACTAGCTAGATTAGATATTTCTTCATCTATTTTAAATGTAGCTTCTTTACTACTTTGTTCTATTTGGCTAGACAAATTTTCATTTATTTGTTTCATTTCGCTAGACAAATATTTATTAGTTTGCTCAATTTTATTATTAACATCTGTTATTAATTTTTGATTACTTTCTTCTAAACTTTTATTATTTTCATCAATGTTACTATTTGTATCTTTCATTTCACTAGATATTTTTTCAATTTTACTATTTAATTGACTATTAGTACTTTCAATTTCACCAGATAGTTTATTATTTGTATCATCAATTTTACTTTCAGTTTTAGTGGTCAACTGCTTAAACATTTGCTCAATTGCTGCCATATCTACTGCTGACGATTTAGCCATTTTTTATTATTATTTTTAACAAATTAATTTAACAATTATTTAACAGTTATTTGTAACTTTGAATTCCACTTTCTTTTCTAATAATTAATATTACAATTTAACTAATCACTTGGGTAATAGCAACGCCAAATTATATAACTTTCATTTGTGTTTAATCGAGCTTTTTAATTGGCCGCGCCAAATTTATACAAAACTTATTTCTATCTATAAATTTGGTGCTTTAATCGTGCCCCTTAGTTGCGGCGACAAATCTATACAACGCCTTATTTCAACTAACACAATTATCTAATATTTGTAATGTTAGATAAATGTTACTTACCCGTGATATTACTTTACGTGGGCGCCAGAACAAATTCCAGATACAAATGACACGGTTTCAGCTTAGCTCAGCGCATGGAGACACTCTTTCTCAGGATTCGTTCAGTGATTGTGGATTCAAGGGGAATCGTTGCAAATAACACTTTAATATTTGCTTGATTATTTTTAATTAACGTTTTAATTAATTATTTTTAAAACTTGAAATTTCTAATGGTAGGACTTATTTCTACCCTAACACTTATAATTACTGAGTGAGTGTGAAAAGTAACGATTAAGACGTTCAAACGACCTATGGCTCTTATCTGGTTTGATTAAGAGATTGCTATCTCCCAAACCAGTGCTAAAAAACAGGTCTGCAATAATTTGCACGTCCAATACTACA
This sequence comes from Magicicada septendecula, assembly GCA_034769895.1. Classification (NCBI taxonomy): domain Eukaryota; kingdom Metazoa; phylum Arthropoda; class Insecta; order Hemiptera; family Cicadidae; genus Magicicada; species Magicicada septendecula. The sequence goes on along the minus strand of CM068374.1, from coordinate 137,113,607 downwards.
CCCCACTTTCCATTCAACACTCCTATACTATGTTAGAGCTAATCTTATAATTAAAATACAAAGTGTGCAATTCTTAGTGTCTTTTAAAAATTGTTTATTGTTTTATTTTTTGTTTAGTGCTTATTTCATTGATCAATGAATCTATTTCTTACTGTTTGTTGCGTTGACCGAAGATAGGAATCCGTAGAGGTCCTCCTTTTGATGGTTTTGCACAGAAGAATTGATGTTGATCAATGCTGTAGAAGATGCCCTGGCAATTACAGATACTGTAGCCTACTGTCGCACAGGTCCTTCACGGCTGATGATTATTAATTAATAAATTAATTAATTAAAGGTGTTTTACGCAGCGAGAGTTGTTGAACGGTATTAGTTCATCTATACTGCGGACTACTTCTCGAATTTGATGCTTAAATTACACTTTTGCGTGATTGAAAACTTCTGTACGTAATTTATACACGTCTAGCGCATTGAAGATCCGATCGAAGAGTGATGCTACCCCACGCTTTGAGTTGGCGTCAGTTTTAAATACTGGCTGCTGATTGGCTGTTCAAATAAATCATGCGTTTTTCCAGTTTCGACAATCTCGAACAGGTCGACTAAACACCCCTTGACATGTTTCAAACTGCAGAGAATTTCTAGTTAAAATCGTACTTCCTGTGTTTGCAAATCGATTGATTACAGGTATTTGCAAATGTGTTTTCAAAGATCTGACCACAGAATATTGTTGCTTTGGTCTTTATCTGTGTGTGTGTGAAAACACCTAATTCCTACGTAGCATAATTCTCTCGTTCTTCCTGTTGGCGTGCGTCATCCGTATAACTTCTTCAGTTGTTAATTATATTAACTGAGATTGCGGCTACTTTTAAAGCTTTTCTTGCTGAATACAATGCTGTTTTCAGAATTGCCGTATATTTATAACTTTTGAAGTTATCGCAGGTTGAACTGATAATTTGCTTTGAGTAAAATTACATGTTTGTACTGGTTTCTGATGTCGCGGTTATGTGGTTAGAGTGAGATGGCTGCGATTATACGCTCTCTCTCTCTCTCTCTCTCTCTCTCTCTCTCTCTCTCTCTCTCTCTCTCTCTCTCTCTCTCTCTCTCTCTCTCTCTCTCTCTCTCTCTCTCTCTCTCTCTCTCTCTCTTGCTTACGGCGCTACACTCGTACCGTCTATCACTTTCATATAACGCTCAGATAGGACGCTATTATGAATCGTTATAATATATATATATATATATATATATATATATATTGTAACGACTAGACCTATATGCGTGTGTTATGCTCCACACGTTGTAGTCGTCACTTTTTATTTATCTGAAAGTCGTACTTTTTCTAAGTTCTCACGTTGACGATGTCCGTCACGAACGCACCAGTACCAGTACCGCAATCTTCACGGGTGTAATCCTTACCTGTCCTTTGATGAGTGATTTATTTTCCGATAGGCGCCAAATTGTTTATTAAAACAATTAAAAAGTTCAAACTGGGTTGTCTTCTGTGCGGTGATAACAAATTCGAATTACCCTCGCAGACTGAAGGCATTGAATCTCGTGTGTGGTTCGTCGTGTTGCCAACCTCCAAATCTGGTAAATAATTTTATTCACCGCTAAAATGCACAAACTTTATAATACAATTCAAATAAAATAAAGGACGGTTATTAGTAATTAGTACTAGTTTATTAGTATTTAAAATAATTAATTATTGATCATTCAGATACAAAATATATTATTATAAAACAATGTTGCTCCGGCAATAAACAGACTATATCTCAAGGTTGGCTATGTTGGCTGAAGAGTTACTATTCCGGCATGGCTGCCGTTAATGTTTATTTTATACAGTTCATTCAGTCAATGAGTTCTTTTGATTACGAAAAAATTAAAACAAGATGTTATTAAAGTACACCACCTTACATCAATGGCACTTATATACACTTAAGGTTTAAATACAATACGTTTCTGAGTGTTAAAAATTGTGTGCTAATCTTTCATACTTCGAACATAGGTTAAATTACGTTTACATATAAGTTTAATACATATTATCAATCAATCCTTGAAGGAAATTTAGTTACCAAATTCGGAGTGAGAGTTATTGTGTTGTGAGAAAAGTTAATTAATTTAGTTCGCAAATTCTGGTAATTCAGATATACTTAACAAAATCTTGTCGATTTCTCGTGATGAGTCACTGTTATTATCCAGGTTGGGTTGATACATTCGTTAATCTTCATTCATTTGGATCTTCTGCTTCACATGGCTTCTTTTTCGATTAATTAGAATTTTTATTTCTTTTTTAATTATTAATATCTGGTTTATTTGCTCTCCTTGTTGAAATAGGTCTTCGTTCAACTTCTTGAATCCACATCTTATTAAATTTGGTAGTATTTCTTACTATTTTAACTAATAATTGAGTCGAATATGGTTTGGCTTCCGTCTCTCTTGATCGTCAATAATGGACTAACGTTTTATAACGGATTTAAATATAATAACGTTCCGTTGTTATGGTAACCACCTATACTCTTATTGGTTGAATACATTTGTATCTATTGTTATAAAATTTGAGTTTTAGTTCAAAATGAAAAAATATTTTCTAATTGCTATTATTCTTTGGTCTTCTTATCAATGTATTAGATATTAACATAACTGTCTCTATTTTCTTTCAAAGATTATTTTGATATCCCACAAAGCTGGGCTTGTTTATGTATTAATGTTTTGACAAAATTGCTAATATTATGTTATTACATATTTTCCTTATTTTATGTTTTTATTCTGTTTCTGACAAATTATTATTGTTAACTAATTGTAATTAATGAGTTACTTGTTCTTAAATTTCTAATACAATAGTTACTTTCTTACGAATTGTTTATTTTGAATTTAGACAGTTAGCCATTTTATAGGCCTAAGCGGTAATTGTCTATAATTTCTTATTTTACACAAATTAAACATTATTTATCATTTACATAGGTTTTGCTTGCTGTCACTTATTATTTATTTACTTTTTGAATTACCTTGGGCTATTTTACAATAATTGAATGTTATTATTAATTTACAAAATCATTGCTTGTCTGTTATTCTCTTTTTTCTGTCTTTACTCTGATGATAAATATTATGGTTGTACAATTTATCTCTTTACTTATATCTATTACTATTTCTTACACACTTTTTTAGCACTTAATACTACTATAACAACATAACACAAAAATAGGTTTATGGTCTGTTCATTTTCCAGCCATATTCCTTCTTATAAACACAACTCTTTTAATTAAACAAATAACAACTTTGGTGAATAATATTTTAACACCATCTATTCTATCGTGATAATCATCCCTTTGATTGTTTTGTTAATATAGGATGTTTTATTATCATTGCACTCATAACTTATGTTTCTTACTATTTAACATTATGGAATTAGTTGTCTATCAACCTTTTGTTTCTGGTTTATTACCTTTGTTTTTTTTTCTTAAAATTATGAATTGTTTATATCATCACTTCTACCACTTTCACTGTTTATCACTATCACTTCCTACCTATCTCTCACTCTTGGGTTTTACTGGATTTTAAACACAAATTTATAGTTAGTCTTTCAATATTTTATGTTTTGTTTTTTATCATAATAAGGCTATTATTAACCCACATTATCTATTAATAATTAGTTCACTTATTTATTATGGTTAGTGTGCTTCCTTTTTTATTATTTTATTTAATGCTCGTTACTAGATATGTATTACTTATTTGTGCTTTTTATCATTATTTTAGTTTACACTTTCTCATTTTATTGTCTTTATCGGGTCAATCACTTGGGTCATGGTCATTTGTCTCGTCATAGTCATTTTATTTTCCTTGATTTAATATTGTTAATTCTTTATAGTTCTTCTCTGGTATTGGGGCTACTTTTGGTGTCGTAACATTATGTAATGTATACTGACTGAACAATGACAGGTAACTAGCAGCTGCATTTGTCTCCAGTATTTACTTAACTAATTACTGCGCTAAATGAAGCGCTGGATGCCTTACCGCTGCCAAGACGGTCTCCGCGTTGTACGGCACTAGTACAACATTGTGTTACAAATATACTTTAAATGAGAACGTTAGCAGAGTTGAGAGCATAGACACTGTGGCATGTTTGTTGTCGCAGATTGTCATCAGGTGTATTACAGTTTAAACAGTGTTACATTTAACAGCTACATAATAAATGATAATACTGACCATAAAAGTCTTTATTTACGTTAATTTAAATATTTTCAGGAGAAATCCCTTCCACCGACTATAACAGTATTTATATCGGAAAGTGCAGCAGGAAGATACAGGAGTGTACGTATATTGTCTTTCTTCGCCTCAGAGTAAATAGTCATCACTTACACAACACAGCATACACTTGGTAGAATATAGTACTCCAGAATCAAGACAGCCTAGGAAAAGGCATATAGAGTTAAAATTTAATGTGGAATAAATAATTTAGATAGATATATACGTTTTGATTTACATAATTAATACAGAATTACTAAGTAACTTTTTCTCAAATATTAATACCAAAGGTACAAAGATACGTTTTTGTACATCATTATGGCATGCATGCTGGATTACAGGACGTTGCCAGCCGATACGCCCATATTTTTCAGTGTAGCACTATAATATCAGATAATCGAAATTGCCATATTTATTTACGGACGCGTCTGGAACGTTACTTTATACAAAAACAAAATTAATGCATAAATGTTGGCAACGGTATTCTGATACCTAAAGCCAAAAGATTTTTCGTAAATTTACAAGGCCGGAATACTCTTGTTTGGCGCTGTCCTGAATTCCTGTGCTGTATTATAACAAAATCTGGGTGTGTTGTGGCCATTCATAAATGACAAGCACTGAATGGCATGCAGGAAGAATAGCTTGTACGGGTCATTTTAGTTGTAGAATTTTGGGTTTGTGAATTCCTTCTGGATCACTCGTTTCTTAACAAAAAATAAGTGTTACAGAATTAAATGCCTATTTCTAAATGTATTGTTACGAAGTTACACGTTTAAACAGTGGAATTCAAATATCTGAACACTAGATAAATGTTAACTTTAATGTTAACGATTGTAACTACTTGCTTACACAATGTTTATCATTAATATTGTATAAGTATTACACTACCCTGAGCAGAACAAACTGAATGTGTTTGGACTGTGACTCAATCTCGGAAGACCACGCGTAGGTCCATATCTTTACATATTGTTTTGAATGTTCTTGTACGTATAAGAACATCAACTTCTAGTATACACTAAGAATTGTGTAGTTCATTTTTACTGTTTTCAGAAATTTGTTGAAAATTAGTGTGTTTCATGTCAGATCACACTTCCCCTTTTACTTTCTTATAATATGCATTCACTGTAGTTTTTAGAAACGTTTAAATCTTTGGTACTTCTTCGCGCCTTTTTTTAAGTAGGGTCTATTACACTTTTTTTAACGGAAGTCTGTGTTAAAAATAACAGTATTAATTATGTATAACTACTAGCTAATTATTAAAACATTGGTAAGGAGAACTATACATGACTTCCATGTTCTAAGATTGATATTTAAAATCGTTTACTTCAATTCCGTTCGATAATTTCTAAAAAAAAAAAAAACCCCTTCCTGTAAATAGAGTTTTGTGTATAACAAATTTTCAATAAAATATTTCCGTAGAAACTATTTCTTTGTTGCCGATAACGTAGTACACGTATGAAAAACCGGTATGGAGAACTGTACTTGACTTCCATGTTCTAACATTTATATTTAAAATCATTTACCTCCATTCGGTTAGATAATTTCTAAAAAAATATCCCCCAAACTATTTTCACTTTTTTCTAGATGTCTTTATTATTATGGGGTAGTCGTTTAATATAATGTTATTTTTAAGCCACTTTATCTATAAAAATTAGGTACTTTATTCGTATAAAGAAACTAAACTATGCAGATAATCATCTCTCCTCCTCAACCGATCCCCACCATTAGCGATATTTATAGAGTAATAGTTTTATCATATGTAATTGCTAAGATATCTTATCCTTCAAAATTAAATACTTGTACTTACTTGACATCAGTAAAAGTAATTTTCCAAAAAAAATTTCACCCCTCCCCCTTTAACTACCCTCTTTATTTATAGAAATCTCATTTACCATTTTACAGTGGATTAATATCACTTTATATTCGGGGCGCTTATTTATCAAAATTAAGTACTTCACTCTTGTTAAAACAAAAAACAATGCAGGTAAACTGCCCCTCCCCCTTAACCGATCTTCACCGAAATCAATAGTCCTTGGGTCCTATACAACTCGATCACATATACAAAAAATTATTTAATTCTGTTTGAATTTGCGGCAAACTTTCGCCATAGAAAAAAATCTACATACATACACCCAAAAACACTTTTCGAAAAATGACTTTTCTTTATGATGTTTTGAGTGTACAAATATCAGAATAAGCCCTTATCGCGAACACGATTTTTTCGCGATCACCGTACTTCCATTTCCTTACGGAACATGATAGTAGAAATTAGTCTTGCTCAGGTAAATTCTTCTTTGTCCGGAGCTGTTCATTTAAATTGTTTTTCTTTGAATTTAAATGTCTTGTTATATCTTTTATCTTCTGTTGTTACACTAGTAGCGTCCTCACAGCGTCTATTCCTGAAGTAGGCCTACTTCTGCTTAGCTCAAAAATTTAAGTGTAGTCTACATTACATGTACAAATATCTTACAATAACTTTGTGTGTTCGAACATCGGACTCTTTTTAATTACATTTGTCTCATTATGATTAACTAGTATGCTCCCTGAGCTGCAGAACTCGCTCATTATTTTAGTACATTTGTTATTACATACATTTTGTTATTAGACAATCTTCCAATTACGGGAAAAATTACAAACATCCCGATTACTCTAATATTTCTTTAGTAACGTAATTACTGTAGAGCACACAATAATACAATAGACGCTAGCGCTTAGGAACATTCGGATTAGGGTTACAATTACTTTTAACCTGACACCCAGTTGGATTTTCACTTTTAAAAAAATGTTGATCTGTTTATTGGTTCCTAGAGTCCAAATATTTTGAAATTTTAAAACTTAACATTACATTCAGAAGTCAAAATTGTTTAACCTACTATGCCACATGAATTATTGTGATTTATCAAAACTTTCGCTAACTTTTTGGGCTCTGACGTCCAAAAATGAATACTACATTCAGATTGTGGTTTAAATTCCCTTTAATTTGATACCTCACATTGGATTTTGCGATTTTTTCGCAATTTTGAATCCCCATCCTATTTTTGTGGTGAACAGTCTCAGAAACAAAAAGTAGGGTAAAAGTGTAGACATGTGTGCCAAGTTTTACGAAAATCGTTCAAAAGTTATTGCGTAACATACCCCAAATAGTTAGACAGACAGACAAATGCCAAACGGTCGAATTTAACCTTAGAACTCGCTTCCTCGTTCAACAAGAGGCATATGTTATAGGGTAACTTTCATATGTAATTTTCATTATCTGTGCCAATCAAAAAGATTAAAGAAAGACTAGTGATTGCTACTAGTATTTGTCAATAGGCGTTCTGAGTTTGGGTGCTCTGAGCACGGAGCCACGAAAACTTACGTTCTTTACTCTACAACCAAGACATGACAGGTGCAGAATTTTACGTTTTTGTCTGTAATGTATAGTGACTAAACATCAAATAAGTGGATGCTTGGGTTCTGAAGAATGACGTATCAGCTAACATGGTACCCGCATGTCAGTTGGGTGAACACTATACCTAACCTTGTGAGGAAGGACTGTACTTTTGGATAAAATATTTGTAGGTCGAACGAATACCTGGCGAAAGGGAGCTGTGATCTGATTTCTGTAATGGATTTAGAAACTCACTGCGCTTTATCAGCCGAGGGTGAATGATGTCTGTAGTGTTACCAAAGTCTTTCCTGTAAATACTATACTAGTTATTTTTCTTTTTAAAATCGAGAATGTTTTTCTTTTCATTCGCCTTCTGATTTCCTGAGCGACGATTCTGTTCATACGTACAACTATAAAATTTCTCATAAAAACATTTGTTCCTTAATACGTTTGTGCCTTTTGTTTGTTTAACACCCACCCATTCTGATCCCATTCCACGCAGGCTGGTAAATAACTAGCTATCAGGGAGGTCAAAATATTTTCCAGGAGGGGCAAAGAATTTTACGGAGGAGAAAAATATTTGTATATGTTTTCATACATGCACATATTAGTGTATAATTCTTATATCATAATAGAAATAAGTACACAGATTTTATTAAGTTATTAAAACATTTATGGCTTTAATGATTATGTTTCAAAATATCAATAAAATTTAAAGGCTTGTAAAAATTAATGTTTGATCTCCATTAAGTAGTCGTCAAGTTTTCAAAGTTTTAATATTATGAACGCCGTGAACAAAACATCAGAGTAGGTTTTAGTGTGTATGAGGGTCCACCGTGGACAAACAATTTTCAACATTCCCTACGGAGCGTTACTCAGAGTAAAGCTCCAATCTACAGTGTACGTTTCACAGAACAAACACGCAGAAAATAAGGAGCGCTCCAGAGTCGCTCAAGAACCTTAAGCATCTTGCAAAATGGTTAATTCCCTAAAGACGAAAAGTCTGTCTATGAACCGTTCCTCTGTAAACACGTGCGGTTATACTGACCAGCGATCCACAGGAAGCAAATATCTGTGCACGCTGGACAATTTTTCGGCTTGCACGCGTTGTGTTGGTGTGGGTTTCGGCACTTTCCATTTAAAAAACGTGCAAACGTAAGAAAATAAACATGAGTGAGACCAGAAACAACGCGATTTGCGTGCGTGCGTGCGTGCGTGCGTGCGTGCGTGCGTGCGTGCGTGCGTGCGTGCGTGCGTGCGTGCGTGCGTGCGTGCGTGCGTGCGTGCGTGTGTGTGTGTGTGTGTGTGTGTGTGTGTGTGTGTGTGTGTGTGTGTGTGTGTGTGTGTGTGTGTGTGTGTGTGTGTGTGTGTGTGTGTGTGTGTGTGTGTGTGTGTGTGTGTGTGTGTGTGTGTGTGTGTGTGTGTGTGTGTGTGTGTGTGTGTGTGTGTGTGTGTGTGTGTGTGTGTGTGTGTGTGTGTGTGTGTGTGTGTGTGTGTGTGTGTGTGTGTCCTTCTTGACTTTTTATTGCGGTAATCACAATAATAAAACTTTGGAAACGTAAACATTACATGGAGATATTCTTGCCTGCCAGGAATAATATACATCTTCACGCATAGGTGATTTAAATTTTAAAAAACATAATTTTATTTTCTGGCAATAAAATTATTTTATTTTTAACAACTACCGGTACCATTGTTTGAAAAAGTTTAAATGGATTTTTATTTAATTTCATCAAATTCATTAAATAAATACGAAACGTGAAAACATTACCCCCTCGCCCTTTCAACTCCACTTTTCGTTTATAGATATTTCATCTACCTTTCTACAGTAAATGAATATGACCGTTTTCCAGTATATTTTATTCTTCAAAATTAAGTACTTTACTCTTGTTAAAACGTAACACGTTCCAGATAAACTACCCCTCCCCCGTAACCAATCTTCACCAAATTCAATTTTCGCGATCACCATACTTTTATTTCCTTACAGAACATGGAAGTAAAAAATACATACATACTACAATACGTACATACGCGCGCACGCGCACATACACACACACATTTCCAGTAAACTAAAACTGAACAATAATGAAAATTAATTATATCTATTACTTAACTTTCCAAAGTGATCATTTCTTTGAAATGAAAACTGTTGAGACAAAAACTGGAGTCGATATAAAGCAAAAGAAAAAAAATACGGAAAAGCACCAAAAATTAATTGTAATTTGTAATAATGACATATAAAAGCGTCATTGTCACGTAATTGTCTTTCATAGCAAAGCAGCAATATGTACGCACCACAAATATTATAGCTGGAATTTGCTGGGATAGCCGAGAAAAGAGTAGGACAACGTTCTCCAATATACCAGAACGTTCTGTATTGCGTAACAATAGTTTCTCGCTACTTTTATTGTACTCAGTCTGTGATTAAAAAACCAACAGTTAGTATCTTTCTTGTATTTCTAAGTGTCATTTGTGCGATGATTGGTCTATGTATTCTAATCCGGCTCTTTACTAAAACTTAAAAAGCGTCTAATCTGTATCTACTACAGTCATTAAAATTCTGACACATCTATTAAATACTTCATTTTGCTATTTTTGTGTTCTGTAGTTAGTCGTCACAAGAAAGTAAAGAGTACCGATTTAACAAAATCTATGAAAGTGTAACTGAAACAACTTTTTAATATTTACATTACGTCAACCTACATTTACGCAGCTTGTAGGGTATTTACGTAGAAATAGCCTCAGGCGAATTAACTACAAGAGTCAATACATGTTTTTGAAGTTACTTTAACGTGTACATGTAACAAGTAACATGAAATAATAATGTATTTTGCCCACATAATAACAATGCAGATATTTATGTTAACCCACGATGCGGAATTAGTATTGCAGATATAATATAGCATTAACGTATACACCGGGCTGGTATAACGCCAATTAATATGCAGATCTAATACGATTATATGTTAATAAATGTCAAACACGTTAGATGTTCTCATGGTTATGTGGTTTTACACGCTCTAAACCCTTTGTTTTATTTATAGTTCTGTCGAAAAACAAGCTTAGTACAAGGAAACACTCGACATACATTAGCTTGTAGGCTTGTTCCTTCATTGTGATTTGTTAGCAACTGCAAAATGTGCGAGAGGAACAGGTATTAGCTGGTAATGAAGGGCCATTTGCATCCAGGTAGCGACTTATATCATATGTCCGTTTATCTATAGATTATAAATAAGAAAAGGGATATAGATTATCCTCTAAGGAATAATATGTAAATTCTTTATTTTATTCAGAGCTCTCTGTCAGATCATTTGACTTTCTAAAAATTACTGAGGACCTTCTGTGGCTGTCCCAGTGGTGTTAGTAAATATTTGTTACCAAAATTTACTTACCGCGTATTGGAAATATACTCGTGCACAATTAAACAAAATCCCATTACATTTGTCTACATCTGAGTATGCTCAGTTTACCCAGCGTAAGCATCCCGTGTGGACGGGTTCGATTCCCGGCACCGGAAATTAAGTTTTTATTACTTCAAATGGAAGCAAATAGATTTATTGGGAACACACATTACTAACCATGGAAGTGGATCTTCTTTAAACGAAAGTTATTATGTATCAGTATGTTTAGATCTATTAACTTTGTATAAATATTATTTCTCAATAATTGAGTATTGGTAATAAAAGACAGCGCGTAGTATTAATGAACAATCGGCATAAAGAACCATACATAACTTCCATGCTCTAAGATTTATATTTAAAATCATTTACTTGAATTCGGTTCGATAATTTCTAAAAAAATCCCACAGTCTCAAACTATTTTCACTACTTATAGATATTGTTGTTATTATGGGGTAGTCGTTTAATATAATATTATTTTGAGTCACTTTATATATAAAAATTAGGTACTCTCCTCCTCAAGCGATCGCCACCATTAATGATATTTACACTTTCATAGAGTAATAGTTTTATCATATGTAATTTCTAAAGTATCTTATCCATCAAAATGAAATATTTGTACTTTACTTGATTTCAGCACAGCAATTTTCAAAAAAATCACCCTTCCCCTTCAACTACCCACTCCATTTATAATTATCTCATTTATCATTTTACAGTGGATTAATATGACTTTATTTTTGGGGCACTTATTTATTAAAATGAAGTACTTTACTCTTGTTAAAACAAAACAATGCAGGTAAACAGGTAAACTCTCTCCCAACCGAACAATCTGGTTGCCTGGCAAAAAATTATTTTATTTTTAACAATTACTATTGTTTGAAAAAGTTTAAATGAATTTTTTAAATACTTTAGTATTTGTAAAACGTAAAATTTGCAGGTAAACTACCTCTTCCCCTTAAACGATCTTCACCAGAATCAATAAGCCTTGAGTCCTCTACAACTCGAGCACATATGCAAAAATATTTTGGTATTCTGTTTGAATTTACGGTAATTATCGTTCGCCATAGAAAAAATTCTACACACAGACACTTTTCGGAAAATCACTCTTCTTCATGTTTTGAGGGCAGTACAATTAGAATCAGCCCTAATCTTGAACAAGATTATTTTTCGCGATCACCATACTTCCATTTCCTTACAGAACATGGAAGTAAAAACAAGATTAAGACAGTCAAATATGTTAATGTGTTGTTCAAGTAAAACAAAAAATTTGAACAGCGCGCTAGGAACCTTAAAAACTGAAACATTTTTGTCAGCACAAACCCTAACTCCGGACTGGAGGTGTCCAGTTCTCCTGAGTATGTGATGTCATCAGTCAGCGAGCTAAAGAGCCTCTAACACTCTAACCACGTTACGCTATCAGTGTTTGTGTAAACTAACGCACACATAAAACAGAGTAACATTAAAAGGTACAAAAATGTACTGTATTATATTGTACTGTCTCTGCCTATTTAGAAACATTAACATGTAGATAGAAACTACGTTTGTAAACGAATAAAGTAAATTCTTGGTAGAAAGTGGTTATAGGACACGCGTGTCTGTAGTGTTGACTTTTTTTGCATTACGTAAAAGAGTTATCATTTCACCATATTGCGGCGAGAATTGACACACCAGATGTGACGTGTATCAACATAATTACCGCATGGTTAGTAAACGTGTATTTACTGTCTCATGACTGCAAGTGTGCCAAAACTTTGTGCCAAATGGGACACTGCACACGAGTTGTGGATTCACAAAAGTTGACAACTATTTCATGTAATAATTTATTTTTGGCGTAAACAAGTTACAATTTCGGTAGGATATATATTTTGACGTACATAATCATAATCATCATCGTCATTATCATTGTCGCCGCCGCCGCCGTCATCGTCGTCGTCGTCGTCATGGTCATCATCTTCATCATCATCATCATCATCATCATCATCATCATCATCATCATCTTCTTCTTCTTCTTCTTCTTCTTCTTCTTCTTCTTCTTCTTCTTCTTCTTCTTCTTCTTCTTCGTCGTCGTCGTCGTCGTCGTCGTTATTGATGGCTTGTGGCTTGGACGAGCAGAAGCAATAGAGCTTGAAGCAATGCATTTGTGTTGTGCCATTTAGGACTCTTGAGAAACATTAGTCACTTCCAGTGTTTACAGATCCACGAGCAATGACAGGGAAAACAGTTTAGACTCCAATACTAATTTATGACGCGAGAATAAACACTGCGTCGAGTGCAATACCATAACGTCTGGGTGCAGTCAGTTAACGTCCAGACGTCATTTAACGTCCATTCATTCTGAAATGACAACGCAGAAAAGAAGCAATGGAAAGTAATACAAAAACTTATATTAATAATAACAGCGTATATTGTAACTTATAATATCGAGTAAAAAGATCTTTCTGTAATGGAACGTAGCGACATAATTTGATTTGCAATGGGTGAAAAATAGAACATTTTAAAACGTAGTAGAATTATTGAGAGAATTATGCTGGCATAAGATTATTTTATTGGTTATTTTCAACCGTAACTGCTGTCTGTAATATAGGAACCGGCAAGCTTTTGTCGCTTATTTTGTGCGTTTTGAATCGTTTTTACGCTAAATAATGCATTTTACATTAGTATGTTTATAAGACAGTAACTGCTGAATTATGTGGAATTAGACAAAAATTATTAAAAAACTGGTGTGGGTTACCAGTACATTAACTGGGTTATATTTTATTAGTGTAGGTTCTCAGCATATTATCTATATAGTTACTTATGCTCCCTTATTTAATAAACTACGATTGCATTATAATTACGGTCGTTATTAAAATCATTTATAAATGCATAATGTGGGAAGATGAATTATGTCACTAGGCACCGGTAAGCTTATATGCAGGGAATTCGTTTACCTTAGTTACAATGTTGAACCTTAAAGAAGTTCAAAGGACTAAGTCTTAAAATGTTTTTCTGTAGTAGAACACTTCTGTGCAGTTTACTTCACTTAATGTGTAGTTGACACAGTACTTGTACATTTACAAGGACCGACATAATGTAAGTTATTGCACTTCGTTAGTTGTATTGTAAAATTGTATCGTATAATTATTTCGAAAGCAAAAGGCTCTCTAAATATTTACTTCTAAAATGCATAGTACAATGGGCATTTAACCCACTTAAATATACACCATAATTTAATAAATTGTTATTTGGAATATGGGAAAATGTAAATTAGATCTACATAGTAGTTACCCAATTTCCAAGACGATCCAGTTGCCTTTAAAGTCGGTAATAAATTACTAACATAATCAGCGGATATTAAATTAAATATATCTTAATATATACAGCTGGACTATATAAAACTTAAAAGTATTTTCTGAAAGGCTTATTCCCTTAATGGACCAGTCTACTTCCTTAATGGGCGCCGCAATTAATCCATACTACAAACTTTTATTCCCGGAAAACGTTATAAATCAAGGTGCTTCTTCCAGTCCCAGATGTACTTAGCCTGTAAAAATAAGTACCTGGCATAACATCATGTGGTAATAGTTGGCAACCGAGCCGTAGTACTAGCCACATTAATTCCTTGTATGGCGTACATATCACGTTGGCTGCCTTCCTTCTGTAACTACTAAACCACTTCGATAATAAAAAAAAAAGAAAACCTTATTATTTCATTTAAAACATTCCAAAATATCCTGTTGTATTGTGTTAGTTTTAAAATATTCAGTATGTTGAAAGTAACTTTCAACTGTTTTATGGTCATCCCATTCTGAATAGTCATCATCATCATCATCATCATCATCATCATCATCATCGTAGTCGTCGTCGTCGTCGTCGTCGTCGTCGTCGTCGTCGTCGTTGACGTCGCCGACGTCATCACAGTCACAGTCATTTTCATAGTTGTCATTTATCATAATTTTCTTTATAATGACCCTAAATATATGGCGATTGTATAACTTTAATGATTGTTATTCGGGCGTTATATACCCCTTTTTTAAACAATTTTTTTGGTGTCTGATGTGTGGACAGTAAAGTAGATGATACCGTTTTCTAATCGCAATAAATAATGTGAAATGTAAAAGCTTGTAAAAAACAAAAATGACAAGGTTACTTCTCAAAAAATTCTTGTAGTAAAATTCATGGAACATCAAAACATTTACTTCGTGACTATTAGTTATAGATATCGTTATTGCATTCATCTTTCTAATTAAACCTATATTCATTTTTTCCTACCGGCTAGAATGTGGAAATGCTGATATTTTTCTAGACACTAAAACGATGTGGCAACACCCTCAGACCTGAATCTGGCAGTTTGAGTAAATTCTCCGATAATGGATTTTTTCATTAGCTCAGGCAATGGTGGCAACAGTGATAACAGGAATCGTCATGTGTGGCGATTCTTACGTGCGTAACAGATTCTTATATTTTTAGCTTCCTGGTTAATAGTGAAAAGTTGATTAAAAATTCATTATGTAGTTATTGCGTATGCAATTAGCTTAGTCAGCTCAAAAATTTTCTGTATTAAAGTTTTTTAAAGTTATACGTAACTAGCCTATATACATCTTCCTCTTATAACATATAACATCTGTAAAAAGTATATTGGCAATGTGCACTTCATGACTTCCCGACATAATCGTTTTGAGCAGTTTTATGAAGTTGTAAGCAAATAGGATGATAGACTGCGATTTAGATACTCTTAATTTGAAGAGTTGCCTAACAGTAACGTATTATAGAGTTACGCATGCCCAGAGTTATATGTGTATTCCATCCAGAGTTCATACACAATACTCTTACAGTTTATAATCAATCTGTACAATAATCCCAGCAAAATTTGTCCACACGCAATAGTAATATCAGCTAACAGAGTCCCGCACAATTATAACACATCGCCACAATACTTCGAACCTCACTTGAATAAATCGTCACTTAAACTGAACTGAACTGACCATCGTTGGATGCTTACATTTATACACCGGTGAGATTCCAGAATAATCTAACAATTTTTCGATGACGTGTTAAACAGGTGCTCTCGAATCCACTAGAACCAATCTCACTGTCTGGCATTGAACACAGTGCCCGACCGTTGCGGTCTGGAATAGGCTCGATTGTTGACGCATGTTCATTGTCTCGTAATCATGTTGCATTAACCATGAATCTCGTATAGAGATATTTTTTGAGAAAGGAAAAATTAAAGAAATAGATTTATAACGTAATACAACTAACAAGAAGGAGAACGCTTCTCCTTCTGTCTGTGCTACTATTGCAAATTCTCAAATCGCGTACAATGACTCGGTTCGTTTTATTTTTTTTTAGTCCAGTAGTGGAATGCAATACTTGACATAACTTTGGCAGGCTGAACGCAAAAATTGTGTGTGTGTGTGTGTGTGTGTGTGTGTGTGTGTGTGTGTGCGCGCGCGCGTGTGTGTGTTTGTGTGTGTGTGGTATTTGCATGACTAATGACGGCAGCATATTGCTGAGCTGTCAAATGCCAAGTCTCAGCTATACAATATGATTGCATAAAAAGACAATATCGCATTATGTTACACACAAATAAGTATCGAACGCATTTACTACAGTAAAGCAAGAATTGGGAATACTTTAGATTGGGTAACGAATTCCGTACTCGACACAAACCCTAATCGTGAACGCGTGGCCGTGGTTCATATGTAGCGTTACATCACACGTAAATTCATAATTCAATTCAATGTACGGTGTGTATATGAATTGACTGATTGACCACTTTATTGTACTGACTGCCCATATAATAAAATAAGTCACAACATAACTAGGTTGATTATTTCTACCGATAGTCATACTTCGTTCACAATGTTATTTGTACTTGCAAGTAACTACTATTTCGTGAATTGGTGCAATTTCAGGTGGAAGCTTCTATCTTTTGTTGTACAAAATTATGAATTTCATCAGAGCGTCCGATTTAATATGTCCTGCAGGAAAGCTTTAGTAACATTCAAGAAGAATTTAATAAAGTATTCCTAAACATTCAAGAAGACTTTAATAAAGTATTCCTAAATAATCGTCGACTGTATGCAGTGATATAAACTTTTCTCGGTTGATAACCTAATATGACTGTTATTACTATTCAAACCAGATGTATGAGGATACACAGAATTACCAATGTCCGTTTCGTCAGACATTTTACGAAACGTTTGCTGCTAATAAACTAAAATCGATGTAAACTGTCGATGTATCGATTTAATCACTACAAGATCGATTGTTTTCGTATACTTCTTGTCAATTAAGTTTACACTTCATAATCTTCTTGTGCAAGGTTTTAAAACACATAACTCAATCAACTCATCCAAAATTGTGTTTATACATTTCTGAAATAGATCGTTAGCTTTAAATTAACTACAGTAGTCACTCGAAAAAAGACTTCTCCATCTTAAAAACCTCATACATTTTGTGATGTTTGTAATTTCCAAATTTTAATGTTACATTATCGACCTAAACACTGGAGGAATACAATTCGTTTTAATAATATGGGTATTCGTTACACATTCACACTGCTTGTTTTCATTTGTATTTCCTGTCTCCACACATTTGATTTTGAGACTTTCATTTGAACAAACATCTTGCAAAAGAGGGGTCTTATTTTTAAGTAAATACCGTGCTTGTATTTCACATAACTTTACATTCTATTAATATTCACTATCATATTAGGAACTCTGAACCACCATTCCTCACCCCCCCTACAAGAAAATAACATCCAATACTTCAAATAAAATAATACTTGCAACTAAAATTTTCATTCATTTTTCTACTAAAAAGACAACAACAACGTTTACAATTAGGTCTGCTTATTTCATGACGCTACTTTTAATTAGAATTTGTACCTTCTTATTGCCACGTAACCAGTGACCTTTTTACTAGGTTTAACGAACGCACCAAATTTAATCACCCACGTATCACGAGGCGGCAGTATGCCAGATTTGTCTTCGTCGGTGGTGAGGATAATCGATGAACAATAAATGTATTCTTTTATTTTAATTGGTGTTCTGCGCTTCATCACTTCATATGGTAGAACCTCTCTAAGGTGTACTATCGCATGCCAGTCTTTTCGTTTCTTCGTAGCACTCTCTGATTTTAATGCTATCTATTAACTTCATGCTTCTACGCCCTCTTCTTTTTTCTCCTTCTACGACATCCTCCATGGCAGTTGTAAGCAAGCAGTCTCTTCTTAAACAATGACCTAACCAATTCCTTTTCCTATTTTCTATTACCTTCAGGTTTCTTCTCTTTTCCCTATTCTTCTTAAAACTTCATCATTCCTTACTTTATCAACCCAACTTACTTTTTCCATTGCTCGCCAAACCCACATCTCTAATGCTTCTAACCTTTTCTCGTCCTCTTTCCTCAGTGTCCATTTCCATAGAAAC
The DNA here is from genome assembly GCA_034769895.1 of Magicicada septendecula. Lineage (NCBI taxonomy): Eukaryota > Metazoa > Arthropoda > Insecta > Hemiptera > Cicadidae > Magicicada > Magicicada septendecula. Next base: position 137,095,188 of record CM068374.1, on the reverse strand, counting down.
AACAGAAATATTTTTATAATAATTATTATTGAACAATGACGTAGTAACCTATCACACCATTTTATTTTTATTCTAGGCTGTACGTACAAAGCCGTTTTGTAATCAATCGACAACAATACGTTCCTGTAACATATTTGTACATAACGTGTCTGTTCCCACAATAGCACCTCAGTACGGAAGTTAAAAGAATATCCCTAGCAAATGAAGTGTTTTAGCCAAAAAAGACTTATCATATGAGGACGCAAATATATATACCAAAAAACTTTGTAACCCATTATTGAGTATTGAGTAGGCTACATTGTTTAAAGAAAGAAAGAGATAGAAATCAAAGACAAATCGTCTCTTAAACCAGAAATTAGAATACAACTAAAAGAAAAACTAATTTAGAAGTATTAAGTGAAGTGAAAGAAGAATTCAATTATAATAAATGACATTTAAGAAAATTCAATTTATAGGAAGGTCTATATCATAAAACGTAATAAGCGTATTACAGACATTCTGGAAGGCAAATGTTTAGGTAATAAAAGATGAGGAGAGCTAAGGAAAACTTAATTAGATGGTATAAAGATAAGAATTGAATCTGATAGTTATTACCATTAAAGTGAACAGCAGAAGTTACAAATAACAAGGCATTCATGGTTGACTGTTCTGTCATCTATATTTTAAGACGTTCTAACTACAGTAGGGCCTAGTTGTGGATATGAGATCACAAACAAACCGTCAGCTTCTTTCCCGCATACAAAACATGTGTTTTAATTACTTCCAACTCGATTATACTGATTTCAGGTAGTTGCACTTCTAGCAAAACGTTACCGTTTCAGCATCTGTGAGATCGCCAGCTATTTGTCATTGCCAGAACAGTAAAATTAAATGTTATCATCCAGTTTTTAAATTGTTAACGGAGTTAAGCGAAATTAATTTTTGGCCAAATCAAAACTATCAGTTTTCATATTATCTGGGACTATTTTCAAATGCAGACGAATAACCGGTTCAAAATACTTCTCATAACTTTCGTAATTCATAGAGTGGCGACTGCTGCAGCTGTGACGACAGTATTTTGGTTTTTCACATAAAACCACTTGGTTGTGTTAAGCCAAGGCGAGTAATCAGTAAGCAGCTGAAGTTCACTCACCGCTGTTCATTAACCATCCCGATACTTCATTTCCTTTCATATTTTCTTATATTTATTCTTATATTACATTATCTATCTCTGTCCAATTGTGTATTTTGGACACCAGTAAAATTTTTATCAAATAGCGAGAAATATGCAAAACAACTATCCAGTAATACTAAAGAATGCGATTAGTAAAGCGCGCGTTTATAAACACAACGAAGACGTGGTTGGAACACTTGCTCTTAGTGACATTTGCTCTGAATGCACGAGTGTTATCAACGAGCTGATAAAACACGCGCGAACGATCACACACAGACACTCATACACATACACGCACATACGTGCTACACACGACACAGGTGTATACCAAATAAACAAGTACTTTGTCTACTTCATTCTTCCAGTCCTGTTTAATTAATATATAGACAAATTTCTAATATTAATGGCCGGACAAGAAGGATTCTGATTTTTTCACAAAATGTGTACATAATGCTAAATTCTATTCTACGTGCGTGCTTCTTCATCTGCAATATTCTAGTATGACGGCCTGTATTATCAATTTATATTATAATATTTTAAATTCTATTGAGGCGAAAGCTATAAGAATATAATGGAGAAATATGTGTCCTAGATTTTTATTATTTATTGTTTTATTATACTTTTTAAGGAGATATCTAGCTACAGTGTACCGTTTGTAGTGAACACCATGGAAAGGTAGTCTTTTATAGATCCCAGAAACATTTTTGTGTTTTCTTTAATTCTTTTTTAATAGCTTGATATACAATGCATAGAGTATTTTATTCAATAATTACAATTTATTTTCTTTACAATATTTACAATTTATATGATTTTTTCAGACGTGGTCTTTTTACTGCAATTTGTGACTGAAAGCTAAGTTTGGAAGTTTCACCATGCGTTCAAATTTTCCAAAAAGCATTGGAAATGAATTGATATTATTTTCACAACAGAGGTATATTCTGCCAAATGTGTGACCGTAGTAGACTACTCAGTATCTTTTCGGAGAACGTTGATCAGCAAGTAAAGTGAAAGAGAATTAATGAAAAATACTGGAAGGTACATCAATAAACAACAATTTCACGGTGTCACAAGCGGGAAAGAATATTTTTTTGTAAATTAAATGGTGTGACGACAGAATCAGTCTAAAAGTTAACATATTGGTTAGGATTCTTCAAGTTTCCAGTTTTCAATTCGATTGGTAGTATTTTATATGAATGTTTCTGAAATGAAGCAAAGTCTAAAAAAAATGCTGGTACACCTAAAAAGTACTTGTGGGGGAAGTTTTCAATATGAGAAGCATCCAAATTGTAATTTTATATGTGTGTGTTTTGTGTGTGTGCGCGCGCGCGTACTAAATGCACTTTTTAACAACAAAATAATAACAGGAATGAAATAATAATAATAAAAAAATCATGATGTGTTCAATGTTAAGATTAATAGTTATAATAAATAATGCACATAATTAACTAAATTAAATAATTATAATGTAATATGATATAATAATTACAATTCATTATATTTAATTGTAATTAATCTAATTAATAATATCAAGAACAATATAAAAATATGTGGGACTTAGGCATAGAGAATTTGATCAGGCTAACTAACAGGTAAACAGGTATCAGTAAGAAGACTGTCATTAGTACTACCTAATAAACATCAGTTTTATTTTTAACTATCGCACAACCTCATATGACATTATACAATGAAGTAAAACTTAAAGCAAAGTTTATATTATATGCTAATTCTAACTTATATTTCTAATTTGCTGAATCTTAAAGACAGAGTTATCCTACTAATTTCAGCCATACAGGAAAGTAGTGTGGTCACACGCGCTACACCAGTGTGCTTCATCCACCCATTTGATCTTCAAACATCCACTTTTACATTCTGAGTCTATAACGTTCCGGGCTACGTTATAAATCCAGGGATCCCGTGATAATTGACACTAGCCAATTATACAGGCTGCCTACGTTGTAACAAACTGAAAATCAAGACAACACTTAGAACAATAATAATCACTCTAATTAAAGGACACAAGGGAAGGTAATTTAACTGATTTACGCACTCACTTCAATATGTAACAAGATGACATCTCTTTATTAACAAATGATATATATATATATATAGATCCCATTACATAAAAATTTTCTCATACTGAAATAGCTAAAAGGGGTTTTCTGTCAAACAAACGATCAAACAGATCATGTATTTTACCTCGGATCCGAGTCTCTTTAAATCTAGTAAAGACGTCTAAAATTTACTTTACTTATCAAGAAGGTTACATTGTTACATGAACACCATTTGAAGAATGGTATTATTTAGTTAAGGGATTAAAAGTTATATCTCAAGAGTAATGTTACAACGTATGATTTTAGAAATTACTGGTTACATTTTTCTAAAACTTAATGCTCAGAGATTGTCTTTTTAAAGGTCTTTGACATGTATGAAAACTTATATTTTAAATGTACATAATTCTCGGTAGACGAGCTACCTAGTCACCTCTAAGATACGCTTTTTCTCTCCGTGTCCTGGGGCGTGAATCTTCGGTACTCTGTTAGTCGGAGTAGTCATCTGGGTAGTGTTTCCGGTGAAAGTCCTCTGGGTATATTAACGAGGAGATGGATGTTATGGTGCGTGAAGTCGTGCTGATCCTCGACGGTTCTGGTAAGTGTTGTTTAGGTGGTAGTCGTCCCTATCTGCAGCTGTGCACGTCACATATTTACTGGCACCGTAGTACTGGAGTTTGCGTCTTCTTTTTACATTAATATCTGAATTACATTACTCGAACACCATTCGAGAGTTCGTTTTTTAATTAACTTGAGACATCACCTTATATACTAATTCTTTTTACATTATCACACTTTCTAACAAATTCCTCACTACATCTTCAATATATAACTAGCTCTCCACGCTTTTAGTGGAAGCTAACACTCAATTAAAAACCAAAAAGAATAACAAAACATTTTATGAAGAGCCCTCGCTCGGAGGTGTTTACAGTCTGAAAGCCGCATCGTTACTCTTGCATTGTTACAACAGGTAGATTGCAACGACGCGGAGTGAGTACTCCACCATAATATAGTTCCAACTCTTTATTAATAATACATTCTTATAGTATGACAAAATAAACTATCTAGACTTATCTTGTTTACAGGGATTATTATAACTACTACTTGTGACTTTAAATTATTAATTATTTACATTACGATTTACAGATATTTCTAATTTACTGCCGGTTCGGTATGCACGTTGTGTCCGGAATAGACAGGTCAACGCATGATAAATTTACTAAAGGGTTAACTGTATTATTCTTAACTTTTACATTCAGATTTTAATTACTTATTTAGTTAGATTTTCTTAATTTAATTTCCATTACTATTATGAGTTAGTTCAGGGGTATTTGGTTTAATCGTGCGATTTAAAGTACTTACTTACTTTCCGTTTTTTTTATATTTTTATTATTAATTTTTTTTTATTTATTTACCATTTAAGTCGTCACATACTCCGCCGTTTAAAATCGACATGGGGGAATTTTAATAAGGAAAATTGAAAGTGGGGTACTGGGAGTATGCTTGCCGTTACTGTATGGAATTTCTCTCCTCCTTTTCCCTTTTTCTTTCACTTAGTTATTGGCATGTGTTATACACATTTATTTCTTCTGAGTATAAAACAATATACATATATATATATATATATATATTCTTACAAACTACTTTTTTTTTTACATAAAATTCACACTTAATGACTACATTTAAAACACAAAACTTCTTCTTATTTCTATTATTTAAATCTTCTACCGTTTTTTTCTTTCTTTGGGTTTTGGTTACTCTCTTCATAGAGTTACTTTCTAAATAATTTGTCATTTAGTGGTCAGCTAGTGGTCAGTTAGTGGTCAGCTGACTACTCATTTTGCTCATCTTTCGCTGAACAGGATCTAAGGTTGATCAGGCCTCATTCCCAATTCTGCGATTAACACTTAGCATGGTTACTGAGGTACAAGATAACTTGTCTACCTAGTATTACCTTTTTTATTTTTGGCGATGCTATTTCCTCTTTTCTTTTTTATACAATTTTACCTGCGAAATATGTGTTCTTCGTACATATTCTCGAGTCGCAGGTTCGTACAGGGCTACGGTAACTGGGGTTAAGTACTCCTGGATTTGGTAAGGACCACACCATCCATATGATAGTTTAGAGGTGGTCTTATCAATTGCACTACTAGTCGGGTGTGTCTTGTACATTACTAAGTCACCGACTTGGTACCTAACTAAATTGTTATTGTTATGAACATTTCTCTCGTGGTATTTTCGGGATTTTTCTAAGTTCGCTCTTAAATTTGAGCGAGCTTTATTCCAGATTTGTTTAATCTGCTTATCCAATATCCAATATTTGCGGAGGTAGCAAGTCATGTATTTTCCATTTTGTGGGCAAGGGATGGTTTGGTTTGTATTTATACAGTAACTTAAATGGGGTAGACTTATGTCCTTCGTGATAAGCTAAATTAAAGGCGTATTGTATCCAGGATAGGTTCTGGTCCCAAGACGTATGATCTTTCGCATGGTAGGCGATTAATGCAGATTTGAGGTTTCGCAGATACCTTTCAGCAATATTGCCTTGCGGTCGACACTCCGTCGTGGTAATATGGTCTATTCCTAACTTGAAACACATATTCCTAAATTCCTTCGCTTTAAATTGGGGTCCGTTATCTGACACTATACGTACAGGTGTACCATAATCTTTAAATAATCTCTCCTGTAATATTTTTACAGTCGTCGACGCTAACGCTCGCCGCATGGGATACATCCAAACAAATTTGGTGAACGAATCTACACATATGAGTAGCATAGTATTACCTGATTTAGATCGTGGGTAGGGACCTGAAAAGTCTAAATAAAGTTTAGAGAAAGGGGTAGTAGGGATTTCTGAAATTAATTGGCTTACCTGACTTTTTCTTGCCGGTTTACTGAGCGTGCATAAATTACACTTTTTTACGAAACTAGCTATTTCGCTGTTCATATTGTTCCAATGATATTCCTTACGAATGCGATGTATTGTTTTATTGATTCCCATATGGGCTCCAATGGTGGATGAATGGAAGTACTCCATCAGCATGGGCTTAATTACATCAGCGGCGATTATCCTTAATTCCTTTCCATTTCCTATTTTGTGGCATAGTGTTCTTTTACTTAATACATATTTCTCTAATTTAATTCCTTGCTCAAGTTGTTCTATAATCGGTTTAAGAACAGGGTCTTGTTGTTGATATTGAGCAATGTTGGTAAACGCAAGGGGGAATTCAGTAATTACGGTGTTAACAATGGGTGTTTCCAGACTCTCCTTGGTTTCGGGAGTATTAGTGGGCGACTGGAACGTACGGGACAGGGTATCAGCGACTACGTTTTGTGTACCCTTAATATGCTGCACTTTGAAGTTGTAACAGTTTAACCTCAATACCCATCTTCCAATACGTCCTAACTGTTTAGGGTGATTCAGTAACCAAGATAATGCTTGATTATCGATTTCCAAAAGGAATTCTTTATGTTCTAGAAAGGGTGTAAACTTCTCAAACGCAAAAACAATGGCTAAACATTCCAATTCATATGCGGAATATTTTTTTTCTTGGTCATTCAATGTTCGTGAAGCATAACTAATCGGTAGTCTACTGTTTTCTATTTCCTGATAGATGACTGCACCTAAAGCTACACTTGAACTGTCGGTCTGAACTACGAAAGGTTTCCTAAAATCGGCTAGTTGTAATACTGGGGGAGATATAATGCTTTCTTTTAGTCGTTCGAACGCATTTTGGTGTTGTGCAGTCCATTCAAATTTCGCTCCCTTCTTTCTTAAGGCATTCAGCGGTGCTGCTATTTCGGCAAGATGGGGAATATACTTGTGGAAATAATTTACCATTCCCAAAAATCGGGCTATACCTTTTGCATCTCGCGGGGGTAAAAATTCTCTGATTGCACGGGTTCGTTCGGGGTCTATGCTTACCTTTACGTTGGCTTTCACGATGTGACCTAAAAATGAAAATTGTGGGACTGCAAAATTTACCTTTTTGGGGTTAATTGTTAATCCTGCTTTTTGTAATCGAGATAACACTTCACGTAGATGTTTAAGATGTTGTTCCATCGATTCGCTATAGATTACGATGTCGTCCAGGTAGTGATACACATACACTATTTAAATTTAATATCATGAAATATTCTTTCTAATAGTCTACTACATACGGAACTTCCTTGAGATATTCCAAAGGGTACTCTAGTAAATTGGTACAGGTTGAAAGGAACAGCAAACGCGGTTAGACGTTTGGATTCCTCCGAAAGGGGTATTTTGGTGAAATGCTTGATTTAGATCCATTACCGTAAAGACTTTCGCTTTTGTGAAGTAATGAAAAGCACTATGGATGTCTGGAAGCGGGATAGATACAAATTCTATTCGTTTGTTTAATTGCCGGTAGTCCACAACTAGTCTATGTTTGTCGTGACCTTTTGGTATTAAAAAGGAGGGTGATGAATACCGAGACGTAGAGGGTTCAATGACTCCTTGTTCTAACAACTTGTTGATATGGTTCCTCATCACTTCCATCTTGGGAGGCGACAACTTGTATGGGGGTAGGCGTATTACTTTGTGATCGCTCAGATTGATCTTATATTCTATTAGCTTCGTAAGTCCTAGCTTAGGTGTAAGAACGGTGGAAAATTCTTTTATTAATTTCTGCATTCTCAGCCTATCTCTATTTCCTAGATGAGATAATTCAGACTCTTGGTGTACTATGTGTGCAGTCGATGCTCGAGTACTTTCTTGTTCGTCAGTTTTACAATCAAAATTATACTTCCGTGTACGGTCGAATCTAAAATAATATTTCTGCTCGTGGATGTCAAGAATTATTCCCGTTTTACTTATGAAGTCTGCTCCCAATATTAAGTCGGGTCCTAAATCATTACATACTAACATTGTAAAAAACCACGTTAGATTCTTGATTTTTACTTTAATGGTGATGCTAAGTTTTATCACTATATTCTGTTTATTGGCTGTAGCACATTTTATATTCACAGCTTGACTGCGTTTCACTAGGTTGTGTTCGAATAATTTATCTGCTAACTTTTGACTGATTAAGGTTCTAGTAGATCCCGAATCGATTAATGCGATGGTGGAGGTAACACCTAGGTCAATTTGTATTAAGGGCAATAGACTTTTAGTCCAATCACATTTAGTTATCGCGTTACATTTTTCAATAAACTTTCTAACATAGGGATCTATTTCTCTAGTGTTTCTTTTCCTTCCTTTTTTTTTATATGGTCGTACATTTCTTTGGGTTTACCGGATCTCAAGTTGCTGCGGAAGACACAGGATTTCGGGTCTCCCTGCCTTACATGTTTTTTGGATTAGGGTGTTTACGTTCGTATTGCTTGTTGTTACAGTTTCTACTTATGTGTCCATACTTACCGCAGTTATAACACATATTCTTATTACGAGGAGGGTACCTTGCTTCCGTTTTACGTTGTGTTTCATTTGATTTACCAGGGCTGTGCAAATTGTGCGGTCTATTGAATACTCGCCTTTCACGCTGGGTTGTCACATCGGGCACTAGGGCTTGCAATTCATTTTTGTATTCGCTTCGGTTGATTTCATCGCATGTCTGTTCTGATCTGAGTACCATACATTCGAAGAGTGGATACTGCATTGTTCTAGATCCGCAAAGGTGTTGGGTCGATTTATCAACGTTAAACGAGCTCTTTCTTCTGGAGACAATCCTACTAAAATGGTGTCGACCACCTGTCTCTCATTCCAATCTACTTGCAGTAGTCGAGAGGACTCCCTGATGTCTGAGATGTAATGGGCCAATCTCTCGTGATTTCCTTGTACTCGTAGTACGCTCTTTCTCATAAGTTCCTCATAAATGCCGGTGGGAATCAAATATTTTATTATTGTGGTATGCAGTTCTTCTACTGGAAGGGTAGAGCTTAATGATTCTAGCACACGATTCTTTAACGGGGGTTTACATTTAGGTAGGAGGACTTGCAAAATTTGCCAGTCATTTAGCTGCTGTAGATCCTTTATCTGCAGGAGATATTAGATGAAATTCAGTAGTTTAGTGACATTTAAACCATCAGTGTATGGAATTTCAGCTAAGAGTTTTTCTACGGGATGAGTGATTTTTCCATAGAGGTCTGCGTTATAATTTACGTGTGGCATCACTTTAGGAGGACCAGATGATGCGTTCGGGGTTGTCAATTCGTACATTCCGGGGCGAATCTGGAAACCACTGGGAGGAGGGGCTTCAAATATAGTCGGGGCAATTAAATCTTTATTTGGATATTGCTCTCGAGTAGGTTGTATTTGCGATACGGCGGGTGAGTCCCGATCCGTGTTGGGTGGAGGGTGTTCTAACGTAGGGGATTGAACTGGGGAGATGTGTAGTTTCTTCAAGGACTTCTCAATTTCATCCATTCGGAACGAGTCAGATTTTCTTCGTAATTCATTGATAATAGTGGGTAATTGACGTAAAGCTTCATCTGCAAAACTTTGGACTTCAGGAGGTATTTCCGTAAGGTTAGGCCAGTTCAACAAATTTTTTATTCGCCGGGTTAAATGTTCTATCCTTTGAGTTGTCCGCAATATTACCGCAGGAGATTTCTCGCTTGGAGGGTTTGGGACAATAAAGACAACTCACTATACTTGGTATTACACGTTTCTCTCTCGCTCTCATAATCGAGTCCGCTTAGGTTGCTTAATTGCGCGGGTGTATCAAATCCACTTTCGCGTATAGACTTGCGCAATTCCGCGACTGTTACATTCGCATGGGGTAAACCACGTAAAAGAGCTTCATAAGACAGCTCGTCCTTTAATAGTAAATCTGGATTAAATTGTGCCATTTTTACCTTATATCTAATACTAAAATTTATTTAAAATTTATTTTACTACACTATATACTTATTACATAGACAATTTAATTCATGGTTAAAGCATTTGCATTGTTCGTAAGAGAATAACCTTTCTTCTCAGAGAAAGACAAAAATTCCACACAGACGTCATTTCTTTGCAAACGATGGCATACTTATTGTTTGTGTGGGAACGCGAGAAATACACTTGGGGTGAGGGATGTTATTGTTCTATATAACAATAGCTGACGGCTATCTTTATCGACTGGTTTCAACTGGCTCCAACACGGGGGTGAGTGCGAGGCAATGATACACGTTTTACACAAGTTACAGCCCGTAATAAGCTGAGTTTAGTTATTAAATGTTTTACGTTCTAATTTTAATTTCTGTAATTCTATCTACCTTTTTTTTGTACTTCTCTCTCTAGTAGCAAAATTAAACTTACGAATTTATTTACACGTAATTAACCTGGTCTAATTTAGTCAATAGTTTATATGTTTCACCGTGACAACAGACATACAACTTACATTCTATGCAGGCATATTCAGGAAACTACAGGTCTTGAATTGTCGCAATATAAACCTGTTAAAGACTGAACAGTTTGACAAGCACTAAAATTCATGTAGGTACTTGCATTGGTGTAATACAATGATAGTTTGTATTATTTTCGCGTACGTTAAATAAATTATACACAAGTTCGTACGTAATCTTACACAAAATAAATTCACAATGGCAAATTAATAGTGTCGCTATTTCTCTTTCATGCAACTTACCCTTTTTGGGGTGACATGAAATACATTAACTGAGTGCATAGATCAGCAGAGAGTTATCTATTTTTCTTTTACTACGTAACAATTATTTCACACGAAAGCAGAGTGCCGCAGTTCTATATGTGACACTCTGTACAGTACACGATCAATTTTTTGTACAAAGCAGAGTGGCGCAAGTTTATAACGTTCCGGGCTACGTTATAAATCCAGGGATCCCGTGATAATTGACACTAGCCAATTATACAGGCTGCCTACGTTGTAACAAACTGAAAATCAACACAACACTTAGAACAATAATAATCACTCTAATTAAAGGACTCAAGGGAAGGTAATTTAACTGATTTACGCACTCACTTCAATATGTAACAAGATGACATCTCTTTATTAACAAATGATATATATATATAGATCCCATTACATAAAAATTTTCTCATACTGAAATAGCTAAAAGGGGTTTTCTGTCAAACAAACGATCAAACAGATCATGTATTTTACCTCGGATCCGAGTCTCTTTAAATCTAGTAAAGACGTCTAAAATTTACTTTACTTATCAAGAAGGTTACATTGTTACATGAACACCATTTGAAGAATGGTATTATTCAGTTAAGGGATTAAAAGTTATATCTCAAGAGTAATGTTACAACGTATGATTTTAGAAATTACTGGTTACATTTTTCTAAAACTTAATGCTCAGAGATTGTCTTTTTAAAGGTCTTTGACATGTATGAAAACTTATATTTTAAATGTACATAATTCTCGGTAGACGAGCTACCTAGTCACCTCTTAGATACGCTTTTTCTCTCCGTGTCCTGGGGCGTGAATCTTCGGTACTCTGTTAGTCGGAGTAGTCATCTGGGTAGTGTTTCCGGTGAAAGTCCTCTGGGTGTATTAACGAGGAGATGGATGTTATGGTGCGTGAAGTCGTGCTGATCCTCGACGGTTCTGGTAAGTGTTGTTTAGGTGGTAGTCGCCCTATCTGCAGCTGTGCACGTCACATATTTACTGGCACCGTAGTACTGGAGTTTGCGTCTTCTTTTTACATTAATATCTGAATTACATTACTCGAACACCATTCGAGAGTTCGTTTTTTAATTAACTTGAGACATCACCTTATATACTAATTCTTTTTACATTATCACACTTTCTAACAAATTCCTCACTACATCTTCAATATATAACTAGCTCTCCACGCTTTTAGTGGAAGCTAACACTCAATTAAAATTCAAAAAGGATAACAAAACATTTTATGAAGAGCCCTCGCTCGGAGGTGTTTACAGTCTGAAAGCCGCACCGTTACTCTTGCATTGTTACAACAGGTAGATTGCAACGACGCGGAGTGAGTACTCCACCATAGTATAGTTCCAACTCTTTATTAATAATACATTCTTATAGTATGACAAAATAAACTATCTAGACTTATCTTGTTTACAGGGATTATGATAACTACTACTTGTGACTTTAAATTATTAATTATTTACATTACGATTTACAGATATTTCTAATTTACTGCCGGTTCGGTATGCACGTTGTGTCCGGAATAGACAGGTCAACGCATGATAAATTTACTAAAGGGTTAACTGTATTATTCTTAACTTTTACATTCAGATTTTAATTACTTATTTAGTTAGATTTTCTTAATTTAATTTCCATTACTATTATGAGTTAGTTCAGGGGTATTTGGTTTAATCGTGCGATTTAAAGTACTTACTTACTTTCCGATTTTTTAATATTTTTATTATTAATTTTTTTTTATTTATTTACCATTTAAGTCGTTACATACTCCGCCGTTTAAAATCGACATGGGGGAATTTTAATAAGGAAAATTGAAAGTGGGGTACTGGGAGAATGCTTGCCATTACTGTGTGGAATTTCTCTCCTCCTTTTCCCTTTTTCTTTCACTTAGTTATTGGCATGTGTTATACACATTTATTTCTTCTGAGTATAAAACAATATACATATTGTAGCATGACAGATAATCCACATAAATAAATTACTCAATGATCATGAATAAAGCTCTAATATATGGAATATCCAGATGAGAATCAATTAAAAGGCACTATTAATTAATATACTCACAAGAAAAATTAAAATAAAGAAAAAAATCTGCAAATAATATATATACTACAAATTTAAAAACTCAGAAAACTAAAAATGTGAATAACAAAATTACCCAGGTAAGATAGAAGCAGGCAATTAAGATACCCCGACAAAGAAACCAGACCAGAAGAAACAAAAGCATACACAGCGAAATGGTACTGAAGAAAGAAGAAAGAAGAAAGAAAAAAAATATAAAATGAACAAGAATACTGAAGAAAGAAGAAAGAAGAATGACCAAAAATACTGAAGAAAGAAGAAAGAAGAATGACCAAAAGTATTGAAGAATAAGAAACCTGAGAAGACCCACTAGAAAAAAGGAAGTGAGACGACCCATATAAAATAGAAACCCCATAGGGAGAGAACCCAAAAACCCCAAAAATAAATGAATGTCCAAAGAGAAAGTATAACACCCCCAAAAAACCATATCACAATGTAAAACTGACAAAAACCAAAAGTGTTAATAGTATTAAATAACAGTGCATCCAAAAAGTTATTGTTTAGTTTGTATGAACAAATCTTCACAGTCCCCCCATGGTTGAATATTTCATGTTATGAAGCTAGAAAAGGACTAGTAATAATATTAATAAATCACCATGGACAAGTGTAAGTTATCGAATTATAACTGATAAACTTTAAAAAGGTGCATGAGTTGCAGTACAAAGTAATAAACTTTAAGTGTTTTGTGAACAGTATCTATTTTGATATGAAATAGTAATATTACTAATGAAAGGCTACTGAAGCTATATGAACATTCCATGGAATGAAATAAGAAACAGATAGCTAGTGTTATACTTAGAGAGGGGGAATAAATCTTTTAAATTGGGAAATACAGAGCAGACTGTTAATAATTAGTTTTAAGAAGTGTTAACCATTATATGGAACCAAGATGTTATGTTCCTGTTCCATATAATAATTAGACAGATAAGAATTACTAGTAAGAGATATTATTGTTATAAGCTGTTATTTTGTTGTCAATTTAAATTTGGAATACCCTATCTAAAGGTAGATATCATTCCCAATGTTATAAAATATTTTTAATTATGTTACTAGGTAATCAATACACATCAAAGGTATTATTCAAGGTACCAGTTTTGATAGAGATAGGTGTTATATTTTAATTGTACAATCAATAATCACTGTTATACCAGTCAAAGAACTAATTGTTAATACAGTATATAAGTATAAGAAGTCAGAGAAGGATATAAAATAACTACATTGGATAAAATTTGCAAATAGCAACACATCAAATCTAGGCCATGTAATGAATTTAAACTGCAGAATAATTAATAAATCTAGTCTTATAAGCCAGTTAAACTGACAATATTTATGCAAAATAAACTCAACATATAGTATACCATGTAAATAAGGCTTTCTAAAGATATGGTCATTATATAAGTAAAATTATTTATTTATCTAATAAAATTACCATTAAAAATGGAATAGACTAACTGACATTATCATAGGAGGAGTCATAGACAAATGAATTATATTTAAAAACCATCATTAATAAACTAAATTGCAATAAATTAAGTAAGAATAGACAATTATATCAATTTCAGATTTAATAGAATAATAATTATATTAGGGAAAATGGCTATTATTTGCTTAGACAACAGGAAGTATACTTTTAGGCCTACCTTCCAAAAATATAATTTTCTAATGAAACTTTGTAACACTAAATTAATTACTAGCAAAATAAGCAGAATAGAATAATGAAACCGAATATGTATTTAATATTTCGTACAGTTAACTAATAACGAAATTATTTTCTGAGCATAATGTATCAAAATAAAATGTATCGGAAGCTAAGATAATTTGAAACAATGTATAAGCTATATTAAATAGGCTAAGATTTTCAGGAGACGAAGGAAATCAGAACAGTTCATTATTATACGTTGACGAGTGCACTTAATGTGAATTTTTGCTAGAAATAACCTTTAATGGCGGTTACGTTATAAACCGAGTTCCGTGAAATTTTGTATAAAATTATTTTTAACTATTTTATTTATTGTGAAGTGGTGAAGTTAACCTATGAACAGTGTAACACCAATAAACTGAACCACATATAACTAATTAAATGAAATAACACTAATATCGCACCATATACAAACTGAAATTTCGAGGTTAAACCGACACACATAGACACAATGAGATATATCCAATAACAACATTTTACACCAAGTGAACTATTCCATCATACACCAGTGACATTTAAATATATCCAGGACGATCATATACAATTGCTGAGACCATTTACACGAAGAAAGGACATCTTTATTTCAACAAATACTTCGTAAATGTTAGAGGCTTCATCGCGCATGCGTCAGTCGGCCATTTTGATCCATTCTCACTGCTGTGAAAAAACGACATTTGGCTGAAATTGGTTTGAATAAAAATCATATATAAACTTTTATTATTTCTAATTATCATTGTATTGTTTAATATTAAGGCATTTTATAATTGTAAGTGTTATACTTTCCTGCCCATAACCTTCTCTGGCTATATCTTAAATAACCGTTTAAAGAACCATATTTTTATAATACTAATGTAAACTGTTTATATCGACCGGCCCTGAGTGAGTCGATACTGCATTATAACATCGATTTTAATCGAACAAATTCATTATTTTTATTAATAAACGTTCTGTTTTGGTAATTTGGAGTTGATTTTTATTATAAAAAGGCTTAACAGGTAAATTAATCAAGAAACCCAACTAACCGAAAGGCGGTATATACGAAACGACAACGTTTCAAGAAGAAGAAGAAGAGAGCCGTTTTTCGCCTAAACTTGGAGTTAACCAGATTGTCTTTTAAACAAATTTACTGAAAGTGACACTATTACCAAAATAAACACAATACCATCATAATTTTAATTACAACCAATAAACTCGATTTGTTCCTAAATTTTAAGAACTTAAATACTCAGAAAACATTTTTTTTCAGAAAATTTTTTATTTGAAATAAATTTTAAATTTATTTTTATTTTCAAATTGTTACAACAGCAATTCACACAGATTTTATTTTGTAACCACGAAGACCAGGAACGTTACCAAATCGACGTTTCCAAAGAGGAACATAATTACACATTCCTACATACATAAATTAATTTGAAATATTTTGTTTTATTACAAAATTGGCGTCCAACTAAAGGGCTGTAATTAGGGGTTGAAAGGCGGTAATTACTCGCCCAATTTCTAATTCAGTTTGGCAGCGGTTATCTAGCCAGGGAACAAGGGAAGATGCAGCGTCGTGCCACATCAAAGAAGAGAGCGGCGGAGGCCGAAAAAGAACTCAATATGGATGATAAGGAGGCGACCCCAGTGGAGGACGTGGAAAAGATATTAGAACGGGTGGAACATAAACAACCAGCACCGCCAGAGGAACAACCCGAAGTACCCACCCAAACAGGGGACGTCCATGTCCAAGACAAGGTAGTGGAAAAGTCTAGGACTACAGAAGGAAGTACAATGGACAAATTAATGGAAATGTTTATGCAAATGAGTAAGAAAATGGATGACGATAAGCAGTCCTTGAGAGAAGATTTGAAAAAGGACATGGAAGAAAACAGCAAGAAGATGGAAGAAAACTTGAACAAGAAAATGGATTCCACCAAAGAAGACTTGAACAAGAAAATGGATTCCACCGAGGAAAACTTGAACAAGAAAATGGATTCTACTACAGAAGAAAATAGTAAGGAAAGGAAAGAAGACCAACAGTCCTTGAAGGAAAATTTGAGTGATATAAATAAAAACATAGAGGAATTGAAGAAGGACAACCAAGCAACAAAGGAAGAATTGAGTAAAAAGATTGAAAACACCAATAAGAGAATAGAGGAAACCAGCAAGGAAATGAAGAAAGACAACCGATCTTTGAGCCAGAAAATTGATGAAACTAATCAGAAAATGGAGGAAAACAGCAAGAAGATGGAAGAAAAAATGGAGGAGAATAACAAGAAAATGGAAGATAAGATGGGTGAAAGGTTGGAAGAGTTAAGAGAGGATAACCAACTATTACGAGAAGAATTACGAGAAGTTAACCAAGAGAATTTAGACAAGTTAGACGAACGAATGGAGCTATTAAGAAAGGAGATGAACAAAGAACTCAAAGATAATAAGAAATCTATGACCAAAAGGCTGGAAGACGAAACCATAACTATAAATCAACAGATAAGAGAAGTTGATGGAAGATGTCGGCTGACGGAAGTGGAGGTACAAGAGTTCAAGGAAGTGGTGAATACCAAGGTCACAAATCTTGAAGAATCTAATCGCAAGAAGGCAGAAGAAAACCGAAAGGAAAGCCAGGAAGAACTCAGTAAGGTACGAACTCGAATTACGGAAAGATGTGATGGAATGGAGGAAGCGATGACTAACATCACTGGTCAAGTGAAACAGAACCAGGAGGACATGGAAGCAATTCGGAACCGACCAACCAGCTTTACTAATATGCCCATCAACGAGAACAGAGAATGGCTTAACTTCCGCCAATATAAAAGGAAGCCGATGGAGTTCTTGGCCCGTATCGAGGAATATATGGCCAAACATAGAAATAATCGATGGTCCACGAGAACTATTGGACGAATCATTCCGGGATATGACGGACAATTGGTGGATGGCGAACAGGAGCGAAATAAACGATTATCAGCAGTTTAAAAGTTTGTTCAAGTCCAAGTATTGGTCAGAGACCACCCAGAATTTAATAAGGGACAACATCTGCAATGGCCGATACAAAACCCAGTTTGGCAGTACCATGACTGCATACTTCCTTGGGAAGGTGTGCCTGGCCAAGCACCTGGAACCAGCCATACCAGAGGAATGCCCGGTAAACAAGCTTTCCTATCATTATGACGAAGAGGTCATAAGAGCTCGAAGAGGTAGCCAGATAAAGACCATACAGGCGATGACGGAGCTATTAGAAAATTATGAGAACGAAGAATATTACAGGCAGAGTAGAAGGAGAAATGAGCGGCCAGAAGTTCGAAATAATCCGTCATCGAACAATAATAGTCAACAGATCAACAGTGGGTACCAAGGAAACAGATATAATCCAAATTACCATCACCAGCACCCCACGAACGGTAACAATAACAACAATAACCACGGTAATACAAACCCGAACATTAACCGAAATAATAACGGGTTCTCCGGTAATCGAGGTAATTATTACCCGAATAATAATGTAAATAGCCAGAGAAACCCCAATCATACCAATAACACCGAGCGGTTTTACAATAACAATAGGGGTTACCCTAATAATAATAACAACAACAACAGGTTCTCCCGACCCCGGGTAAATTTTATACGGGCAGAAGGAAACAACCATCGCAGGTATAACCATCAACGGCGGAGCAGCGTACACGAGTACGAAGATCGACACAGAAGCCGAGAACGGGAAAACTCCAGTTATAATCCGCCAAGGCGAAGTACCAGCCTAGATGACCCGGAGCGGCATACAAATAGGGAACAAACCTACGAACCGAGAACTGAAAGGCTGGAACCTACTCAAGGTTTCCCCACTGATGCCTCTGTTCGTCCAATTAATAACCAGGATGAAGAGAATTTAAACGGGAGGAGGCAGTAATAAACAATAAGGACCTTTTGCTGCTTCTATCGCCTGGGTATATAAAAGAATTGCCAAGAGTAAATCATCACAATAAAATTACTATCATTCGATGTAATTATTTGAAAAATATTCGAAATGAATTACTGGAGGAGGATGACACTCGCCTCCCTATAATAAACAATGAAATAATTTATATTAATGCAGAAATCGAAGGAACATTCGCACAACTGATGATCGATACAGGTGCGAATGTATCTATAATTAACACTACAGAATTGGAGAGAATCCAAGGAAAATGTGGTAAGTTATTGCCAACCTTACCTATAAATAACATTGTATTAATCGGTGCCACTGGTCGCCAAAACAAGACAATCAGAAAACAAGTGTCATTGAATGTCATTAGTAAGGGTATAGCTATGAACATGGTCTTCCTAATTGCGGCAGGATTACCCTTCAACATATTAGTGGGATGTGATGTGCTGAGAAGGAACTCGGCTATTATCGATTTACGAATGGCGAAGGTATCACTTTTTACCGGAGATCTGACCTGGACGGCCGATTTAGTCGGTAGTGAGATAACACTTCCCAGCAGTATCCACCAGCAAATACGTAGCATTAATTATACTAATACTAACACCATTTCTAACACCATAGTATACGAAACTACGGACGAAGATTTATGGTCTCAGAAAATACAGGAGATAAGGGATTTCCGAAGCGGAATTAATAGAGAGAAATTACCTCTCTAAAAGTTATTGTTTAGTTTGTATGAACAAATCTTCACAGTCCCCCCATGGTTGAATATCATTCCCAATGTTATAAAATATTTTTAATTATGTTACTAGGTAATCAATACACATCAAAGGTATTATTCAAGGTACCAGTTTTGATAGAGATAGGTGTTATATTTTAATTGTACAATCAATAATCACTGTTATACCAGTCAAAGAACTAATTGTTAATAAAGTATATAAGTATAAGAAGTCAGAGAAGGATATAAAATAACTACATTGGTAAAAATTTTGCAAATAGCAACACATCAAATCTAGGCCATGTAATGAATTTAAACTGCAGAATAATTAATAAATCTAGTCTTATAAGCCAGTTAAACTGACAATATTTATGCAAAATAAACTCAACATATAGTATACCATGTAAATAAGGCTTTCTAAAGATATGGTCATTATATAAGTAAAATTATTTATTTATCTAATAAAATTACCATTAAAAATGGAATAGACTAACTGACATTATCATAGGAGGAGTCATAGACAAATGAATTATATTTAAAAACCATCATTAATAAACTAAATTGCAATAAATTAAGTAAGAATAGACAATTATATCAATTTCAGATTTAATAGAATAATAATTATATTAGGGAAAATGGCTATTATTTGCTTAGACAACAGGAAGTATACTTTTAGGCCTACCTTCCAAAAATATAATTTTCTAATGAAACTTTGTAACACTAAATTAATTACTAGCAAAATAAGCAGAATAGAATAATGAAACC
The DNA here is from genome assembly GCA_034769895.1 of Magicicada septendecula. NCBI lineage: Eukaryota > Metazoa > Arthropoda > Insecta > Hemiptera > Cicadidae > Magicicada > Magicicada septendecula. The sequence goes on along the minus strand of CM068374.1, from coordinate 137,075,230 downwards.
GAATATGTATTTAATATTTCGTACAGTTAACTAATAACGAAATTATTTTCTGAGCATAATGTATCAAAATAAAATGTATCGGAAGCTAAGATAATTTGAAACAATGTATAAGCTATATTAAATAGGCTAAGATTTTCAGGAGACGAAGGAAATCAGAACAGTTCATTATTATACGTTGACGAGTGCACTTAATGTGAATTTTTGCTAGAAATAACCTTTAATGGCGGTTACGTTATAAACCGAGTTCCGTGAAATTTTGTATAAAATTATTTTTAACTATTTTATTTATTGTGAAGTGGTGAAGTTAACCTATGAACAGTGTAACACCAATAAACTGAACCACATATAACTAATTAAATGAAATAACACTAATATCGCACCATATACAAACTGAAATTTCGAGGTTAAACCGACACACATAGACACAATGAGATATATCCAATAACAACATTTTACACCAAGTGAACTATTCCATCATACACCAGTGACATTTAAATATATCCAGGACGATCATATACAATTGCTGAGACCATTTACACGAAGAAAGGACATCTTTATTTCAACAAATACTTCGTAAATGTTAGAGGCTTCATCGCGCATGCGTCAGTCGGCCATTTTGATCCATTCTCACTGCTGTGAAAAAACGACATTTGGCTGAAATTGGTTTGAATAAAAATCATATATAAACTTTTATTATTTCTAATTATCATTGTATTGTTTAATATTAAGGCATTTTATAATTGTAAGTGTTATACTTTCCTGCCCATAACCTTCTCTGGCTATATCTTAAATAACCGTTTAAAGAACCATATTTTTATAATACTAATGTAAACTGTTTATATCGACCGGCCCTGAGTGAGTCGATACTGCATTATAACATCGATTTTAATCGAACAAATTCATTATTTTTATTAATAAACGTTCTGTTTTGGTAATTTGGAGTTGATTTTTATTATAAAAAGGCTTAACAGGTAAATTAATCAAGAAACCCAACTAACCGAAAGGCGGTATATACGAAACGACAACGTTTCAAGAAGAAGAAGAAGAAGAAGAGAGCCGTTTTTCGCCTAAACTTGGAGTTAACCAGATTGTCTTTTAAACAAATTTACTGAAAGTGACACTATTACCAAAATAAACACAATACCATCATAATTTTAATTACAACCAATAAACTCGATTTGTTCCTAAATTTTAAGAACTTAAATACTCAGAAAACATTTATTTCAGAAAATTTTTTATTTGAAATAAATTTTAAATTTATTTTTATTTTCAAATTGTTACAACAGCAATTCACACAGATTTTATTTTGTAACCACGAAGACCAGGAACGTTACCAAATCGACGTTTCCAAAGAGGAACATAATTACACATTCCTACATACATAAATTAATTTGAAATATTTTGTTTTATTACAATATATATATATATATATATATATTCTTACAAACTACTTTTTTTTACATAAAATTCACACTTAATGACTACATTTTAAAACACAAAACTTCTTCTTATTTCTATTATTTAAATCTACTACCGGTTTTTTTCTTTCTTTGGGTTTTGGTTACTCTCTTCATAGAGTTACTTTCTAAATAATTTGTCATTTAGTGGTCAGCTAGTGGTCAGTTAGTGGTCAGCTGACTACTCATTTTGCTCATCTTTCGCTGAACAGGATCTAAGGTTGATCAGGCCTCATTCCCAATTCTACGATTAACACTTAGCATGGTTACTGAGGTACAAGATAACTTGTCTACCTAGTATTACCTTTTTTATTTTTGGCGATGCTATTTCCTCTTTTCTTTTTTATACAATTTTACCTGCGAAATATGTGTTCTTCGTACATATTCTCGAGTCGCAGGTTCGTACAGGGCTACGGTAACTGGGGTTAAGTACTCCTGGATTTGGTAAGGACCACACCATCCATATGATAGTTTAGAGGTGGTCTTATCAATTGCACTACTAGTCGGGTGTGTCTTGTACATTACTAAGTCACCGACTTGGTACCTAACTAAATTGTTATTGTTATGAATATTTCTCTCGTGGTATTTTCGGGATTTTTCTAAGTTCGCTCTTAAATTTGAGCGAGCTTTATTCCAGATTTGTTTAATCTGCTTATCCAATATCCAATATTTGCGGAGGTAGCAAGTCATGTATTTTCCATTTTGTGGGCAAGGGATGGTTTGGTTTGTATTTATACAGTAACTTAAATGGGGTAGACTTATGTCCTTCGTGATAAGCTAAATTAAAGGCGTATTGTATCCAGGATAGGTTCTGGTCCCAAGACGTATGATCTTTCGCATGGTAGGCGATTAATGCAGATTTGAGGTTTCGCAGATACCTTTCAGCAATATTGCCTTGCGGTCAATACTCCGTCGCGGTAATATGGTCTATTCATAACTTGAAACACATATTCTTAAATTACTTCGCTTTAAATTGGGGTCCGTTATCTGACACTATACGTACAGGTGTACCATAATCTTTAAATAATCTCTCCTGTAATATTTTTACAGTCGTCGACGCTAACGCTCGCCGCATGGGATACATCCAAACAAATTTGGTGAACGAATCTACACATATGAGTAGCATAGTATTACCTGATTTAGATCGTGGGTAGGGACCTGAAAAGTCTAAATTAAGTTTAGAGAAAGGGGTAGTAGGGATTTCTGAAATTAATTGGCTTACCTGACTGTTTCTTGCCGGTTTACTGAGCGCGCATAAATTACACTTTTTTACGAAACTAGCTATTTCGCTGTTCATATTGTTCCAATGATATTTCTTACGAATGCGATGTATTGTTTTATTGATTCCCATATGGGCTCCAATGGTGGATGAATGGAAGTACTCCATCAGCATGGACTTAATTACATCAGGGGCGATTATCCTTAATTCCTTTCCATTTCCTATTTTGTGGAATCGTATTCTTTTACTTAATACATATTTCTCTAATTTAATTCCTTCCTCAAGTTGTTCTTTAATCGGTTTAAGAACAGGGTCTTGTTGTTGATATCGAGCAATATTGGTAAACGCAAGGGGGAATTCAGTAATTACGGTGTTAACAATGGGTGTTTCCAGACTCTCCTTATTTTCGGGAGTATTAGTGGGCGACTGGAACATACGGGACAGTGTATCAGCGACTATGTTTTGTGTACCTTTAATATGCTGCACTTTGAAGTTGTAACAGTTTAACCTCAATACCCATCTTCCAATACGTCCTAACTGTTTAGGGTGATTCAGTAACCAAGATAATGCTTGATTATCGGTTTCCAAAAGGAATTCTTTATGTTCTAGAAAGGGTTTAAACTTCTCAAACGCAAAAACAATGGCTAAACATTCCAATTCATATGCGGAATATTTTTTTTCTTGGTCATTCAATGTTCGTGAAGCATAACTAATCGGTAGTCTACTGTTTTCTATTTCCTGATAGATGACTGCACCTAAAGCTACACTTGAACTGTCGGTCTGAACTACGAAAGGTTTCTTAAAATCGGCTAGTTGTAATACTGGGGGAGATATAATGCTTTCTTTTAGTCGTTCGAACGCATTTTGGTGTTGTGCAGTCCATTCAAATTTCGCTCCCTTCTTTCTTAAGGCATTCAGCGGTGCTGCTATTTCGGCAAGATGGGGAATATACTTGTGGAAATAATTTACCATTCCCAAAAATCGGGCTATACCTTTTGCATCTCGCGGGGGTAAAAATTCTCTGATTGCACGGGTTCGTTCGGGGTCTATGCTTACCTTTCCGTTGGCTTTCACGATGTGACCTAAAAATGAAAATTGTGGGACTGCAAAATTTACCTTTTTGGGGTTAATTGTTAATCCTGCTTTTTGTAATCGAGATAACACTTCACGTAGATGTTTAAGATGTTGTTCCATCGATTCGCTATAGATTACGATGTCGTCCAGGTAGTGATACACATACACTATTTAAATTTAATATCATGAAATATTCTTTCTAATAGTCTACTACATACGGAACTTCCTTGAGATATTCCAAAGGGTACTCTAGTAAATTGGTACAGGTTAAAAGGAACAGCAAACGCGGTTAGACGTTTGGATTCCTCCGAAAGGGGTATTTGGTGAAATGCTTGATTTAGATCCATTACCGTAAAGCTTTCGCTTTTGTGAAGTAATGAAAAGCACTATGGATGTCTGGAAGCGGGATAGATTCAAATTCTATTCGTTTGTTTAATTGCCGGTAGTCCACAACTAGTCTATGTTTGTCGTGACCTTTTGGTACTAAAAAGGAGGGTGATGAATACGGAGACGTAGAGGGTTCAGTGACTCCTTGTTCTAACAACTTGTTGATATGGTTCCTCATCACTTCCATCTTGGGAGGCGACAACTTGTATGGGGGTAGGCGTATTACTTTGTGATCGCTCAGATTGATCTTATATTCTATTAGCTTCGTAAGTCCTAGCTTAGGTGTAAGAACGGTGGAAAATTCTTTTATTAATTTCTGCATTCTCAGCCTATCTCTATTTCCTAGATGAGATAATTCAGACTCTTGGTGTACTATGTGTGCAGTCGATGATCGAGTACTTTCTTGTTCGTCAGTTTTACAATCAAAATTATACTTCCGTGTACGGTCGAATCTAAAATAATATTTCTGCTCGTGGATGTCAAGAATTATTCCCGTTTTACTTATGAAGTCTGCTCCCAATATTAAGTCGGGTCCTAAATCATTACATACTAACATTGTAAAAAACCACGTTAGATTCTTGATTTTTACTTTAATGGTGACGCTAAGTTTTATCACTATATTCTGTTTATTGGCTGTAGCACATTTTATATTCACAGCTTGACTGCGTTTCACTAGGTTGTGTTCGAATAATTTATCTGCTAACTTTTGACTGATTAAGGTTCTAGTAGATCCCGAATCGATTAATGCGATGGTGGAGGTAACACCTAGGTCAATTTGTATTAAGGGCAATAGACTTTTAGTCCAATCACATTTAGTTATCGCGTTACATTTTTCAATAAACTTTCTAACATAGGGATCTATTTCTCTAGTGTTTCTTTTCCTTCCTTTTTTTTTTATATGGTCGTACATTTCTTTGGGTTTACCGGATCTCAAGTTGCTGCGGAAGACACAGGATTTCGGGTCTCCCTGCCTTACATGTTTTTTGGATTAGGGTGTTTACGTTCGTATTGCTTGTTGTTACAGTTTCTACTTATGTGTCCATACTTACCGCAGTTATAACACATATTCTTATTACGAGGAGGGTACCTTGCTTCCGTTTTACGTTGTGTTTCATTTGATTTACCAGGGCTGTGCAAATTGTGCGGTCTATTGAATACTCGCCTTTCACGCTGGGTTGTCACATCGGGCACTAGGGCTTGCAATTCATTTTTGTATTCGCTTCGGTTGATTTCATCGCATGTCTGTTCTGATCTGAGTACCATACATTCGAAGAGTGGATACTGCATTGCTCAAGATCCGCAAAGGTGTTGGGTCGATTTATCAACGCTAAACGAGCTCTTTCTTCTGGAGACAATCCTACTAAAATGGTGTCGACCACCTGTCTCTCATTCCAATCTACTTGCAGTAGTCGAGAGGACTCCCTGATGTCTGAGATGTAATGGGCCAATCTCTCGTGATTTCCTTGTACTCGTAGTACGCTCTTTCTCATAAGTTCCTCATAAATGCCGGTGGGAATAAAATATTTTATTATTGTGGTATGCAGTTCTTCTACTGGAAGGGTAGAGCTTAATGATTCTAGCACACGATTCTTTAACGGGGATTTACATTTAGGTAGGAGGATTTGCAAAATTTGCCAGTCATTTAGCTGCTGTAGATCCTTTATCTGCAGGAGATATTTGATGAAATTCAGTAGTTTAGTGACATTTAAACCATCAGTGTATGGAATTTCAGCTAAGAGTTTTTCTACGGGATGAGTGATTTTTCCATAGAGGTCTGCGTTATAATTTACGTGTGGCATCACTTTAGGAGGACCAGATGATGCGTTCGGGGTTGTCAATTCGTACATTCCGGGGCGAATCTGGAAACCACTGGGAGGAGGGGCTTCAAATATAGTCGGGGCAATTAAATCTTTATTTGGGTATTGCTCTCGAGTAGGTTGTATTACGGATACGGCGGGTGAGTCCCGATCCGTGTTGAGTGGAGGGTGTTCTAACGTAGGGGATTGAACTGGGGAGATGTGTAGTTTCTTCAAGGACTTCTCAATTTCATCCATTCGGAACGAGTCAGATTTTCTTCGTAATTCATTGATAATAGTGGGTAATTGACGTAAAGCTTCATCTGCAAAACTTTGGACTTCAGGAGGTATTTCCGTAAGGTTAGGCCAGTTCAACAAATTTTTTATTCGCCGGGTTAAATGTTCTATCCTTTGAGTTGTCCGCAATATTACCGCAGGAGATTTCTCGCTTGGAGGGTTTGGGACAATAAAGTCAACTCACTATACTTGGCATTACACGTTTCTCTCTCGCTCTCATAATCGAGTCCGCTTAGGTTGCTTAATTGCGCGGGTGTATCAAATCCACTTTCGCGTATAGACTTGCGCATTTCCGCGACTGTTACATTCGCATGGGGTAAACCACGTAAAAGAGCTTCATAAGACAGCTCGTCCTTTAATAGTAAATCTGGATTAAATTGTGCCATTTTTACCTTATATCTAATACAAAATTTATTTAAAATTTATTTTACTACACTATACACTTATTACATAGACAATTTAATTCATGGTTAAAGCATTTGCATTGTTCGTAAGAGAATAACCTCTCTTCTCAGAGAAAGACAAAAATTTCACACAGACGTCATTTCTTTGTAAACAATGGCATACTTGTTTTTTGTGTGGGAACGCGAGAAATACACTTGGGGTGAGGGATGTTATTGTTCTATATAACAATAGCTGACGGCTATCTTTATCGACTGGTTTCAACTGGCTCCAACACGGGGGTGAGTGCGAGGCAATGATACACGTTTTACACAAGTTACAGCCCGTAATAAGCTGAGTTTAGTTATTAAATGTTTTACGTTCTAATTTTAATTTCTGTAATTCTATCTACCTTTTTTTTTGTACTTCTCTCTCTAGTAGCAAAATTAAACTTACGAATTTATTTACACGCAATTAACCTGGTCTAATTTAGTCAATAGTTTATATGTTTCACCGTGACAACAGACATACAACTTACATTCTATGCAGGCATATTCAGGAAACTACAGGTCTTGAATTGTCGCAATATAAACCTGTTAAAGACTGAACAGTTTGACAAGCACTAAAATTCATGTAGGTACTTGCATTGGTGTAATACAATGATAGTTTGTATTATTTTCGCGTACGTTAAATAAATTATACACAAGTTCGTACGTAATCTTACACAAAATAAATTCACAATGGCAAATTAATACTGTCGCTATTTTTCTTTCATGCAACTTACCCTTTTTGGGGTGACATGAAATACATTAACTGAGTGCATAGATCAGCAGAGAGTTATCTATTTTTCTTTTACTACGTAACAATTATTTCACACGAAAGCAGAGTGCCGCAATTCTATATGTGACACTCTGTACAGTACACGATCAATTCTTTTGTTCAAAGCAGAGTGGCGCAAGTTTATAACGTTCCGGGCTACGTTATAAATCCAGGGAACCCGTGATAATTGACACTAGTCAATTATACAGGCTGCCTACGTTACAACAAACTGAAAATCAACACAACACTTAGAACAATAATAATCACTCTAATTATAGGACACAAGGGAAGGTAATTTAACTGATTTACGCACTCACTTCAATATGTAACAAGATGACATCTCTTTATTAACAAATGATATATATATAGATCCCATTACATAAAAATTTTCTCATACTGAAATAGCTAAAAGGGGTTTTCTGTCAAACAAACGATCAAACAGATCATGTATTTTACCTCGGATCCGAGTCTCTTTAAATCTAGTAAAGACGTCTAAAATTTACTTTACTTATCAAGAAGGTTACATTGTTACATGAACACCATTTGAAGAATGGTATTATTCAGTTAAGGGATTAAAAGTTATATCTCAAGAGTAATGTTACAACGTATGATTTTAGAAATTACTGGTTACATTTTTCTAAAACTTAATGCTCAGAGATTGTCTTTTTAAAGGTCTTTGACATGTATGAAAACTTATATTTTAAATGTACATAATTCTCGGTAGACGAGCTACCGAGTCACCTCTTAGATACGCTTTTTCTCTCCGTGTCCTGGGGCGTGAATCTTCGGTGCTCTGTTAGTCGGAGTAGTCATCTGGGTAGTGTTTCCGGTGAAAGTCCTCTGGGTGTATTAACGAGGAGATGGATGTTATGGTGCGTGAAGTCGTGCTGATCCTCGACGGTTCTGGTAAGTGTTGTTTAGGTGGTAGTCGTCCCTATCTGCAGCTGTGCACATCACATATTTACTGGCACCGTAGTACTGGAGTTTGCGTCTTCTTTTTACATTAATATCTGAATTACATTACTCGAACACCATTCGAGAGTTCGTTTTTTAATTAACTTGAGACATCACCTTATATACTAATTCTTTTTACATTATTACACTTTCTAACAAATTCCTCACTACATCTTCAATATATAACTAGCTCTCCACGCTTTTAGTGGAAGCTAACACTCAATTAAAAATCAAAAAGAATAACAAAACATTTTATGAAGAGCCCTCGCTCGGAGGTGTTTACAGTCTGAAAGCCGCATCGTTACTCTTGCATTGTTACAACAGGTAGATTGCAACGACGCGGTGTGAGTACTCCACCATAATATAGTTCCAACTCTTTATTAATAATACATTCTTATAGTATGACAAAATAAACTATCTAGACTTATCTTGTTTACAGGGATTATCATAACTACTACTTGTGACTTTAAATTATTAATTATTTACATTACGATTTACAGATATTTCTAATTTACTGCCGGTTCGGTATGCACGTTGTGTCCGGAATAGACAGGTCAACGCATGATAAATTTACTAAAGGGTTAACTGTATTATTCTTAACTTTTACATTCAGATTTTAATTACTTATTTAGTTAGATTTTCTTAATTTAATTTCCATTACTATTATGAGTTAGTTCAGGGGTATTTGGTTTAATCGTGCGATTTAAAGTACTTACTTACTTTCCGTTTTTTTATATTTTTATTATTAATTTTTTTTTATTTATTTACCATTTAATTCGTCACAAGTCGACTTGACAGTTTATGTTCATATTATATAGCACCTTATTACCGAAACGGGTATCTCATAGCTTATGTCTACCCTATCGCCTACTCGTACCAAAATAACACTAGCAGACATTATCAAGCCTGGGAACAAAAGAATAAAGGCAGAATAAATGCCTTTTGTGAGAGTAAATTCAATTAATGAGGATTATGTGGTCTTAAAAATATGAAACTGAGTGTTAAGACTAATGGAATACATGAAAGACATGTTTGAATTGGTATCCAAGTCACTTATTGACAAAATCTGTGTAATATTTACCGTATTTCTTCCGTTGTGTGACTTCGTGTTGCGTTCGATTGATTTACGCGTTTCGAAACATATGTTTCGTCTTCAGAAATAAAAATCACTCTTAGCGAGGTGGTTAAATATTAAAATTGCAAATATTGAAAACAATATTTGTAACGGGGATATGTGTGGATTTGTTTTTCAAAGAGAACTCCGCGTTAACTTAGATTAATTTGAGAAACAACCCGGTCTCAAAAGTTGGCGGTCGCACAATCTAAACTTTGTGTGCCATCGTCTTGCCAAGGAATTCTGATGAAAAATATCTAATATGCAGTGATATTTTATTTTATTTTATTTTTCATTCTCCGAGCTGTTTTCGTTTTTATTTTTATTATAGTAGTCGTTCAGTCGATTTTTATAACAGTAGTAAACCTTGATTAATTCGACAGCACACATGACAACGTCGTGCCGCACTCTTCTGTTTTCCGGCTTTAAAATCTTTCTCGTTATAATAATTTATGTACTTTGAAACAAAATATTAGTACAAGTTTCTTTATGTTTTAAAGCGTTCATAACATAAACAGACTAATTGAAAATTTTAAATTCTTGATTATCCGTCGATATTTTCAAACAATTAATTAATAACAAAAGGAAATATGCTTAGTTTTAAAGCGCATTCATGAAATAACTTCATCATCATCGTGTCATCACCACGACTACACTACACTTCATTAAAGTTATATCCGCTCTTAACAAGCTCTTCTGACTTCCAAAGAGAAGTAATTCTATGTTATGTATTTTTCTGTATTTTCGTAGCCAGCGTTGTAATACTTGACATCATGAATTGTGTAAGTCGCACATAATTTCATGTTATAAAGTAATTGTTTATTCCGCAAAATAATAAAAATCTTATTTGCTTAAATTTGGTAAGACTTTAATTTATTGTTTCAACACAAACTGTATGCCTACAAGTTGTTGTGCAGCTACTGCTCATTATAAAGAAGAATGTTACGAAATCCACACTGAAATCCATAATCGTCATTTGAGACTTATTCCTAGCAATCTTGTAGATGTTGTAATTAAGGATTCTCGCTCTCCGAAGTGGGAGTATTACCCTTCACCAAACAGAAATAGAAATTACCCTCCGTCAGACTTTACCGCAATAGAAATACCCTCTCCACCTGTGATATACTTCAACATACCTGTGTCAAACTTATTCGACATACTTCCCGTTGTATCTACAGGTCGTCTTTCGCTGATGCTCAACTTACATCTAACAAATAGTTTCCCTCTTTCCAAATAAATTTATTTTGGCGGTAATACATTGTTTTTATAAAGCTGACAGAATTTTCTTGCACTTTCATGTCTTGAGTCACCCGATTCTCATAAAAAATGCAACTAGGCATGGTGGGCATTTCTCAAGAGTGTATTCTAAACAGTAACTCTAGAATATCGGAAACACAGTTTATGTTGTCAGTAGCTTTCCCACAGTGGCATGATATTCTAGGGTCCTTGAAAGGGGCGGACTGGCGCCCAATCCTTGGCACTATATGGGCTCGGAAGGAAAGTTGGCTGCAAAGATTATGGGGTAATCCCATTGGCTTTCTGGTAACAACGCGCAGAGTAGTATACTACTATAACGAGTTGAGCTTCAAAACTACGCAGTGTTCACTAATATAAACGATGGCCTCAATTACACCTTGTAACACAATTTTTTGTTTCTACTTCATGTGTCTTCGGTATGTGGAAAGAGGTTAAACAATTTCTTTTAATATTACGTTTTATTTGCATTATTATATTTTGTTTGCAGTTTTGAAAGCTGGAACCACCCTTTTGAGCGTTCTCAGTATAAACAATTGTCTTGTTGTCCCTTAAATCCATAAACATTCAATCAAGTTAAGAGACTCCGGTTACTGAGTTTCCCAGTTAGAAATGTCTATAGGGTACAAACAATTCTATTGTGGTATTATTAAATAGATCAAAGTTAAAAGATAAAAAAGTTTTAAATATACAACTCCTGATGCCAGCATACGATCATGCACTTTTCAAAATAAAACTTTTCAAAAATAAGCAAGACAACGTGAGAAAATACATTTCCTAACCTTTCTAATCGACTGAGTCCTTTCTAATAAAACATCTGCAACTGTTTGAGTTGGATAGCTTGATCGCTTACTACGGACTTCATAAACACGGCTAGTAGTATTTTGATTGAGATCCTACCCGACCAGAAAGGCGCACGATTGCTTACGTTAAAAAAGGTCGGAGAGATAGAAGTTGATGCGAGTCCTCATGCCACTCTGAATACCGCAAAGGGAGTGGTGGCGGGTCGTAGTTTACTAAACTGTACTTAAGAGGAGATAGCAAATCAACTAGCGGCACAAGGAGTCAAAGCATGTCGGAGGCTGACAGTGCGCAGGGGACAGACGATTCCTTCGACCTCCCACGTCTTGACCTTTAATAAGACAACACTGCCAGAGGAATCCATCAGCTCAGCGTAAGACCTTTCAAAGCTCAGCCCATGCAGTGTTTTCAGGGTTTACGTTTCGGCCACACCCCATACAGATGTGCTCGAGTCATGACGTAATCTTGTAGAAAGCTGATCCATGGCGACTATCCTTCTCCCAAGCCGATAAATTTAATTAACAACGGTGACAACAACCTTCCAGGTCACACAACTGTCCTGTGTATAAACAAGAGGTGAAAACATTTTCATGACTTGAACACTTTTGAAGAAGTGAAAACTTTGAAAAAATTAGCTGCCTCAAAGCAGTTGTTTGCCTGACGAACCAGAGCAAAGTTAACTATGCAGACGCTGTTAAGTCTACTCCGGCAGTGCGTCAACATCTATAGTAAAAGAAATAATGCCGGCAGTTACGCGCTTCATAGAGCGATACATAGCAGAAATACAGCTTATATCAGCGACACAGCAGCGCATCACAAGAAAATGTAGTAGTATCCAGCGTAAATGTAGTAGTATCCAGCGTAAATGCACAAAATAAAAGTGGATGGAAGAAATATCCCCGAAGACTAGGAGGTGAGCTATGGTTTAGAGTTCAGCTCGATTGGCAGTGCCAGTGATCTCATCGACCTCGCTAACCAGAGGAAGTAAGGCCTGTAGCGATTTATTCTTCAACATCCAGCATGGAGAGCATCAGTTCAGTTGAATATCAACGGTTGCGCTTCGTATTATTGCGAACTGAAGATGCAGCTGTCCAGGCATACACCGATGCGTGTATGCCTGCAGGAAACAAATTTAAAGCCACAGGAAGTTTTTAATATGAGGGTATATGAGTCCTTCCGCTGTCACGTGACTCCAAACATCATAGCTAGCAGAGGCGTTGCTAGATTTCTTAGCAACACATATCCTGCCAGACGTATCCTCCCGCTCGCTAAGCCTCTAAAAGCAGTAGCTATCAATTTATTATTGCGGCCAATAAAGATGGCGATCTGCTGCGTATATTTACCAGATCTTGCGTGACGAGTAGAGGTTCTCCAGGATCTGGCCGACCAGCTACCGTCTCAATAACTCCTGGTTGAAGACTTCAACTCTCACAGTCCCATCTGCAATTGTTATAGGACGAACAGCGCTGGATTAAGAACTGGAGACATATAGCTTAACAACGCGCTTGTCTTTTTAAACAGAGGTGCGACCACGCATTTTAATGTTGGACGTGGCACTTTCTTGTAGCCCTAGTCTTGTTCCACGTCTGTACTGAAGAATGTTCCCAGACCTTCACAGGACCGATCACTTCCCACTGCTGAACTATAAGACCGTTATAGTATGGGGAAAAGCTGTGCTGATTAGACATGCTTCACGGCTGCTTGCATAACAAAAGACGTCGGTAGTAATATAGACGAGGATGTACACAGTTTTACAGATGCTATCACTTCTGCAGTCATTAACCCAGAACACTGGTACCGTGGTGGAATGCTGCTATAAAAGACGCAGCAAGAGAGAAGCGACAAGTTTTAACAAATATAAACGAGTGTCGAAGATAATCTCATCACTTTTAAGCGACTTCGAAACGCCGTTTTTAGAACAATATTTGCTGCTGAAAGATCAAGCTGTGACAACAACGTCTTGATTATAACACGATGGACCACAGTGACAGACGTACGAGAGAAGATCAGAACAATTGCTGGAACATAAGTGTTTTAGCCTATCGCATGCATAAAGCACGAAGGTGAATTAATTTGTAAACCCGATGAAATTGCCGACACCTTGGCTGGGCGATATGCCGAGGTCAGTAGTACAGAAAGTTATTCTCTAGATTTTATCGCAAGAAAAGCTGTAGTCAAAGACGACCTTGACTTCGACTGAAGAGTGTGGCTTTAGCTTCGAATCACTACAATATGTTCGGACGATATTCCTTACAGCATTATATGTCGACTGCCGGATGGCTACACTATTCGCACTCTATAACTCCCTATGAACGCAAGGGGACTACCATAAACGATGGAAAGAGGAGATGGTCATCCCGCTTCTGAAGGCTAAAAGGATCTCCTCAAAGCAGAAAACTATCGACCAGTATCGTTGATGTGCTGTTTAGGAAAATTAGTGGAGAGGATTGTATACAGCCGGTTCACCTGGTGTCGTAAAACATGCCTTCTGACCGCACACCAGTATGGGGAGCATCATTCTACTACTGATCAACTGGTATATATGGAGAACGCAGTTCAAAACAATTTCGTCGAAGGCAAACACATGTTGGCAGTAATCTTTGATTTGGAGAAAGGATTCGCTAAAACGTGAGATTCAACATGATCTCCATTGACCAGCACTCTTTATACTATAGCCATCAACGAGACCTTTGAGGGTACAGAAACATCAGTAGGGAAGTGTCTGTAGGTCGACGGTCTTTCGCTATTCTACTCGCCCATGATCAAACGTAAAATGCAAGGACACGTTGGTGAAAATGCTAAAAGTGTAGACTTTTCTTTCTCGGCAACAAAGACGAACTTTGTCCACTTCTGTCGAAAGCGAGGAAGGCACCCTGACCCGATGCCAACCGTAAACTGTGATCGACTGCAGCGACACACGCTGCAGACAGCCCACTGGTCAATGCGGTTACCATACGACGTGACGACGCAAGAGTAGCGGGCACAGCCACCATTGTGGCAGCGGATGCGGAAACACAGCAGAGTAAACCTTCAGCCTTGAGACAGAGCTCCCCTAAATGGCAAATGCCAGGTGATCGCAGTTGTCGTGAACAAGTCTGCATCACCAGACTGCGAATATGCCACTCTAACCTGACGGCTTCTAACCTCTTACAAGGACAAGAACAACCCGTCTACAATTATGGTAGAGCGCTACAGTGAAACATGTAATTGAAGACTGTTTGAAGAATGTAGTCCTCTTTCAGAATTCTGGCAGAGAGACAGAGTAAAAGGTAACCTGAAAGAAGACCTCGAAAATTAACAATTAGCAAAAAACAGAATTCTGTCCTTCCTAAAGTCAGCAAGATTACTGTTTTAGCTCTGAAAATAATGTTTTGTGTGTTAGTGTGTACTAATTACTATTTTCTTTGAGTAACTATAATGTAGGTAAGAACAAAACATAAAGTTGAGCAACAAGCCCGATTAACGTCGTTAGCCTAAAGGCCTTAGTTTTTGAGTAAAACATAAAAATAATAAAATAAATTAATATGTAAAGTATTTATTAATCGGGAATTATGTAACGCCAATATGATACTATTCAGACAGTATAATAAGCGATATAAATTAAAATTGATGTACGTATCCATCCAGTATTAATTTCTACATCAGTATAAGAACGTCCTTTTTCACGATGCCCAGAGGTACAGACGTTTTATAAAGGTTGAAATTGATGCAATGCTAAAAAAATTTGCTTGAAATATTTGCATCACACTATCCGCTAAGAAAATGTCAGGTCAGGATGCTGTATTGACAAAGCTAATTAAAAAAATAACTTCTTGTGTTTTCCAGAAACGTTCTGTAAAAGGAGTATTTTGAATGCATAAGAATAACAGGTGTACCTTCATGTTTGCTTTATTACTTAAAATATATAGAAAATAACAGATGTTCTGGAAGTTTTTATACTCTTACTTTAATTTGATGGGTTAAGAAACTTAAGATCTGATCTTTTTGGTCTGCCCTATTGATATACAGACTTTCAAAGGTAATAGTGAAATGACTCTACACATGATAACATTGGAAGCAACAATAGGCTACATAACTGACAGAAATCTGTTGTACATTGCAGATACCAAGCTGAAACTACCCTTCTAACCTACGATAGGCAGTCAGTGGTGATGTGTAAGGGTTAAACCTTGGAATCCTCATCGATGGTTTAACCCTTAAGTTAATGGCTTAATAATTTAATGTTTCTCTTATCCGTTGCTTGGAAAACGTTTAAATAACAATTACATTTAATGATCAATTTCTCCATAAACGTTAACAGCAAAACTACTTGCTACCAGAATATGAATATACATTTTAACGAATTTTGATCAAAGTATTATTATTATTATTATATTATTATTTCTGACCCAGTTGCTCAGTGCCCACGACAATTTTAATGCAAAGGTGCAAAGCCCAGCGGAGACTGCCAATACGGAGATAAAGACGCCTCGCACACGTTCTTCAAGTGCTGTAGATTCTCAAGACAGAGGATGGTACTGGAAACGGAGCTAGGGGAGTTCACGCCCGAGAGCGTAGTTGCGCTTATGCTTCGTGGTAAGGCGGAATGGAACCGCATCAATGCATTTACTCAGTGGGTCCTACTAGAAAGAAAAAGACAGGCCCAATTTGCACCCAACGGACAGTAGAAGATGAGGAACCAGAAGGAGCTCGATAAGGGCGCAATAGGCTCCATCCTGAAGTAATACGCTAAGTGTTTCCAGGATGGATATGAATGCGTGAATTAGAGGTAGGTTTTTTAATGGGCGAGGGTCCCACACACCAGAGGAAGGACGGCCCCCTTTGACGGCGCATAAAGCGTTTTCCCTTTCTATAAAAAAATTATATTACAGTTTCATCTCTATTTTCAGTTTATCCGGAATATAAAGGTAAGACATTTGAAGACTTTCGGTTTGCAGTTTTACGTAAAAATAAGACAAGCGCTAGTGGGTTGATGCACGTGTGACCCTTGTTATTGCGGTACTGTGTAATGCTGTAGGTAGAACATTGTAAGACATAAAACATTTATGTTGTCAGGTGACGTGGTGTTATTGAAAACGAAAACTGTAAACGAAGACAAAGTAATAGTAGCAACTCAAGGCGACACACGCCAAATTCCACTTGCATCACAACTGTTTCAACACACCGCTCTCTTTTCATCTAATTCTTTTTTCCTCTCCCCTCATTCATCGTCTGTATGTTTATCTATCTAGCTCACTCTCTCCTCCCTCTCTCGCTCTCTCTTTCTTTCTATCTATCCCCGCCTCTCTCTCTTTTTCTCTCTTTCTTTATTTATTTGTTTCTTTTTCTACCTAATTTTCTGCTTCTCGCTACATTTCTGCAGCTGTTTCTAGAGATTATTTTGACGTAAAGAAATGTATTTAATACAAGTGAATTTTCATTTTAGAAGAGTGGTATATACGTATACCTTTTTTACAGTACCTAATCACAATGAAGCCAAAAATTCTCAATGCATAACAAATATCAAGACAAATCTAAAAAGCCATTAAATATCGTCTGCGGGGCCAGACGCACATTCATAGTTACAACGTCTAATATATTTGTTTCTTCTTAAAGTACATATTAGAAAACACTCTGACGTTTTATTACAAAGTGGAATGTCGGTAATAAGTAGAGTTAAAGGATCGATATTTCGATAATTCAAACTGCCCATACAACAAATATATTAGACTACTCTTTTCCTAATGGCTTGATGAAAAAATTAATTTTATTTGAGACTATTTTAAGAACTTTTAAGTCTGCAGAGCGCTTTCGAGGTCCAGTTTTTGGCAGTGCTTGATAATAATGGAACTGCTGCTTAACTTGTTTTGTTGAAGACCTCAATTTTATTGTTTATGCTTTACATGTATTTTGTTATAAAACAGTAGTTGCTTTCACTCTTTTCTATAGTTCTAAGTACATTTTCAATCACAAAACAGTTCTGATTCTCACATTCATTTTAGCTGTTAGTTTTGTTGCATTAATGGTATAGTCTGAGGGTACAATACAATCTTATAATCTTATACTATACATTATTACATATCTCATTATCCTATTGTTATTCTTTCACTCTCCTAATCGGTTGGGTAACTTTTTATTTTAAGTCTAAGTTATCGTTATAGTCATGTCTTTTAGTATGTCTTGTCTGTTATTTTATTACTTAAGTTTCTTCCACTTTGGAATTCTATATTTTACTCTATTTATTCTATAGGTCTTCTATTCTTTATTTATGGGTGGTTGAGTTAGTTTAACCCCTTTTTACCTTATAAAATTAACTGTTTTTTATTATTCAATTGATATCACTTATGTTTAATTGCCATACACCCATTTTCAAGTTATTTTTGGATTGACCTGATTAAGTGCCCTGCATAGTTTTATCTAATAATTGTAGCTTGTAGTACTGTATAATTTGGTGATGCTACAATTTGCATGCGGCCGTGTTTTGATGTATGTCTAATGTACTTGTAATTATGTTATATTAATGTTATATTACATTTTAATTTCCAGTAATTAACAGTATTGAATGTAGACTGTAAATAAATAATTTAAAAAATTAATGCTTATGTATATTTATTACAAAATTAGTCAGAATTTTTAGTTGCGTACTACAAAAAAATTTCACTTAATTAATTCTTTATTTGGTACTGTTCACTTGTTTTTTATAACTATTCCATTCGCTTATTCTAAAGTTTAGCGATAGACATTTTTTGTCTGTTGTTTAGGCCATATCAAACAACAACAAAAATTTCTTCAACACTTTCTATCTAATAGACTGAAAAATCAATAGACAAATATAATGGATATTTCCAAAACAACGCATATTATTAACTCATATTAGTTAAAACTCATAAACAAAAACTTATTAGGTCACCTAGTCGAAAAACATAAATTTACGATGAACTGACAAAAAGAATTTACCGCGTAGTTAACAAAGAATCTGAATGACTCTGAACAGCGCTCCTAAGTCTATTTACAAAAATTTTGTACTCGCGAACCACTATACTCGAACCCCTACATTCTACGCCGCAGAACAACGTAACGCTGTGGACTGTTCTAGGTGCCATTCCAAAAGCTTCCTAGACTATTCTAATAAATAATCTATTACAAGCGTCTACACCCGCTACACACCAAGGCAACGGAGTTATAAATACTGGATTTCGGAGCGGCCTAGTTCAGGTATGGCTGGCGATTTATTCAGTGCGGATCAAGAGATTGTTGTGGATTAGTGAGAACTGGCTGTTGCGTTAGTTAGTGAAAAACTGGAATATAGTGACATCAAATTGTTGAACAAATCTAAGTTGAATTATTTTGTAAAATGTGTTGTTGATTTATAATGGCTGTTTGTGTCTAATTAATGTTTGTAATTGGCCTGGTAACTGACTGGTGTTACTTATTGTCTTGCCACTTAACAACACGACGATCGGTGTGATCATCGTAACAATTATTTTGTACATTTTGAGGTGAGATTTTGAGTTAGTACTGTCAAAACAGTGTGTAAGTTCTACACTGCAATATATATATATATATATATTAAAAAGATACATACACATAAATGTCGGTTGTATGTGTAATTGGGGTTCAGGTGTAATTATAATAAGAGTATTGTATTTATGAGTATTTAAAATTCATATTTATTGTTTACTCAAGCTTATAAATAATCATAAACATCCTTAATAATCGTCGGTCACGATATTGCTTTTTATTAAATGTTTATATCTTATAATATGCAGTGTTACACATATTTAAAAACTTCTTATATCTAGACATGTTAATAACCTTAATCTAGACATGTTAATAAATTGATTTACTAATAAAATTTTAAATTAATGTAATTGGAATTGAATTCTCTTAATTCAGATCTGACCTCAACTCGCTCAGTCTATACCAATGTTTAAAATTAAATTTAAATTTATATTAATTACTTTTAGACTGGCATTTGTTTTAATATTCAAATTTAAATTATTCTTTTCTATAATTAAATTATCAAATCAATTTAACTATTTATTTTGATAACAAACTCTACTCTCTCAACTTTAAATTCTCTTTTTATTTATCATTTCTTTATATGCGCTCGCTCATTCTTACGACTAAACATTTATCTACATTTCTAAAATATTATTACTAAGCATAAATTTTTCTTTGTTTTAATTTATTGTCTTTTGATATAGTCTTTATGAGCTCTTTTTAAAAATCACTTAAAAATGCATTACGCATGTCATCTCGAGTTCTGATGATCTTACGATTTGTTGTCGGGGGTCCAGCGTTGTCCAGAGTTAGTTTTCCATTCCTCCTGTCCTGGCGTGGTCCTGGATACGTATAGAGTCCAGCGTCGCTTTCCAGCAGCGTGTGTGTTCCTGGATATGTCTAGAGTCCAGCGTCGTTCTACAGCAGTGTGGTACTCATCAGAGAGTTGTTATCTACTTAAACATCTTCTAACGTCCAGCATCCCTCGTCGCTCTGGTAGCTTTTCCGTATATACTCTTGGTAGACTTACGATTTCGGTATTTATTTTTTCCGGAATATTGTCACGAATTTAACGAACGTTTATTCTTCCGTTACTGCGACTTGTAATAGAAATAAAACTAAAACTGTTCTGCCGACGGACAGCATGTCCGACTGCAACTGTGTCTTGAAATGAAGACAAGGGTTTTTGGTCGAACCCTTAATTTATACCCTCTCGAGATTCCGCGCCAGCTGGCTCCAAAATCGTCCTGTCGATACCTGCATATCGCGTGGTAGCCCCCACTCCCGAACATTTTCAACTATTTGCAATTATTAGCAAATAGCAATGTTTTTCACGGAATCGAGATAGCACAAATCATAGCTAATTCGATTAAGCACTCACTATGTTAATTTGAGCGTCTTAGGGTAATTTGCGTATTTTTTGGCACGTTTATTTTGCACTGTCTTCGCATAGTGTGTTCTATTAACGTCATCTTTTCACTGGGGATAACTATAAATTGTACACACACTTTGGTGCCTTTGGTTTGTTCATATACTAATCCTTTTTCGCACAGTGAATTAAAATAATTATTTTATTAATTACTTGGGGCGGGTTGCTGAGATTCCTGTCTTTGCATGCATCACTAACACACACAAGATACACGTGTAACACACATACAATTGAGCAGGTGTTCACTGCCTGTCGGAGCAGGTTAATTTCTCTTCTAATCTAACAATGAAATATTTTTACAATCTCAGACCTTTCCATTTACCTTTAACTTATACAAATTCTACAAATTTTATATTTATTCAAATTAATGCCTAATACAGCGTATGGCTGTATCGTTGCATTATTCCTCTGCCTGAGAAAAAAAATTTAATAAATATTTATTTATTAAATTTTTGTCTATTTGTTCTAGACAAATACAATCATATTATATTCGCTTAACTTACGTTTACACCAGTTAAACAACACATAATAATGAGTAGTCCGTATAACGCTCGCTGTTGGTGGAATGTAAGATTCACCCCCCATTATAACAGCTGATCGGTGCGTTGACCTTGTACCGGTTCAGTGGCATTGTCCCACTGTCACTCTCTCTCTTCTCATTATTCATACGTAGAATTTCTTGAATGACGTCACATGATATTTGCCAATGTCCTTTTCTTTTCTCTCATCGTATACGATGAACGTGTGTGTGGTGCGTTGACCTTCTTCATTTTACCATATGCAGGATTTTATTTCTGCTACCACTTTAGTTGTGGATCGCCTAATTGTATACAGATGGACGGCTTTGGAAAATACATCTATACAAACAAGTATGTGTTTCACTCCCCGACTTGATCTCGGAAGTGGTCCAAGAAAATCCACTGCAATTAGCTCTCCTTTCTGGTCCTTTCGGATACTCTGCATTTCCACATAGGTATGTAGATTCGGTCCTTTTGCTGTTTGACACTCATAACATTCTTACCTTCGCTTCTTAACTCTTTTCTTAACATGAACATTACTTTATCTTCCTTACTTTTCTTATATCACTTATACAATACATTAACATTTCTTACATTAACCTTATACAATACATTAATCTTCATTACCTTCAATTATTACATTTCTTTACTATTACCTTTCTGATCGCTAATAATTTTCTTCATCCTTACCATTACTTCTGAAATACACCTTTTTCGTTAGCTTCGTAGTGAGTCATTATCGGCTACAGATGACTACCTTAGAAACACGTCTATATCCAGACTTTATGTGCTTAACTCTACTCGATGTTTTAATCGTAGTATTTGGAGCTCTAAATAATCTCTGCCCTTGACTTTCACTAAGGTATGAAGATTTCGCTTGATCAGCCATTCTGACAATTAACATTGATTTCTCATCTCTAATCCTTTCTTTATACTAATAACAACACTAAAATCCTTTACCATTACTTTCTTAAATATTTCTTTACACATATTATTTCGTGCCATTCTTTACTTTGAATACTAACATTCCTCACCATTTCTTACAAACATAACATTCTTTCTATTATTAATTCTTTAATCTTTTTACACATATTATTTCTTATTAATTAACTCCTTTTCTTATTAATAATAATTAACAGTAATATTTTTCTTTTAAAATAATTATTTGTTTACATTCGGGTATTGAGTGTGATTCAATTTACACTCTCCCTAGTTTAAGTTAACAATTGCATTGTGTCCGTCAACAGGAAATCTATTGTACCTCGACGTGTAGTCGCCGTTGTCGTATATTAGCCGACATGTACAGTTATTTCCGTCTCGTATTCCTTCCTCGTTATTGTGCATATTCGCCGCGTGACATACCTGTCTATAGGGCGAGAATTTTTCTCTAGTTGACAGCCACAAATAACCTCTCTCTCTCTCTCTTTCTACATTCTTCTCTCTCATTCTCACTGCTGCGTCCCTCTTGTCGAACGCATTCCTTAGTTGTCTGTATGCGTTTAACATACACAGTGAAACATTCTTTTGTGCGTCGTTTATGATAATCTTTATAGTTTTTATAATTATTGTGCTTATCATTATGATTATCGTTCAATCGATAATTACTGTGCGTACCCTTGTCGCGTGTGATTTGTTTCAATCGTGTTACCTTTTTGAATTGTTTTATTAGTGTGTGAGTGTAACCACTACTTTGGACACCTCCGCCAACACGGTACGAGTGTTTAATTAAATGTATTTTACATTCTTCCCTAGAGTTAATTATTGTTTTAGAATTATCATCAGTAATTATGAAAGTCTGTTCTCTCTTACTTCCAATTACAATTGTTTGTTTACATTCCATCATTTTACATATTTGTTCCGTTTGCTTAACAATTCTTTCACATACATTTTCTGTGATAGTCTCAATATGTGAGTTGATGTCAACAATTTTCTCTGTTAATTCTTCTAGCTCCGTCATTTTTATGGTATCTTGTTTACAATTTTCAGCGTGTTGTTCTAATTTAATATTAAATTTTTCAGTCTGTTGTTCTAATTTATGTTCTAAACTTTCTGTTTGTTCTTTAAGTTTAGTATTTATGTTTTCTGTTTGTTTTGTGCTTATCTCGTCTATCCAACCACGCATCACCGTTTGAAACGCCTCTATGTCCAAATTTCCTGGAGTCGTCATGTTGAATTATTAAAACTATTTATTTGTAATTTATTATTATTAGTGAACCGTATGCAAGCTTCTATTTATTTATTGTTGAACTGTTATTTATTTATTTATTTACTTTTATTTACTCCTGTTACAATTACACCTGTTCATTTGGGTGGGCGCCAGTTGCGTTATTACAATACAATACACACAACAATTTTAAAATACAAAATTAATTAAAATATAATATTAGTTATATCATATAACTCATCAAACATTGGTAATCATAGAGAATACATTAATTATTAAATGTAGGCGTGTCGGGCCTCACGTTCAAGGGCGACATTCTATACAACGATACATGTGTACAAATTTATATGTAATTTAATTTGTATAGCCCCACGTTCTTTGGGAGCCATTCTATAGAACGATACATATACATAAATGTAGATTGTATGTGTAATTGGGGTTCAGGTGTAATTATAATAAGAGTATTGTATTTATGAGTATTTAAAATTCATATTTATTGTTTACTCAAGCTTATAAATAATCATAAACATCCTTAATAATCGTCGGTCACGATATTGCTCTTTATTAAATGTTTATATCTTATAATATGCAGTGTTACACATATTTAAAAACTTCTTATATCTAGACATGTTAATAACCTTAATCTAGACATGTTAATAAATTGATTTACTAATAAAATTTAAAATTAATGTAATTGGAATTGAATTCTTTTAATTCAGATCTGACCTCAACTCGCTCAGTCTATACCAATGTTTAAAATTAAATTTAAATTTATATTAATTACTTTTAGACTGGCATTTGTTTTAATATTCAAATTTAAATTATTCTTTTCTATAATTAAATTATCAAATCAATTTAACTATTTATTTTGATAACAAACTCTACTCTCTCAACTTTAAATTCTCTTTTTATTTATCATTTCTTTATATGCGATCGCTCATTCTTACGACTAAACATTTATCTACATTTCTAAAATATTATTACTAAGCATAAATTTTTCTTTGTTTTAATTTATTGTCTTTTGATATAGTCCTTATGAGCTCTTTTTAAAAATCATTTAAAAATGCATTACGCATGTCATCTCGAGTTCCGATGATCTTACGATTTTTTGTCGGGGGTCCAGCGTTGTCCAGAGTTAGTTTTCCATTCCTCCTGTCCTGGCGTGGTCCTGGATACGTATAGAGTCCAGCGTCGCTTTCCAGCAGCGTGTGTGTTCCTGGATATGTCTAGAGTCCAGCGTCGTTCTACAGCAGTGTGGTCCTCGTCAGAGAGTTGTTATCTACTTAAACATCTTCTAACGTCCAGCATCCCTCGTCGCTCTGGTAGCTTTTCCGTATATACTCTTGGTAGACTTACGATTTCGGTATTTATTTTTTCCGGAATATTGTCACGAATTTAACGAACGTTTATTCTTCCGTTACTGCGACTTGTAATAGAAATAAAACTAAAACTATTCTGCCGACGGACAGCATGTCCGACTGCAAATGTGTCTTGAAATGAAGACAAGGGTTTTTGGTCGAACCCTTAATTTATACCCTCTCGAGATTCCGCGCCAGCTGGCTCAAAAATCGTCCTGTCGATACCTGCATATCGCGTGGTAGCCCCCACTCCCGAACATTTTCAACTTTTGCAATTATTAGCAAATAGCAATGTTTTGCACGAAATCGAGATAGCACAAATCATAGCTAATTCGATTAAGCACTCACTATATTAATTTGAGCGTCTTAGGGTAATTTGCGTATTTTTTGACACGTTTATTTTGCACTGTCTTCGCATAGCGTGTTCTATTAACGTCATCTTTTCACTGGGGATAACTATAAATTTTACACACACTTTGGTGCCTTTGGTTTGTTCATACACTAATTCGTTTTCGCACAGTGAATTAAAATAATTATTTTATTAATTACTTGGGGCGGGTTGCTGAGATCCCTGTCTTTGCATGCATCACTAACACACACAAGATACACGTGTAACACACATACAATTGAGCAGAAATTCACTGCCTGTCGGAACAGGTTAATTTCTCCCCTAATCTAACAACGAAATATTTTTACAATCTCAGACCTGTCCATTTACCCTTAACTTATACAAATTCTACAAATTTTATATTTATTCAAATTAATGCCTAATACAGCGTATGGCTGTATCGTTGCAATATATATAGAAACAAATAGAAGGCATAGTAAATTAGAACAAAATAATATCAGTCTTTTATCTGGATAATAAATTAATTTAATTTACCTCCGTCTTGTGGCTGCCTGATGATCTTCTTACCACTAACGCGTTTCGGAACCTAAGTTTCCATCATCAGAGTGTAAAATTATTAATCAGTCTAAAAGACGTCGTTAGCCATTAAACATAAAATTAAAATTGCACAAACACACATATAAAAACGAAATTTTAACCGCACACGCGAGTCTTATCAGGCAGCCACAAGACGGAGGTAAATTAAATTAATTTATTATTATTATGATATATAGCGACTTGGATACCGTGAACATGGTTTTATCTGGAGTTAGGTAAAAGGAGTTAGGTAATTTTAAAACAAATATAATATGGTCTGTGATTTGAACATAAATTATTTATTCTTCAATTTAAATAGTGTCTGTAAAATGATTTGAATGTTTCTATTTCTTATAGTCTATTTTACTTGTTCGGCGAATTCCCTTGACGAACCTTTGAACTGCTCCACTGCTATACTCGTCGCCTGCTGG
The DNA here is from genome assembly GCA_034769895.1 of Magicicada septendecula. Classification (NCBI taxonomy): domain Eukaryota; kingdom Metazoa; phylum Arthropoda; class Insecta; order Hemiptera; family Cicadidae; genus Magicicada; species Magicicada septendecula. The sequence goes on along the minus strand of CM068374.1, from coordinate 137,049,370 downwards.
ATCAGCTGCAATGATGACACGTAGAAATCTCATGACACACGCACGCAAGCCGTTTCACCGATAGAGTTTATCTCATTTATCTCAGGGCTCGTTAATGGGTTTAACTATTATTAATTCAATTTCGGTGAGTTTTACGTACATCTTCCGGCATCTTGACGTGTCCTCGCATTCACCCAGATGTATTTCGGCAAATACACTGATTCCTATGCGAAAAAATCTTGACTATCGCGAGATAGGACTATTTAATTCATAATTAAATTATTTTGAGTTCTAGTACCCAATCGATCTAGCAAACGGGCAACTCGTTGCTAAGACCCAGTACTCATAACCCTTATATAGAACGTATACTGATACTGCAAACTCGGCAGAGACAACGTCTGTTAAAGCCGAGCTGTTAGGTTGAACTGAGCGAAGCTTCTTCCGCAAGGGACCAGACTGAATGAAAATTGGAGCCTCCGATTGGTTAAAACCCATAGCACGTAATTGATGGGTTAGATAGATAGACATATGTCCTGATCAATTTTGCTGAAGACAGCAAAAGCTTGTATAGATGTTATCTAACACTTTTATGACTTTCAGAAGATAAGGATTCTTTAGAAAAGTTAATTCTGTTAAAAAATACATACTAAAATAATATGTTTTGAGTATTTGTCATATGAAAAATGTAGCGCTAAATCAGAAGTATGAGCTGTCCAAGTTTCAATCCAATACGTTAATTTACACCAGAGTTATTCATGTAAATACGAATAACAATCGCACACGCGCACTCGCGCACTAAATTCGCACTTGACATGACAGAAAATAAATTATTGGACATTTTGACATTCAAAAGTTAATTACCCATTTCTTATTTCAAAACTTATAGCTATTTTACAAAATTTTAACAAAATCAATTTCCAACATGTCTATAACGTCATAAATTGTATAAAAGCATGTAGTTATAGCTACAAAGACCCTTTTCTGCGATGTTCCATTGCTATATATATATATATTGCAATGTACAGGGGTCGCAAAGAATAAGCAGTCGGTTAAATCGTATATTGTAATGTTTTCGGATTTATTAATGATATTACCAATTTCACTACGTTACTTTAATACTGTTTATGATAAAGAAAATAGTTTGTTGCAATAACTTTAAAATATAGTTGACAAATGAACTTTCCTTTCCAACATTAATTATTGCGATATAAGTAACAGGATCTTTCATGTAGTTGCCCAGCGAGGGGTTCGGGACAAGAATCCTTCCTCCAGAGGATTAAATGAAATTGTCAAAAAACGTTAAAATGTACTGGTAACTGAAAGTATAGAAGACGAATTAAATAATTAACCTAATTAGTTATGTGAGTACTAACATTGTTACGTAATAACCGAAATAGTCATCTTATGAGTAAGAAATCGCTTCGTGTTTTAACAGGCTGGTGATTCAAATTTTTATCCTAGTTTTGAGGTTGTGTCTTCTTAGCGAATAGAGAGGAGACTGTTGTATATTAATAGTATGCAAAAGTTTAATCAGTCCGCAGATATCCAACTGGGTAGACGACATTTTTGTAGTAAAGTGCTTTACTCCAGAGTCCTTCCTTCTAGTTGCCAGCCCGCAGGCTTGCTGCCAGCAGCTATCCGCTCTTTTCTATTGTTTGACTGTCTTTTTAACCCGTAGTAATCATAATTCATGTCTTCTACGATTTGAGTCATGAATTTCAAACGTGACCTTCCCTCTATCGTTTCTCCTTTATATTTCCTCCCATGACTCTTATGGTCAGGCTATCGTTTCTTGATACCTATGTGTCCTATTGGCTGAGTTCTTCATCTTTTCAGTTGCTTTAAATAAAACTTTTATCTTCTATAGACCTGCAAAACACCTCCTTATTGGTTTATAATACCTTAAAAAAATTATGTATTAAACAGTTTACTGCTTGCTATTGGAGTTACATTGTGATGTGCTTATTGTTGTTTCTGCTTTCTCGATAGTGTCAGTTACCACTAGTTATTTTTCTTATATCCTCGCTTAGTACTTTAGTTTAGTACCAGTCTGAACACAAAACAACAATTAAAACGTGTCCGTTTCTCCCTGTAGACCTAATAGCGAACGCGGTATGGCTTACACATGTGGTTTACAGACACTCTGCAGCCTCTATCTGTCAACTGATTTGTATGGCAGTCCAGTCTCAACAAATTGTTCGGCCAACCACGTATTTCCACACCCCATAGAGCGATTTTTATGTAAATCTTCTATTAATTTCTGTGGCGAAATGAATAGACCCACTTACTCCCATTTGTAAACTATTGCAGACTTACAGTCACTAACGCTAAGTTCTAAAAGTTTATACAATACAGTTAAATCAGCACATTAACATTACAGAGGACAAGGAAACGTTTATGTCAATTTCCTGATATCATTTATTTATTTATACTCTAATGTAAGAATTCATCTTTATTCTTTTATCAAGTTGTTAATTTTTGCGTGTCTAGTAACGTAACCCTTCTACTACCACACTCGAGTAAAACAAAGAAGCCAGTAAAGGATTCTTCTTTTTATTTTTTTCTTGTAGCTTTATTCACAAAATTCTAACCCTTCTCTACCCCAGAAGGATGCCCTGATTGCACCGCGTCTTCCATGTATAATATTCTTCCACTCACATTAATTAGGAAAGCTTAGATCAAATCGAAAATTAATACTTTCAAGACTAACTGAACAAATTCAAAAAAATTTTCAACATCTTAACCCTAGTAGATTTGACTTTGCTGTAGTCTTTGTAAGCGTTTGTTTCGTCTCACATCACAAAAACATCACAATAATACTGAGCTGCTTTATATACTCAAACTTCAAGACAGTGCGACAGAAACACTTAACAGTTAAAACATGTTTACGAGGATGAACCCAGGTATTCGGTGGCACAAAGCGTGTTTAGATGACCACAAAACTATGAGGATGAACCGTGTTCTGGTTGACCGCTTGGAGCATGAATTTATGGGATATACGAAAGAAGCGTATATCAAGCCTGATTTTCCTGACTGTTTGATGCTGAAAATGATTGGTTATAAACTAAATTTAAATCAACAAGAAACGTAGGATTTCACGGCCAGTACATGACTGGAAAACAAATGGCGGGCTGTTAGTCTGTGGTCCTACATTATTAAAATCATGGTTGTTATCTAAAAGCTGGTTCTTCTAGTTCACAATCCCAGTCTTTCATGGGACTTATTACCTCTTTTCCACAACACTGAAGAAGGCCGTCATAGGGCTCGGTCGAAACGTCTAGTTTTGTTTTCATTGTGAATTTACCAAGTTTTTGTTTAATCAATGTGACAATGTTGTTATCATGAACCAGATTTTTGATAACGACCATAATTTTAATAATATTGGAGCACGGTGGGCCTGACATCCCAACATTTGTTTCAAGTAAATTTAAATTATTAACTTTCCTGAAATGTTGGTGCTCTATTTAAGTTTTCCCAGAGATTGCCGACTCCTGAACAATTGCTTCATCAATCTAACGCTTAAAATCATATCGCACGTTCTGTGAACAAATATTTTGCTATTGAGGGCCAAACAGCAGCAATACACCACCACCGGTACTCCACTTATTTTAATTGATATGATTAATTTCTGTTTTAAAATGTTGTAAGGCTCCATACGCGTTGAAAAAGTGACTATATAAGACAGAAAACATCTGTTTCATGTGTCGTAGATTACCTAACTAACTATTAACAAAATGTAGCCTATGTAGTACGAAAATGAACAAATCTGTGTAGCTTTGTCTTCAGATAAATATGAACAGATACTGACTAATCTATTCTGAGGCAACCGCAAATCACTTGCAGAGAAAGTAACGAGAATAAGCTATACCTGACATAAAAGGCCACTATAGGAAGGAGTAATTAAACACCTTAAGTAGCAAAGCGAACTGATATATTTTAATATTTTTAATATAATTAATATATTGTAACAACACAATTTACAAATTCAAAGTAATTTAATTTGGGTAGCCCCACGCTTTTGGAGCGCCAAATTATGTAACGTAACAACCCCAAATTTATTTAATTTGGGAAGCCCCAATCTTTTGGAGTGATACGTTATATAACACAACTTTTACTTGTTTGGTTTGGGTGTAATTGTAATAACAAGAAGATGTTATAAAGTTTTTAAATGTTTCCATTATTTAATTATCAACCTCTTTACTTATTTCGGTAATACAAAAAAAAAATATTCATTATTCCTCGCTTGTGCAATATTATGTATGGGATTTATGTGAACAATTTATGTCTAAACAGTCTATACACAAATCTTATTATCTACTCTTAATTATCTACTTCTGCTCTCGGCTTACTCATTTAGTGTGGCCATCTTTTGCAATTGCTTATCAATTCACAATGAATTTACTTTTGTTTCAATTATTTCTTTAATTTTTTACTTGGCTTTAATTCTCTTTTAAATTTATAGCATATGCATTATTCTTTTAACAATTAAAGACTCTACTAATTATTCTACTTTACTTCACTTTAAAAATCAAGCATTGCTCTCTCATAGCATTTACGTTATTCCAATATTACTATCCCAACATGAGACATTATTCTAAATTACAATAAGACTTTACATTATATGTACAATTTAAATTCTGTTAGCAACAGTTGGAATGTCTTTCATTCTAGTTTCAATATTGTCTTTCAATTGTCTATTTATTATTATGCTTTGTTATCACCTCGTTTGATGTGGCAACTTCAGTGTGTCTTCTTCCGGTCCTCGGGTCCCGTCCTTCGTGTCCTTGGATCCTCTTCCCGTCCTTGCTCCAGTCTTTCATGTCCTCGCGTCCTCTGGTCCCCTTCCAGGCTTCCACTGCTTGTCTTTCTTAGTTGTTGTTGGCTCTGCTCACATCATGGGTTGTAGGTGTGTCTGTTCTGCCTCACAAGTCGTCAGGTAACGCTTACTGTAGATTTACGATCTACAGTTGACTGACATAGCCTCCTACGGCAACGGTTGAATATAGAAGAAGGAACTTTATTAGCGCGACCTGGTATTTATAGCCAGGTCGTGCAAAAGCTCAAGTCTGAACAATTTTCATCTTGTCAGAGTTTGTCAAAGCGTCTTTACCCCCACACTGGTCAATTCACTAATTTCGCCTATCTTCGCGAATTACGAAGTCTGTTTCACACTACACGATACTCAATCGCTCGCTAATTTTTATATGTTTATTATACGTAAATTACACTTCTCTATTGTAATTATAAAAAGAGCTATTCACTTTTTACTTATAGTAATTGCACTTTCCGTCATTTTGTCACGGTCTTTTAACCCTTTGTTCACCTTTATTTTCTACACCCTCTGGTGTCTTTCGTTTTACAATATCGTACATATTTTTCTTATAATTAAAATAAAACATAAAATCTATCAATATTTGAATAGGAATGGTTACTGTTCAGGAACGGACAGGCTTCACACACACAAACAAAATACACATGTACACAACGCTAGCGACAGGTGGGCCAGATATGCGTGTACGTGCCTGAACGGTGCGTTACCTATATTTTAAACTATCCAGCTTGCAATCTGAATCATGTTTATCAATCAATATTTATTCATTTTTATTATTTATTCAAATTATTTTGGTAATGCACAGTACCGTAAATGGTTGTACTGTCACAATATTTTTAATATATTTATTTTAATATACTTCATTATGTATGGAGTTATTATATGTGTATATTATAAATGCGTTAAATAACACCTATTTTTAATTTTACTAATATTTTTTTATTTTGAACTTTTAATAAATAATTTAACTTTTACTTTAAATATTTAAATAATATTTTAATTTTAATATTTGAGATATTCTCAAAATTCTGGTACGAATACAATCTCAATAACCTGTTCGTATACCTGAACACAATGCGTACCATGATAACAGATAAAACCCACGTAACAATCAAGGTATGCCAGATCGTAAAAAAAAAAAAAACATTTTAAAACAGTGTAGAAAACGTAATGTTATTGAAAATATTGAGGTTTCATCATGTTTGTACTCTCTTTCGGTCATCTTTTCCTACTTTGACGTCTGACATTACAAGGTTGCGTGGGCTTTGATGTCCTCTACGAAGACAACCGTCCTCCCTTTTTTCCCCCGACAACTCTTCTCCAGTTACAAATTCCTGTTATCTTCGAGTCTTCGTCCTATATCTTACCAACCTTTTTTTTTTGTTGCTGTTGTATTCCTCTTCTACAGGTTTCAAATGGTTTCCACTGGGTCATTCTTTTAGTATTTCTGGCCAGTTCAGTTAGATGAACATGCCTTAGCCATTTTACTCTTTAGAACTGTTTGAATGTCACTATATATTCACTACATATTAGGACGTTCAATTCTCATCCTGATTCTTGATGGTTCAGGATTCAGATGGAACCCTGTTCTTGGATTGGGCCAAAAGTTTTCTCAGCATTTTCCGCTCAAAACTTCTTAAGTATTCTTCGTCTCTTTCACCTATATCCGCTGTTATATGAGGTCTAGACTTTTTAATTCCGAATTGTGACTTAATACTTTATATGCTAAGATTAGCTTATTCTCAACCAAGCACCGATTCTGGTTTTAATTTATGCGTTTATAAAATTATTTTTATTTAGAATAGAGCCAAAGTAAATGAAGTTTGTTACAGACTGAAATCTACCACTATCTATTAAAACAATTTGTTTTTATTACCTTCTCTTAATACTGAAAGGTATTTTTTGTGATTTGTGCTTCTTGCAAGTAAATCTAGTATTTTTCTGATTGCTCTTACTTATGGTATATCTTACAAACTGTAGTCTTTTGATTGTTGAGTGTAATAGTGGGGCTGATAACGCATCGCCCTGTCTTAATCTTCCGTTCATTTCAAATTGTTACTTAGGTTGTTCCCTATAACAACTCCAGCCTTAGTGTTATTTAATGTTTGCAACAATGGAAACTACTGCCATTCTCTCCTACAGGAACAATGGTTACTATGATAAGTATATGTAAGAATGCAGATATGAAGGAACTGTAGGTAAGATTGTTGTTTGTATGTGTAGACAAAGTCAGCTGCTTATTCAAGGGCGGTCGTGTCAGTGCTTCTGTAATATATACGGGTACATACTTATAAACCTATAAACATATAAGTACAGTTCTTTTATCTACAGCTTAGTTTGACCACAGACTCATTCGCATGTTTCATGATACGTAACTGTTACTGTAACAAGCAGAATGATCACTGTTGCACACCACTATATAAAAATTATCCCGATTAGCGCTTTCAAGCTTCACAGCTCATCGTCAGATCGGAATTGAAAGATATAATGTGAAAACAAACCCTTCACCCCCATCTCACCCCACCCTGCTCACACACAACAAGCTATAATTCAGATTCCTTTCCCCCCCCGATACCTGTCCCTCCATCTGGACAGTTACATATTTTTCTAGCAAATTCCTTGTGTTTCAGTGTTGTGTGTGTGTGTGTGTGTGTGTGTGTGTGTGTGTGTGTGTGTGTGTGTGTGTGTGTGTGTGTGTGTGTGTGTGTGTGTGTGTGTGTGTGTGTGTGTGTGTGTGTGTGTGTGTGTGTGTGTGTGTGTGTGTGTGTGTGTGTGTGTGTGTGTGTGTGTGTGTGTGTGTGTGTGTGTGTGTGTGTGTGTGTGTGTGTGTGTGTGTGTGTGTGTGTGTGTACATTCCTTTTAAACCTACCGCCTTCCTCTCCACACACGTGGGTCAGTCACACACCCTCATTTTAAACCATCCAATTAGTACTATGCAATTTAATTCTTAATCTTATCTATCTGTCCTCTATCACTTACTTCTTAATTATGTTATAAAATATTTCTTCATTATCAAATTTAATTTTAGTATTAATTAAATTGTCTAACCCTTTTCCTCTTTCTTTCAATATTTCTAACTCCTCCCTAAGCTTCCTTTCAACTGTGTTATTTACTACTTTTATAATTTCGTAGTCTTCCAAAGGACTAACAAACTTATGGTTGTCTTCTATGAAATGTCTTGCATATAACGAATTGGTTGTTCTATTACCTTCTCCACGTTTGTGGTCAGACAACCTGCATAAGAATTTTCGTCCTGTCTCACCTAGGTACACTTTGTTGCAGTCTTTACATTTTAATTTATAAATTCCGCTTTTCTGTAATACTGGAATTTTTTCTATACTTTTATTCCTTATCTTATCAAATATCGTTTCACATTTTTTAACAGCTATATCTACTCCGTATTTATTAAAACATTTTATAATTTTTTTAGTAAGTGAACCTATGTATGTCAATGACCCTGCATAATTCTTTAGTTCTGGTTCTATTTTAGCTTTTTGTATGTTAACCCTTTTCATAACTTTATCCACTATGTTGATGTTATAATTATTATTCCTTACAATTCCCTTTATCGTTTTTAACTCCCTATCTTTTGATTCGGTCTCTTTTAAACGCTTCTGAGCTCTGTAACAAAATGAATTGATTGCCGCCATTTTATATCTATAAGGGTGGTAAGACTCTCTTGGTATAATTATATCAGAATACGACTCTTTCCTAAATATCCCAAACTGTAGTTTCTCATTATCTTTAATTTCTATGTTTAAATCTAAGTAATTTATTTTCTTACCTCCTATCTCTTCTTTAAATTGTAAGTTTTTATCCTTATTATTTACCTCATTTATAAACTCATGCACTTCTTCTATGCTTCCTTCCCAAATTACTAATACATCATCAACGTATCTACACCATAATTTTATATTGTCTTTATATTTAGTGGAACTTATTAATTGCTTTTCAAAATCATTCATGTATATTTCTGCAAGAATAGGGGATAATGAAGACCCCATAGGTAAACCTTTTTTCTGTATATAAAACTTGTTATTAATCCTAAAATAGTTCTGATTTACACTTTCTGTAATTACTTTAATCAACTGATTTTTTTACCTGTATTCTCCCATATTATTATCTTTTGTTAACTTAATAACTTTATTTACTGTGATATTGGTAAACATGTCCTTAACATCCAGTGATATCAATTTTGTATTTACATTAATCCTATTATTTTCTAATTTTTCTATCAATTTTACATTATTCTCTATGTTGTATTTTGTCCCAAATTCATATTTCTCTTTCAGTACTCTGCTAACTTCCTTTGATAATTTATAAATAGGTGCATTAATAAAAGAAACAATCGGTCTAATTGGTTTTCCTTCTTTATGTATCTTAACCTGACTTTTAAAAGTTGGTGCTGTTGGATTACTTTCAAATAAATACTTTTTCTTATTTTCTTCTATAAATGTTATCTGTTTCATCATTTGTTTTATCCTTGACTGGTACTTACTGTACTTGTATAATCATACTTTATTTCCTCATATGGTCCTTCACTTATAAATTCTTCCGTTTTCTTTATGTATTCGTCCTTTCTCAGTAGTACCATTGTATTTCCTTTGTCCGCCTTCGTAACTATAATATCAATCTTTTTTATTTTATTCTTTAGTTTAGTTACAGTTGATTTGATTTTTTGTTCATTTTTTGAATTATACAAATTTTTCAACCAGCGAGCGGTATCCTGCTTAGTATAAACCTTCCCCAACTATCCCGTTCGGATCCGGCGTTAAACTGTAGGTCCCATATACCTGTGAGAGACTCAGTACCACACGCACCACGGGTATATGCGGGGAGGGTACTAACCAGTCGAAAGGCTGAAGGACTACGAATCGACAAATTTTTCTTAAATATTTTATCTACTACATTCCCTACTTCCCACCTCATTCTTTTTTTATCATTTCATTTCCTAGTTTTTGTATTATGCTTTCGCATTCGATAATCGTTTTTTCTTGATTTAATTCTGGTGGCGGCGCGTATTTTAATTCTTTTGCTAACAATTCTTTTTCTTCTGTATTGAAAGTTACCTCTGTAAGGTTTATTACTCTTTTTTCATAGTTATTCTTAGAGAGGTGTTCCTTTTTTACTTCGTTCTTTCTTATTAATTTATTTAACTTATCTACCATTATTTTTATTTTTATTTTCCAATTTCTTTTCTACGTACCCTAAACCAAAATTATATAATATTTCTTCTAACTCTACATACGAGTATATTCTTAACAATTCTATATGTCTGTCATATAATTCCCTATTATATCTATTGATTAAGCCGTAAAGTGACCATATTTCTAATTTTATCCACAAGTTCTCGCTTTGTCCTTTTACTTTTTGGCTACACTGTTCTTATTTTTAATTTTAACTTGCGCGTATTTTGGGATGACATTATTATCCAGACATTGTTTATTAAACCATATTTTACTTAAAAACCTCTTCAATTTAACTTTTAATTTTGATTTAAATGGAATAACTCCTATTGTAGTCCCAAGCCACGTGTTTGTTAACCAAATATACTATTACTCACCGTCTATGGCCTTTCCGTGATGTTATTTCGTTGTTTACATGTTTCGAGGCACTTGCCTCATCATCAGAATTTTACCACTGCACCCGGTTACAAAGCAGCTAGATAGAGTATATTAAAACACAATTTACATTTGAATAATAATCGAAGTTTGATTAATAGTTGTGATTTCGTTGAAAAGGTGAAAGACCTGATGATTGAACCCTACTATAAACTTATTTCTTTTGACATTGTGAACTTGTATACAAATGTACCGGTGAGTGAAACCTTACGCCTATTAAGAACTAACCTTGTTAACACCAATAAACTGGATGCTAATTGCATAAATGAAATATTAGAATTGTTGGGAGTGATTTTGGACCAGAATTATTTCACACATAACAAACAGTTTTTCAGACAGATGGAGGGGTTGGCAATGGGTTCCCCACTCACTAGTATTCTCGCGGAGGTGTACTTAAATTACTTTGAAAATTCTTTCTTGTTTGCAAACCCTACACATAATTACAATGTGGTGTTCTATGGTAGATATGTCGACGACACTTTTATGGTGTATAAAGGCACAAATCGTCAAATTGACAATCTCCATAATTACTTGAATGGCATTAATAACAAAATACAGTTTACTTTGGAGAATGAAGTTAGAGGTCAATTACATTTTCTGGATTTGACAGTTACTAAGGACTTTGTTACTAAAAAACTATGTTTTAATATATTTAGGAAGCCCACGATGACTGACGCTGTCATACATGCCTCATCGTTCCACCCCATTTCACAGAAATTAGCTGCATTCCATAGCATGATACATCGCCTATTGTCTATACCCCTTGGCATCGAGGATTACATCGAAGAATTAAACACCATTAAAGTCATTGCGTTTAACAACGGGTACAACGAGAAAATAATAGATAATATTTTAAAAAACAAAAGAAAAAGAAGAGTAACGCTATTAAAAATAAAACTAAAGATATAAATAATAGAAATGAGAACCTCGAAACAAAGGCACGCAAGTACATTGCGGCATCTTATACGCATTTCATGCCAGGAATTTTTAAGTCAACCATTAATAAAGTCAACAACATAGTTGTTTCCTATAAGACCAGTAATAACATCTTAAATAATCTCCGCAGCCGTGAACATACCAGTCTTGAAAATAAAACAGGAGTTTATAAGCTAGTCTGCAACGACTGTGAGGCTTTTTATGTGGGCCAGACGGGTCGAGGTTTTTTGAAAAGATTTTCTGAACATAGACCCCCTACACGAGTTTACAACTTTGACAACATCAAGTCAAATTTCGCCAGGCACCTTATAGACAACAATCACAGTTACACGGATTTTAGCTCGAATCTAATACACCTTCATTTCTGCAATAAAGGGCGTTATTTGAACGCCCTTGAAGAATATGAGATTTATAAAGCATATAACGACGCCAGTACCAAGCCACACGTGTTGAACGACCAATTACAATATAAATCAAGTATACTGTACGATACCGCTATGCGATATGGTCGAGATAAAACTTAGATTTCGTCAGTACGGCGCGTGTTGTCTTGCAAGGCACACCTAACATTGACGTGCTCATTTTTAAAGCAAGTTCTGTACATAGTTTAATGCCGTATTGTGTTTTAGTATTTTGACACATGTCATCATTGACGACATACATTAGTTTTTATAAAGTTCTGATGATGAGGCAAGTGCCTCCAAAACATGTAAACAACGAAATAACATCACGGAAAGGCCATAGACTGTGAGTAACAGTATATTTGGTTAACTTTTAACTTAAGATATTAAAAACTTTACTTACCTTATTGTTGTCGTTTATTACCTCATTGTTGTTGTCCATTACCTGTCGTCGATTGCACATCTTAACAGAAGTTTAATGAAGAAAGCTGTGTTAGTGGTTGAAATCACAAGCAGAATGATCACTGTTGCACACCACTATATAAAAGTTATCCCGATTAGCGCTTTCAAGCTTCACAGCTCATCGTCAGATCGGAATTGAAAGATATAATGTGAAAACAAACCCTTCACCCCATCTCACCCCACCCTGCTCACACACAACAAGCTATAATTCAGATGTCCCTTCCCTCCCCCCCTGACACCTATCCCTCCACACAAGGAATTTGCTAGAAAAATATGTAACTGTCCAGATGGAGGGACAGGTCTCAGGAGGGGGAGGGAAGGGACATCTGAATTATAGCTTGTTGTGTGTGAGCAGGTGGGGTGAGATGGGGGTGAAGGGTTTGTTTTCACATTATATCTTTCAATTCCGATCTGACGATCAGCTGTGAAGCTTGAAAGCGCTAATCGGGATAATTTTTATGTAGTGGTGTGCAACAGTGATCATTCTGCTTGTGATTTCAACCACTAACACAACTTTCTTCATTAGACTTCTGTTACTGTAACATTTTCTGATCCGAAAAAAAACACACACACACACACACACACACACACATATATATATATATATAACGAACAACCGTTTCGTCCAATTAGTTCGCATCATCGACTATGCATTGTACTTGGTTTTGTGTTTCAGTAAGTAATAAACTCATGTAAGCGCGCACGTGTGTGTGTGTGTGTGTGTGTGTGTGTGTGTGTGTGTGTGTGTGTGTGTGTGTGTGTGTGTGTGTGTGTGTGTGTGTGTGTGTGTGTGTGTGTGTGTGTGTGTGTGTGTGTGTGTGTGTGTGTGTGTGTGTGTGTGTGTGTGTGTGTGTGTGTGTGTGTGTGTGTGTGTGTGTGTGTGTGTGTGTGTGTGTGTGTGTGTGTGTGTGTGTGTGTGTGTGTGTGTGTGTGTGTGTGTGTGTGTGTGTGTGTGTGTTTAATACCGTTAAACAATGTTTTGAATAAAATAGTAACGGTGACGCCACTGTGAAACAGTTTCTGAAAGTGAAAAGCGATAAACAAAATTGAAATGTTAAGTTAGCGTAAAACACGATGGGACGTATGTCAACTGTTAGCAGTTAAATTTATTTCAACTCCGCCCCATTCTCACCCATCTCTCTCTCTCTCTCACCCCCCCCCCCCCACACACACAAACGCGCTTTGTAACTCTCTCCGTCTCTTCGTTGTACGTCCTACTCAGTAGTTTATGCACTACTGTGCAATAAATTTCCTCCACAGTAAAACATGCACGACCCATCTTTCCCTGGCTGAATGCAGAAATGAAGACAGCAATTACTGGAACAAGCGCGCGCGTGTGTGTGTGTGTGTGTGTGCAGCATTTGCATAACTGATGACGTGGCAGGCTGCTGCCAACATTTAAACGCGCGCGCACGCACACATTCAACTGTCGTATACACACTTCGTCGTATTTACTGAATTTTAGTCCTACTTCTGCTTCATTTGAATTTTAAACTTGTTCCTTGTATCCTAATGTTTCCGTACACACAGTGTAAAGTGTGGCTTTCTAATGGGTCCTTCTTGCGCTCACGTAGCCTATGTTACAACTCTCCTGTCTTACCATGATCCCATTATACTTCAACGCCACTGAAGAAGCTTAATACAACAATATGTGTTACCCAAATATAGGTTAGTTAGGTTATAGTTATAATCTTATTTAGGTTACTTATTAGGTTACATGTTATAATCTTGTTACAGTAATCAAGGAGTCTGTAAACCGAAAACGTCTGTTTTGTCTTTTCTCTTACATTTTATCCAAAACTCCTGAAGTATGTGCAGGTAGGAACGATCTTCCCCGCTGTATATTGTTCACGGTTGGCTATATTTTATGATCAAGTTTCTATACAATCGGCTAAAAATCTCATATCTAACCTAACGTTTCCTTAGCCTAATCTCGGTCCTATCCAATCCTCACTGTCTCTTGTTTACCTATGTTTTTTAAACTATGATTACTTCGAAAAAATAAATAGCATTGCTAATAACTGACATTAGTAATTTGCATTAGCAGTGGCAGGTGGTGGTTCTAAATTTTAATGGTTGTAGTAGTAGATTTGGTGTGTGTTTTGGGGAATGTGTTCAAAGAACACATTTAACACAGGAAGCAGACCTACATATCTACATCGTACATAGTGCTGTCATATGGAAAAAAACAAAGGTACTGTTTTCCCAAATAGAAAGCTGCCATTGATAATGCAATGACATCATTTCTTTAGGTATGTCTACCTATGACAGATTTCATGTTCCCACTTATTCATGAATGCATCACTAACTTTGCAGGAACCAGATAGCCTGCTAAATATGCAGCGAAAGGCGAAAGATAAACAGTATCATGCTTTTTACAAACTACACGTAGTTTGAAAGCACACAGAATCACTGATTCCAAAAAGCAAACACCAGCACTAAACATATAAAAAATAATACTTAACGCACATTAATTAATACACAGATGATTGACACTTTACTGTCAGTCACAGTTTAAAAAAATTATTCCTATTTTATAACCTCAAACAACGGGTAACGTTTACCTTCAAATAACGTAAACACTAACCCGTGCACAGCTGATTTCATGACACAACTCAGGATGCGCTACAAAGCTCCTAATGGAGCGTTGCGAAATTTTTGCAAATTTGGAGCACACATATGTAGTACTGGGGCACTTAGTCTTGAAGTTGCAATCGGCGTCAACTTTGCCGTATAGAAACTAATACGTTGTCCGTTGAAATTGAATACATTTTCAACTGCTTTATGTTATCGTATATTATTTTACACTTTAGTTATTCTATATTGGTAGTTGTGCAACGCTGCGACCATAACCCCAGCCGCTACTGCTAACCACACTAACCAGACTTAAACCTTTGGGTTTCTTTACTCATTCTTTTGTTGGAAGCACACATAAGAGCATGCTGAATCGTACCTGAATCTACGTAACGAATATAGCCATAAAAACAAGAAACAATGATGACCTATTTACAAAAATTCTTGAATGTATTGCAGCGAATTTGCGTACAAAATGATATTGGTAATCTAACTTGAATATATTTCTTAAAAGATTTCGCATCGTGTTTAAAAAATAAAATAGTTAATTATTTGGTATGTAAATCATCATTTTATATATAACAGTTAAATCCTACCAAATTGCAGATAATACAACAACTCCAACAGTCTTGTACACGAAATATAAGCCGAAATCTATGACACGACACAGAAAACAAAATTAAATTATCGTTTACAGTCCGTTTGGAGGTTCTGAGACATTTCTGTTTTAAGAATCTGACGAGTCTACAGTTTGATAGAGGGCCTCAAACATTTTTAGAGGGACTGAAAAAACGTAATAATTGTCTGTCCTCACAAACAATTCTGCAAACATTTTAAAGATATTAAAAGTATGTTCATTTTTATTCTTTTATTTCTCCACGACAAAAGCTGACATAGTTGTATATGTACAGGTTGAACGTTTCTCCTCTCCCCCTCCCAACGGAAAATGTCTTTGCTTTTGTTGTAACTTTGGAATTGCCACAATAAACATAAATATTGTTACAACACAAATAAGCCACCCCAATACCAGGGATAAAAAAGATGAATCAACAATATAAAAAGTAATTCGTATAATATAAAATGTTTAATGAAAATAAAATGACAATGACGCGACAAACGACGACAAGACCTAAACCAAGTGATTGACCAAATAAAAAGAAACAAACGGAGAAGGGAAAAAACGAAACCAAATAAGAAAGTGATTGACCAAATAAAAGGAAACAAAAGGAGAAGGGGAAAACCAAAATAAAATGAAGATAAAACAAAATAAGATTAAGGAGAAGAAGAAGGAAAATGGAAATGAAACAAACCAAGTATAAAGGAAATAAAGTGAAACCGAATAAGAAAACACAGACAAATAATATAGAATACACTCAAATATAATATTGGAAACGAAACCAATAACTAACCAATGTAAAAAGTAATTATTATTATCGATTAAATGATTTCATGATCATTCCCAATATTATTACATTACATTATTTTCCCAATAAGAAAAATAAAAGTACACTAACCCAAGAATTAGAGTTATATGTAGTAAAGAACTCTATAAAGACATAAACTTATTGATAGTATAAATAACAATTTTAAAGAAAGAGACAGTGAGATGGTGAGAAAATAAAAATAACTAAGTGACAAAGAGAAAGTAATGGTAGGGATTACCCACTAATAAACACTTAAAATAAAAATTTTAAATTTAAGAAGTGAAAGTGTAAAACCCCCAAAATAATGAGAAAATCTAGTGATAGATAAAAAACGCTTAGTAAATCAGTGATAAACACTAAATTGTTTAAAAGTGAATATTATTAATAAATAAGAATATTGTAAATGGTAGGATTAGAAAATATAGTGATATATAAAAAACGCTTAATAAATCAGTGATAAACACTAAACGATTTAATGGTGAACAAATAAGAATTCTGTTAATGATAGTAATTAAAGATAGTATTAAGATTAAATATAAATGAAGGATACGATGTTATTCAGGGGAGGAAGCCCATAGAATGTCAACAGTTAGTGTTACCACGGACAGAAAGTAGAGATAGTAAAAGGAAAAAATATAATAAAAAAATTAAAACAAAATCAATAAACACCCCATGTTATAAGGGATAATCAATGAAGTAAGTTTAAATGGTGTGATGATGGGTTATAACCCAAAAAATAATAAAGAATGAAATGAATTGTAAACAAACATTACCTAATAACTGTTAAAAAATTGTTCAATTAAATTTATGAATAGGATATGGCTGAAGGAATTATACAGACCATAGGCCTAGATGTTATGTTTTATGTAATAAAGAATAGTAAGTAATAGCCATATTGTTAACAAACGCAAAATAGATAAATAAGAAGGTAAATCAATACAGATCTAATAACACTGGAAAATCAGTTAGGAAATAATTAACAAGCCATGATGTAGAAAATAATGGTGTTAATGAGAAGAATGATCCAGCACGTGTGGACAAGAAAATGTTAATGAATTGGGCCCAAGTGGGCTAAAAATATGTTTCTTAAGTTGAAGAATCCTGTCGGCTGGTCTTCCATGTTAGTTAAAAATATTATGTAATACATGCATTGCTTCAGTGGGAAGAAAATGATGAGATGTGGACTGTATTTGAATAGATTTTAATGTCTTTCTTAGTTACATTACAAATGTATTATTTGTTGAAATGAGGTCGGCTAATAATGCGTGTTGCCAAGTATTATAAATTTAGATTAGAATGAAGCGGGCCTAGTCGGCCATAAGCAAGAATGTGCGGCCTAAAGCCTACATTAAATGTCGACAATAAATGACAGCGAAAAGCTGGGCTCGGCTCGGTACGACCGCCGCGAGCGTTTGATACACACTGTGCAAAGTACAAACACGCAAAAATTGAGGCGAGGCAGTAAGCAGATTAGCCAACCTATAAAACGAAATCATCGCGCTACCGTACATAAGCTGCCCGTCAAAATCAAATGATTTTTTAACATTTTTTGATAATAAATTATGATACATTTACAATTTAATTTAAAAGAGTACAGTTCTTACTAATGATAGTTAGGTTCAAGGCTAAGTTGAACCTTGAGTTATGAGATTAGATAACGGCAGTCCGTCACTAGTTTAGAGATAAGCATGCATAAGATAAGCCTAGAGATAGGCGGTTGTAGGCCAAGGTTGGCGAACAGCTGTTTCATATATGAATAAAGTCTGGTTGACCAATATTACTGACACAAGTGTGTGCAGTATATAACATTATAAAACATGAAAGAAAAATACATAATTATACAATGTTTAATGCATGATCGGAAGCTCATCACATGATGGACCGATAGCTGGTAACCCTATGCATGTCATAGATGGTTACTGTAAAATTAATTGAGGCCCGTGGGCCTGTACAGAGAGTTCATTACATGAACAAAATTGTTGTTGAACATGTTGCAGTTGCATGTTCAATCGTATATTTAGCAGGGCGGCATGTATTGACCTAGTCATGCTGTTCCTGAAGTTTCAGGAACTTACAATATGTAATAATGTATGAACAAGCTAGATGCTGAATGCAAGCCCAGATATGACATGTATATCATAATTTTAAGTAAAAAGAATTGTGCATGCCTACTTGCAAAATGAATACAATATAAAATACAATATAAAATAAACCTAGACGTGGCAGATACATACGGCAGACGCTAACAATAGTTTTTACATAGACACAATTTATGTGAATACAATAACAATAATTTAAATAATTCGAAGATAAATAATTGCAATGTAAAATAACAATACAATACTGAAATTACAGAAACAATTTAACAATTTAAAGACCTTCACAGAATAATACATATTTATCAGCAACAATATAAAGAAATGAATGCATGATTGCTTAACGGCAAGACATGCAAATATTATGTAATAACATTTTATAAATAAGACCACCAAAAAACATGCAATATACCCCATAACATCAAATGAAAATGTGTAAGACATAGTACGCCACACAAATTAACATACAATACAAATATTAAGATACCACCAAAACTGTGATAATTAGAAGCGTGCAATGGCGCAAAATTGATAAGAAAATATTGTGATAATTCATCACAATTATGTTGACCAAATGGTCGTAATAAGTAATAAGCCAATGGCTGAATAAAAGTAGCATTGTGCTAAGTAATCATAATGTCAAATCTCGTCTCGCGCTGGCAACAGACATAATTTATGTATTGGTCTCCGCAAAACACCCGTAGGCGTGCGAATGTCCACGACACGAACCAAGTTATCTGGGCCGGGAAATGTGGCGATAATTACGCCAAATTTCCAGGCTAATGGAGGTAAATTATCCTCAATAAGCAAAACTAAATCACCAATGGAAACATTATCTTTGGCAAACTTCCACTTGTGACGCTGCTGCAGCTGGTGCAAATAATCACGAGACCACGCCTTCCAAATGCCTTGGACAAACCTCTGAAGAAGTTGCCAACGCCCAAGACGAGAAACAGGAACGTGAGAAAGGTCTGGGTCCGGAATCGCTGTTAAGGGCGCGCAAATCAAAAAATGGCCAGGTGTAAGTGGCACCGGGTCGTTAACATCCGAAGAGATAGCAAATAAAGGTCGAGAGTTCAGACATGCCTCTATCTGAGACAAAACGGTCGTGAACTCTTCGAAGTTGAGTATAGATTTGCCCACCACTCGGCGCAGATGAAATTTCAAACTCTTTATGCCGCTCTCCCAAAGGCCACCGAAATGAGGTGAGGAGGGCGGAATAAATGACCATGATATCCCCTGAGAGGATGTGAATGACTTAATCGAAGAAATGGCATCCTTATTGTGCCAAAAGTTGTAAATATCATGTAAGATGGTGCGGGCCTTCCTGAAGTTTGTGCCATTGTCGGAGTACAGTTGACTGGGTATACCCCGACGTGCCGTGAAACGACGTAAAGCGGCTATAAATGCGCTGGCCGTAAGGTCGGAAACCAATTCCAAGTGAATAGCCCTAGTCGCTAAGCAAACAAACAAAGATACGTATGCCTTAGAAAGAGTTCTAGACTTCTGCCCGCCATGACGAATCATGAAGGGACCACCATAATCAACCGCGCAAAATAGAAACGGCCTAGAAGGAGTGACTCTAGGGAATGGTAAAATACCAAGTCTCTGAACCTGCTGTGTGGCACTAAACCTGATACACTTGAGACACTTGCGAATAATGGAACGGATGACTAGCCGGGCATTAACAATCCACCAACGTTGACGCAGTGAATGATGCACGAGTTGAGCACCAGCGTGAAGTAAACGAATGTGTTCACGTTCGATGATAAGGCGTGTAATATGCGCCGATGGGGGTAATACAATAGGATGTTTCGAATTGGGAATGCTGCAATCGTCCGCCCACGCGTATCACTCCAGAGTCGTCAAGAAACGGGTCGAGAGAAGCCAACTTGCTCCTAATGGAAACAGAAGATCCGTTCCGAAGACAATTAATTTCGGTTGGGAAGTGGATCGACTGAGATTGTTTTATGAAGAAGTTGAGAGACTGATGAATTTCTACAGGGGTCAGATCGCCCGAAAGTTTGTCCGCACATGAGTGCCTAATATTTCTGATGAACCGAAAACAATAAGCGTATACACGCGTCAGCCGGTGCAAAGAGGAAAAGTCCAACGATAAGTCAACAGCCAGGGTAGACATTAGCGAAAGGTTATGTGTATTTTTCTCTTCCGCGGTGACTTCAGAAGACGACGAAGTGGCCGGTACGAAGGATGGGACGGGATCAGACTCTGACGATTGAGACAGACAGCTAGGACCATGCCACCAAAGCGAGCAATCGCGCAAAACGTCAGGGAAACACCCCCTAGATATAATATCAGCAGGATTGCGTCGCGAATTAATGTGATGCCATGTATAAGTTTGCGTACGACGCTGAATTTCAGCAACCCGATTAGCGACGTATGTTTTCCAACGCGTAGACTGCGCATGAATCCAGTAAAGAGCCACCATAGAATGAGAATACAAATGTACATTATCAATAAACGAATAAAGAGCAGGAATAACCTTAGATACGAGTCGCGATAATAACAAGCAAGCGCAGAGCTCGATCCGAGGTAATGACACCTGGCGTAGGGGAGCCACGCGAGATTTGGAACACAAGAGGCGACAGGAGGCAGTAGAATCTTGATAAATGACTCTGATATATAGACAACAGCCAAACCCTCTCTCCGAAGCATCCGAAAAACCATGCAATTGAACTGTAGCCGCCTCACGCTTGCAACGAATAGATCGCGGGACTACTATTTTACCAATCAGAATCAATTTGTTACACAAAGAATGCCAATCCGAAAGTGACTGACCGGAAATCGGTTCATCCCATCCAAGCTTACAAAGCCAAAGTCGCTGCATGAAATGTTTATACAAAAAGACAACTGGAACGATTAAACCAAGAGGATCATATATTCCAGCAATAATTGAAAGAATTTTTCTCTTGGATATGCTAGAATCAACCGGAGATAGTTTGATGTCAAACAAAAATGAATCGGCAGTATTGTTCCAAAGAATGCCTAGGGTACGCACATTGTCCTGTTTATTTAGGGGTCGTGAAAAGTTGTGATGATTTGCGACCGCTGTGGGTTCATTTGATGCCCATTTGTGCAACGTGAAACCATATTGACCAAGTAACGCACCTAGATCGGATTTCAGCTTGGTTAGATTAGGGATAGTGTCCGAACCGGTAAGTAGATCGTCGACATAAAAATCGTTGGTTATGGCTAACGCCACTTGGGGAAAGGAAGACTGATTGTCCCTAGCAATTTGTAGAAGGCAACGAGTGGCCAAAAAAGAGGCGCTAGCCGTGCCGTAGGTTACTGTTCGCAGCGCGAAATGTTTAAGTGGTTCGAGGGGAGAATCACGCCACAAAATGCGTTGATAGTGACAATCCCCTTCAGCTACGCGAATCTGACGATACATCTTTTCGATGTCGGCAATAAGAACGTACTTATGTATGCGGAAACGCAAAAGAATGGAAAAAAGGTCTTGCTGAACATTGGGGCCTACTAACAATATGTCATTTAACGAAAGGCCATTAGTAGTCTTGGACGAACCATCAAAAACAACGCGCAGTTTTGTGGTCAAGCTAGACTGTTTAAACACGGCATGGTGAGGCAAGTAGTAAATACTTGACGCTCCTAAATTGATAGCGCCATCATCGATGAGTGTCATGTGCCCAAGATCCATGTATTCCTTGATAAAGTCCGCGTAGTCGCGAGCGAGCTTGGCATCTCGCCTAAATCGACGCTCCAAGCTTAAGAATCTTGATTCGGCACTTGTGTAAGATTCCCCCAAGTGGGGATTATCAGACTTGAATGGGAGTGACACTATAAATCTACCCTCGTGGTTGCGCTGAGTAGAGCGCACAAAATGCTCTTCACAGGCCGACTCGCTATCAGGGGTATTGTCAGGGATAGTTTCTGCTTCCCAAAATCTCTCGAGAGATTGCAGAATTTGACTGTCATTGTTCCTTGCTAGGAACGAAACAGCAGGACCCCCGGTGTGGCAGTGCTTGGGTAGATTGCCATCCAAAATGTAACCCAGTTTTGTTTCCTGATGGATAGGAAAATTGGGGCCGCGTGTGTATTTATTGGCTAATATCAAATCCAGATAAAATTGTGCCCCTAATAGTATGTCGATTTGTGAAGATATATTAAAATCTGGGTCGGCCAGAAAAATTTTGTTTGGAATGTGGAACTGGTTGATATCAAACGAGGTTGAAGGCAGATTGTGAGTTAAGGTAGATAAGACGGCACATTTCGCCTCGAAACTATGTCTCTGATAGCGAGAAACAATACGTATAGAAGCAATATCAGTTGCGCAACACGCTGTGTTGTTTATTCCTGTGATTGGAATATTAGATTTGGTTAATTTAAGGTGTAACCTTTTTGCAAATGATTTTGTACAGAAATTGATCTGTGAACCGGCGTCCAGGAGCACTCTAGCTCTATGCCTGTCGCCAGCCTGATCAACGACAGATACAACCGCTGTGGATAAAAGAACATTGTTTTTGCACTGTAATTTAAGTGAGCAATAATTGCTGCTGGCAGCTGTTGATTTCGGCAAATAATTTGCGTGCAGCAATGTGTGGTGTCGTTTTGAACAAATTTTACAGACCTGTTTACTCTTACAGTTAGCTATCAGATGACCTGCTCTAAGGCAGTTGATACAACATTTATGATTTGCAACCAATTGCCCCCGCTCAGCGGTGCTTAATATACGAAAATTATTACATATGTAAAGCGGGTGGTTAGATTTACAACACACGCATGAATAATGATTTGCCGCTGTGTGATAGCTCTTAAATGTATTGCTGCCAGCAGTATTTCTTAAGCTACACTTCTCAGATTTATTGTTAGGTTTTACATTAAGTTTGTTGAATTGCTGTCCGGGTTCAATAGGCATTGTATTTTCTAACAGCTGTCTGCGTAAGTTTAAAAAATGCGTAAAGTCTTGAAAGCTAGGCAAATTGTCAGGGTCTATTGACTCCTTCCAAAGTTTTAAAGTAATAGGGTCAAGTTTGGTGGACAGCAACTGTATGGTGATAAATTCAAATGAATTCACTGACAGCTTCATTGCTGCCAGTGAATTAACGGAAGACGTTATTGTGTTCGTAAACTCCGCCAAACTTTGGACCGAGTCCTTTATTGTGGACTTAACCTGAAGTAGGTTTTGCACATAGTATTTAGCTAATATGAATGGGTTGTTATACCTTTCGGACAGCAAATTCAACGCTATTGCATAATTTTCTTTACAAATAGGTAATGATTTGATTAAATCTAACGGTTCACACTTCACAGAGGAATGCAAATAATGCAGTTTTTGCACTGGTGTTAAATCAGATCTTGAATGCACTAAATCGGTAAAAATTGAATAAAAATGTTGCCACTCCAATATGTTGCCTGAGAAGCAGGGCAAACTTATCGGCTTTAATTGCATGGGCGTCGATAAAACGGGAGGCACAGTCTGAGTATTAAAAGTGTCAAGCAGTTGCAAAATGTTTGCCTCAGTTGAGTATATCATTTCTTCGACCTCAACTCGGTCTGCTTGAGCAACGCTCGTGTCTTTACTGATGAGCTCTATCTCAGACTGTACCTCGTCGTACTTCGAGGCCAAGCTTTTGAGACTTTCCAGTCTTACAGTTAGAAAATGTTTTGTACTTAAAGTTATGTCAAATGAATTTACCGCGGATTGTATCCGCACTATCGCGGACTTTAATCCGCCTCTCTTTCTGGTCAGCACTTTGAGGCCTTCTTCAGACATTTTACGCACCTTTTTACTGTTGTTGGTGATACCTTGTTGACGATGTCCTGCAGCGTCGGCTGCTTGGTGAAGATGGTAAACAGCTGGCAGAGATGACCACTTTGAGTAAGCACTGTAGCTGGCAGGCACTTGCTAATATGTTGTCTGAAGATGACGAGCGAAATGACGATGCAAATCACGCCACGGTCGTATTAGCTGACGTGCTAATTCGCCCGTGATGGCCAGAAATAGTGGTAGAAAATATTGGATGGAAAATCCAGGTCCGGAGTGACCAAAAAATGTTAATGAGAAGAATGATCCAGCACGTGTGGACAAGAAAATGTTAATGAATTGGGCCCAAGTGGGCTAAAAATATGTTTCTTCCATGTTAGTTAAAAATATTATGTAATACATGCATTACTTCAGTGGGAAGAAAATGATGAGATGTGGACTGTATTTGAATAGATTTTAATGTCTTTCTTAGTTACATTACAAATGTATTATTTGTTGAAATGAGGTCGGCTAATAATGCGTGTTGCCAAGTATTATAAATTTAGATTAGAATGAAGCGGGCCTAGTCGGCCATAAGCAAGAATGTGCGGCCTAAAGCCTACATTAAATGTCGACAATAAATGACAGCGAAAAGCTGGGCTCGGCTCGGTACGACCGCCGCGAGCGTTTGATACACACTGTGCAAAGTACAAACACGCAAAAATTGAGGCGAGGCAGTAAGCAGATTAGCCAACCTAGAAAACGAAATCACCGTACAAATGGTAACATACAATTAGCATAAAAACAGATCCAAAACACATCAACAAATAAACAAATCAATTATAACAACAAAACAAAACACATTAGGGTAAAATGAGATGTAATTTGTATAAAATAAGTAAATATAATCAATGGCTACTTAGGCCTATGAAATGCCTGTCAAAAAACAAATAACTACAAATTGTAAAAAATTAACAATGAAATTAGCAAATCCAAGACGAGTAACTAGCCGAGGATAATTTGTGAATCATATTAAAAGAAAAATGTTAGAAAAAGGACTTAAAATAAAAAAGAAATGTAATTAACAAATATTAACATAATTGTACAAACAATAATACATTAGAGAACCCAACCTTATGGGATGTCAAAATAATCTTTGAAAGGAAATACAAACAGTAGTGATAATATTTAATACATAGGAAGGAAGACGGAAGAATAAAAGCAATCAGAAGATATACAGTAATTTTGAATAAAAATTCAAAATTGATAACAATGGTTATAAGTCATGATCAACCAATCGGAATCAATTCGTAACCATGACAACAGACCGTTGGTTACGATTTTTCCGTTAAATCATAGTATTCAATAAGTGACGCTCTTCCAGAATAGACGCCAGGCCGTGAATGACCTAAATTTTAATCTAAAATGTATAAAAGTAATCAAAATTCAAAAATATGGAAACGTAAGAAGCAGACGAGGAACGAGAACATTTAACTGATGCCAAGGACCAATTTAAATAAAATTTAACTGAATAAATTGCTACAACTAATATGAAAAAGATGCAGAAGCCCCAGATAATTGAAAATAGACCACTATTGAAGTCCTATTTCATTTCACCTGAACGACTGTTTACATCAAGTCTACTGATTAGATAAAGTATTATTAAATTACCCGAATTTCATAAATAAACTCACTTTAAATATTTCTCACAGTCATCTGAACTCTCACTATAAACTGAATATTATTTCTTTCAAAGATTAAGTAAAAAAATAAAGCACTGAAATTTTGTTATCTAATACAATAACCTGTTTGAAAATTACGAACTTTTGAAACACACTTTACAACACTACATGAACAAATTATAATTACACATTATATTATTTAAGTACAAATAATGTGAGGTAGTGTACTTTATTGTAATCATTATTAATATCTTTCTCGTAATCACAAGAACCCAGATTTATTGAACGACAAATTGTAAAAAGTAAACATTGTTCTTTAGACGCCATATTTGACTGGATAATTCGTTCAAAATCGATTTTCGCCAACCTTGAGATTTTGTCTCATATTAATTGTCGGTGCAAATTTGTTGAATAACCAAATATAATTTTAATGTCAAACTGAATAATTACCAATCACAAATTAAAGAAACTAGTACAGAGTGTGACCATTGTTTTTATTTCATAGGGAAGTGTATTGTATAATTTGTGCATTTTAGCGAACAACTAGGATTGACGGTAAGCGCTCACGTCGCAAACTCGGCGAACTACCTGCTTGATTAAGAAGGTCGAACGAAGGCGGGAATAAATTTGAATGCTCCAGGCCGTCATAGCTAAGATCGCTAAACTATATTATTTATTGATTTAATTGTTTTAAGTAAACAATTTGGCGCCACCCGGTAAACACCTATGAAACAACAGGTAAGGTTTCCACTCGCGTTGTACTGGTAATTGAAGGATGGCTACGGACATCGTTAGCGCAAAACATAGAAGTAACGACACCCGTGTGAGGCGAACACACCATTTATATACATTTGACAGAGTACGTAAGAATTTCTTCGTTACAATATCCAACCATAAAACGCTACAACTATCCTAAATAAGGGTATTTTTATAATATACACTACACATTTTAAAAATTGTTCGCTGCAGTTGATACTTCTTATTTACTAGAAACCTTCACACTCCTCTCAAAACAAGTTTCTGCCCTCGACTCAATAGTAGACTCCTCTATTGAGGATATGTAATTTAAATATGTAAGTTAAATATTTTCTTTGGGTGTCTGTAGAAATTCTTGTTACAACTCAAAACCCCTATCAGAATTAGTAACGGTATAGGCCTATAGTAGTTTGTAGAAAGCTACTATTTACAAGAAAAATAATCAACTGAAAAAAACGTCGGGAAGCGTATATGTGTTCTGACATTCAGGTGTCATGAAAAGTCAGGCTTTTTAAATCCAGCTACATACATAAAATTCATCTTCTTCAACAACGGTTAAACCAAAAGTGGTTTGTTCTGATCCCAAGCAGCTGGTAGTAACCAGTAAAGCTGGAGTAGCAGCACTTTTACGGACGTCTCACACCTCACCGTCCTTTCGGCTTATATAATTCAATAGTTGTTTGGGAATGCGGCTCTCATCCATTCGGTCAAGATGTTCCAAAGATATTGAGGAACCCTTATCAAGTATACCTACTCGTAACATTCAGTTCCTGCCGTACAGCGACATTGGTTTGTGATCTTGAAGAGTATGTCGTGCTACGTGCCCGATAAATCTTGAATACCACTAGCCTGAGATTTCGTTTAAGTCCAATTTTCAGACCCATAAAGAAGTGTGGGGGGGGGCCTTTACCTTCTAGAACTTCAGCCGTGTTTGTTTAGGCCTACTCGTCGACAGTAGAGTTCCCGCACCTACGGTTCAACTTATGCAGATTACTCACCACGTCATTATTTGTAATGTAAGACATTATAGTCCAGATATTTAACGTGCTCCAGAAAAGTAGTAGACCTATCTATAACAACTTTTGCTCATGTCGGACCAGCTCCATGAAATACCATCACCATAGTCTGCAATGTGGAAGTGTGTAATCCAAAATCCTTGCAGACCCAATCCAATGACTAAATAAAAATAAAAACGTAAAGAAACCTATTATTTACCTACATAAATGCTGTTAGGAGTTCGATGACCATAATGTTTATTCCCTTGAAATTTTTAACCCTCCTCCAAAAATGAAATCCTGCGTCACCCATTATTTGACTATGACTCATCTTTTATCAAATTACCTTACTCTGTGTGCTTCGATAAATCACAGCAAGCAACGTCTATTTGACATGCTCCCTGGTTCATACCTTGTCTCCAAGTTCCGTTTTGTCAGTCACGCGTACATATTTATTTCAATACCATTCTCACAAGGACTCTCAGAATTTTTTCGTCGAGGTGTGTCTCACAACCATACATTACAACAATACTTAACAAACTTAAATGCAAATTAAGTTTAAATTTGAATTGTTTAATTATAAAATTATTTAATCCGTATAAAAAATATTCTAGTATTTGTTTTAATGTTCTAATAATTTAACAGTGACTATTGTTCAAACGCGTTGTGCATATATGCCAGTTACTAAATTCTTCTCTGATTATCGTTCGTTTCTGAAGTGATGTATACAGCCGTCAACTGCAAAACCGTTAATGAATAATGTAGGATGATTTATTTAAATACCAAGTTGAATTATGTATTTAGAAAGCTGAAAGTAATATATTTGTCACATGGTGTATCTGCAAAACCGTGGAAATATTAAAATAATTTGTATATAATAATAATTATGTGTACTGTAATTACGTGTGTGTACGCGCGCGAGTGCGTGTGTGTTTCTATTCTAAATAAAAATTTAGTTAACAAATACAACAATGTGTAAACATAGATTTAACTTGTAATAATCAAGGTTGTGTTTAGTTAACAGTATATGAAAAAATAACACCTTACCTTCTGGATACATAATTGAAGTAAGCAATTTTCTTACATTACAACGAGGCTTAGTTTTAATTTGTACATTCTTTAATATGTAGCCTACTTCCTCAGAACTTTATTTTTAATGCACCATAAGTAGTGATCTTCAGTTTTTCTAACAAAACCTAATATTTTTATTAGAATATAGTAACCACCCGTATTAATAAATCCACTTTTAAAAAATAGTCTGGAATATTTACTTTGTAATAAAAATTAATTACAATAAATATTTTTATGATCCTTATTTAGGTACTTTGTTTCAATGAAAATTGTGAAATTTTAATATAACAAAAACTTCCCGTGCCGGGAATCGAACCCGGGCCTTCTGGGTGAAAGCCAGATATCCTAGCCACTAGACCACACGGGATCTGTTATAATTATGTTCTCTGTATCTACGAATGTACAAAATAATGTCCTTTTCTTGTATCTCATTCTGAGAATTCCTATCAAACTTAATAGGGAAGTTTAACTATCACATTTTATTAGTAATTTCATCTATATGCTCTTTCAGCTAGTATATGTGTCTTTCATTTATGTAGCCTCCCCCCTCTCTCACACCCTCACTCTTTCTACTTTTCTTTCACTAACTTCCTCTTCCTCTTTCTTTTACTCCTAACTTTCTTTCTTCTTTCCCTCTCACCGATCTCCTACTTGTGTGTGTGTGTGTGTGTGTGTGTGTGTGCGCGGGCGCGCGCGCGTGCATACTTTCAACGAAAGTACTGTCTTTATGTACTATATTTACTTGAAGCATTTAAACAATGTAATTAAATTAAAATTTTGGACATTGTGACCATAATACTAAATAAATGGAGATTCAAAGCTAGTCTACAATTCGATTATAATTAATATTATGTAACAAATGAAATTTCCATTGTTTTTCAGACACTAATATTAAAAAATATTCATACATTTTCTTTTCTAATTCTGCCATTAGCATTAGTCCATATTTTTGTCCATTGTTCCACACTAATTTCTTCTTCCTCTTCTTCTTCTTCTTCTTCTTCTTCTTCTTATTATTATTATTATTATTATTATTATTATTATTATTATTTCGAATCCCTTCTACCGTCAAGCGACGGGGTTCTTCGGCCAATTCCTACACTCTCTTCTAACAAGGTTTTCCTCTTTATATTAGCCAACTTTTCAATATAGTCAACCCATTCCGATCTTGGTCTTCATCTTCCTCTCCCTTTGTCAGGGCGCGTTTCCACGAGACCTTCGGCTTCCTGTCGCCGATCCTCGTTATAATAACAAATCACTTCAGCGCTCTTCTCTCTACTATCTCGACAATTGATTCCTGTCGGAACAGTTGCCTATGGTCATATTACTAACTTGTTCTCTTCTAGTTTTTCTTGCTCACACTGCGCTCAGCGGTCTGTATAACCATAAATTGTATTCCCCATTTTCCTTGTAATAAGATTTAAAGTTCAATAAATATAATATATATTGAAAATACAGCAGTATATTTCATTTTATAAAAAATTATTTCAATATTGTGTATTTGTCTTAAAATAAATATGTCAAAAATAGCATTCAGTTTCAGACTTTTATGTTTAATAACTATGGTTTTCATCCGTTGAAAGACGTGTAATCTTTATAAAAATAAAATATCCTTCCTAAGCTTTCGTCGTTTCTTATATTAAAAACAGCCGTTTGTTAAGTGTAACAGATATCGTTTTATTTTCCTTAACCGTAAACGTTTTGTCAGTAGTACGATGAGGCATGATAATGGGCGGAGCGTTGAGTATACCTCGTCGTAGTATGGAGAAAACTTTGAATGTTAAGAGAAATAAAGCAAAGTGTGTTAAATAAAAATATGTATTGTTATAAAATATAATTGTTACGTGAACTGAAATAAAAATAAAAATAGATGAAAGGATATCGAAATGTATGATAAAATTAAGATTGAAATTAACGTGACTAACATTACCATCATCACAATCATATTAGCAACATCAGCCACGCCATACCCCTGGTTATAATTCTTTTATTTATTAGTTGTTATATATTATATTGTATACATTCAACAGATTTCTTCTTTAACTCTGAATTTAATTTATTTAATAATAATTAATATATCAAACTGTTAAACGGATCATAATTTTACCTCAAAATACAAAAACTTATTTTGTATGATACTTTAACTAAAACATAAGCAGTCTGTCTTGTTTTGAATGACTGACGTATTTTAAAAAGATGTATTCACAGAAAATATTAATACACTAGCTTTTTAACGCTGTGACAGGATCCATATCGCTGCCACATAAATTAAGTTTAGCTTTTACATTTAATCGATATTAAAACACTAACGTTATAATCCTGTATTGTTATACTCTAGATAACAGAAATTTGCGTTAAGTCTGCATCTCCTAATATTTTATTTTAAACCTTTCAGGTGTTTAATCCAAAGAAAATTGATTGACCAACGAATTCATTTTTGGGTGACTTAAGGTCAACTGGGTCAAGTACGAAGGGACGGCGGAACCGCACAGTGAAGCCAGGCAGTCTGAGACTCAACTGTTCACAAAAACAAAACTCCCTGTGCAAAATCTTGACTACAATGTAAGCCAACTGTTGGAGAGAGGTTGACATCTGTCAATCTTCTTCAAATTCTTCGGGCATTCTGTAACTCACTTTTCGTAACCATGACCCGTTTTTATTTCTGTGTTGACTGTGCTACACGTCGGCACACCTATACAAGGTCTGTTTCAAAATTCCCCTCTTCCATGTTC